>NC_069487.1:8852484-8859984 GCF_026875155.1 Cherax quadricarinatus | reverse complement strand
TTGGAGGTCTCTTGATGTTTCGCCCACATATAATTTGTTGCAGTCATTACAAGGGATTATGTGAACATTAAAATGGTATAAAATACCGACAGGTTGTTAGGTAAGACACATATGCAACAGTTAGGTATCTTTATTATGAAACGTTTCGCCTACACAGTAGGCTTCTTCAGTCAAGTACAGAAAAGTTGATAGAAGCAGAAGATACTTGAAGACGATGTAATCAGTCCATCACCCTTAAAGTTTTGAGGTGGTCAGTCCCTCAGTCTGGAGAAGAGCATTGTTCCATAGTATGAAACAATATGGAGATGAAGTGACAGGATGGAGCTTATATAGCGCCAAGAGGTGAGACGTAGGCCACTAGGAGAGGTAAGAACTCAGATGCTGAGAGGGTCAGGTCCCTCTCAAATCCAGCCGCTCTCACTAGTGGAAGTTGTCGAAGTTGATTGCAGGTCTGTACCAAGATACCCTTGTGTTGCAGTGTCTGACAGATTGAACATTAAAACATCAAAACTTTAAGGGTGATGGACTGATTACATCGTCTTCAAGTATCTTCTGCTTCTATCAACTTTTCTGTACTTGACTGAAGAAGCCTACTGTGTAGGCGAAACGTTTCATAATAAAGATACCTAACTGTTGCATATGTGTCTTACCTAACAACCTGTCGGTATTTTATACCATTTTAATGTTCAATCTGTCAGACACTGCAACACAAGGGTATCTTGGTACAGACCTGCAATCAACTTCGACAACTTCCACTAGTGAGAGCGGCTGGATTTGAGAGGGACCTGACCTCTCAGCATCTGAGTTCTTACCTCTCCTAATGGCCTACGTCTCACCTCTTGGCGCTATAAAAAGCTCCATCCTGTCACTTCATCTCCATATTGTTTCATACTATGGAACAATGCTCTTCTCCAGACTGAGGGACTGACCACCTCAAAACTTTAAGGGTGATGGACTGATTACATCGTCTTCAAGTATCTTCTGCTTCTATCAACTTTTCTGTACTTGACTGAAGAAGCCTACTGTGTAGGCGAAACGTTTCATAATAAAGATACCTAACTGTTGCATATGTGTCTTACCTAACAAGGGATTATGTATACCCCTGCAGAGGATGGAGGCTTGTCCTGTCTACTACTGGTAATGTCCTTGATGGTCGTGGTTGTGGAGGTAGATACTTGGAATGATGTATTGGAAAAGATGTTGGAAACGTGTTTGGCAATGGAGTTGGTGGGGAGGACTATGTATCTCTTCGCGGCAGTGTCTTCTCTGGGTGTGTTGAAGATGTTTAATGCCCGCCGTCTGCAGTCTCTGATGAAGTGACGAGGATAGTGGAGTTTAGAAAATACTTGTTCAATTATAGTGCATTCTTCCTCAAGGAACTCATTGCTGCAGATTCTGAGTGCACGCAGGAAGAAGCCTATAATTACACCACGTTTAGTTTTGGTGTCGTGGTGAGAGTAGAAGTGGAGAAGATCGTTTTGGTTTGTTTGTTTTCGATAGACTTTAAAACGAAGTTCATGGTCAGTTTTGCAGAGAAGAACATCAAGGAAAGGAAGATTCACCTTTCCTACTGATTCATCTAAACACAGAATCCTTACTACACCGCCTCCCATCTTTCCCCAACAGGGACCCCGTTTATCCCCTGGCAATGGCTCCATCTCGGTCATAATGCCAACAATCCCCTTACACAAATTCCTAAATACCACATCTGGAAACTCTGTCCAAATGTCCTGCCATACAACGATTTATTCCTGTACATCGTCCCGTAAAATTTCTCCGCCAGGATACAAGTGTTATCTCAGTCCTTCACCGTCTCACAACACACCCACATTGTGTGAATATAATCAACAGGTATATAGGCCGCTGCTCTCGCTGCGACGTCCCGTGTCCTCAACATTGACGCCTCTCTACTAACAGTTACTAAAATTATCACTCTAGCCGGTCATGACCGTAACCTTTCATAACGCCCACTCAAGTATACTATATGGTATTCAGTGTCAGCATCCTCACAGACTCCTTAGGATTACTCCGTCACGACTTTATAATACAAGAACAAGGCTCTAACTGGGAGAATACCATGAAAAACTTATACATAACTTAACGTTCCTGCAGAGAGGTGCGCAGCCTGACAAACCCCTCTCAGATGCGTCTCCAGTCATGTAAATGGTAAAACGACACTACAGGAGCTCTTATATCCCCTTGTCTAAACTTCATACAAAACTCTGATCTTAGTCTTCCCGAGCTCCCTCACAGACATCATTACCTTCATCAACAGCAAACTGTCTCTAAGATCATTCTTTGAATTTATTT
This sequence comes from Cherax quadricarinatus, assembly GCF_026875155.1. Classification (NCBI taxonomy): domain Eukaryota; kingdom Metazoa; phylum Arthropoda; class Malacostraca; order Decapoda; family Parastacidae; genus Cherax; species Cherax quadricarinatus. The sequence goes on along the minus strand of NC_069487.1, from coordinate 8,857,674 downwards.
AACACACCTACACTTTATCAGACCCCTTCCCTTCCTAAGAACCAGCATGCATCACGACCTTTATACATACACGCAGAACACTCGCTTACCGAGACAATCATCCAAACCTTCTCCTCACTGCATCACCGCTTCACTCTCAACCATTCACACTTGGACGTCTTAAAAACCGCGGAAATCCTACTTTGGCTCCTACGCACCAAACACTAGTTAAGGGTAAACTTTAACCACATAAAACCTGCTATCAAATGGCATTCGCAGTTGACCTCTTAAGGTTTTTATTTAGGCCGACCTTGTAGTCATAAAAACTGCGTCATGATCCTTCAATTTGGCTCCTCGCACCATCAACTCTAGTCAAGGGGTAAATTAAACATTTAAAACCCTGCATGTGTAATGATCGAGTAAGACCCTCTGTAAGGTTGTTTAGGATGTAAAGGACCCGTGACTCCTTCCTGTAGATGCTTAAAACTGCCCCCATGACCTCTCAGAACTTGCTCAACCTCACAACCCTCTCTCCTCGTCACCGCCTGCTCAGACCTCTACCACCCGAACATTAACAACCCTCCACCTCTCACCTGTAATGATCGACACACCCCGTCCCCTACACAACCGGCTCTGATTAAAAATGCGGACCTACCATGTAAACATGCACAACCCTGCCTCAGACCTCTACACAACCCTGCCTCAGACCTCTACACAACCCTGCCTCTGACCTCTACACAACCCTGCCTCAGACCTCTACACAACCCTGCCTCAGACCTCTACACAACCCTGCCTCAGACCTCTACACAACCCTGCCTCAGACCTCTACACAACCCTTCTTAATCTACCATTAACTGAGAGTCTTGCCACCTTTCCACAATATAGTGTATCAACCTGCCTCACAGTTTCCCCAAACCCCTGTTTAAGTAGGATACTATGCATAGTTTCCCTATCTACTGAATCATATACACCTTTTCAATTGAGGACGAATAAAGCGCCCTTTCTCCCTTTCTCCTGCATTGCACTCAAAAAATCATCAATAATGGCATGACCAGTTAACACGGATCTTTCCGGAATGCCATACTGACCTGGTGTAACAACACGACCCATCACACACTTTAGTCGGATCCCCAACACCATAGGAAAAAGTTTATAACCCGCACAACGAGAGCGAAATAGAACGATAATCAGAGATCCCCCACCTGCGTCTTACCCCTTGGGACAACCACTATGGCTGATGTCGACTGAACAGGTCCCAATCTACCCCTCCTTCCATGATATTCTTGATACTTACCATAACCTTCCCTCCCCCTTATTAACTTCCAATGCTTGGCATAAAATTCATCAGGCATATCCTTAGCCATTGCTGACAATGCCTTACAAACCTCCTTCTCTTCCTCATCAGCTCCCACTAACTCCATCCTTCTCCTGGAGATTACAAGACACTCCCATACAAACGTGAGACAGCCCTCCCCTCCAATACCCTCTTCTCCCTATACATCTCCCACCACCTGTCCTCCAACACCCCCATCGCTTCAACTGTTTTCATTCCCTGCCATTCCCTGAAGCCTCCCACGTTACAGTGCACTTCCAGACACGGTACAGTAATCGCCTACCCTCACTGTTGCTGCGCATATAACACACACTAATGGCTTGTCTCTCCATAATACTGCCTCCACCGCCGCCTTTACAAGCATGCGTCATACATCTCATTACACACACCCTGGATCAAAAGCTTCACACCTGTTTCATCCAAAGGGTACACCCCTTCGCTGGTAGACTGACTGGTAGATAGACTGGCTGTAGGTAGACTGACCGGTACATAGACTGGCCGCATATATCTAGACTGGATGTTGATAGACTGACTGGTACATAGACTGGCTGCAGACAGACGGACGTAGATAGACTGGCTGGAAAATGGACAGGAGATAACTACAAGTTTGGAACACGTTTCTAACACGTTTCACCCTGTGGATTGACCTACAGTTGGGTTGTTTAATGAACCAGGGTTTATTAGGGTCAGTGAACAAGGCTGTGAGACGGACAGACAGACGAGGTGTAACAAGGTGATTGCAGACACGGTAGTCAGGGCTAATGACGCCGCTAATTGCTTGTCCAACACTGGTTGAAAAATCTGGGGGTGTGGAGGGTGGGGGTTGATGGAGGGGAATAAGCTTGCGTTCCTGACAGCTTATTCCCAGCTTAGGTTGCTTGGATAATTAACATGCCAGGGAGAAGCTGGATAAATACCAATCAAATTATTTTGATATGCAGATATATTCTTCTATCCTCCCTCCTATCCACCCTCCCTTCTATCCTCCCTCCCTCCTACCCTCCCCCCGTCGCTCCCTTCCTCCTACTTTCCCTGCCTCCTACACTACCTCCCTCCTATCTTCGTTCTCTCCCTCCTACCTTTCATTCTTCCTGTCCTCCCTCCCTCCTACCCTCCCTTCTTCCTGCCCTCCCTTCTTCCTACCCTCCCTTCTTCCTATCCTCCCTCCTACACTCCCTCGCTGTTACTGCTGCTACTACTATTACTATTATTATTACTACTACTACCAGGCCCGGTGGCCTGGTGGCTAAAGCTCCCGCTTCACACACGGAGGGCCCGGGTTCGATTCCCGGCGGGTGGAAACATTTCGACGCGTTTCCTTACACCTGTTGTCCTGTTTACCTAGCAGCAAATAGGTATCTGTGTGTTAGTCGACTGGTGTGGGTGGCATCCTGGGGGACAAGATTGAGGACCACAATGGAAATAAGTTAGACAGTCCTCGATGACTCACTGACTTTCTTGGGTTATCCTGGGTGGCTAACCCTCCAGGATAAAAAATCCGAACGAAATCTTATCTCATTATTACTACTACTATTACTACTACTAATATTATTAATACTACTATTACTACTACCACTGTTACTACTACTAATATTATTACTGCTATTACTACTACTAATATTATTACTACTGTTACTGCTACTATTATTATTACTACTACTATTACTATTATTACTACTATTACTATTTCTATTACTACTACCATTACTACTACTATTACTTCTGTTACTACTATTACTACTACTACTACCATCATTATCACACCTCGTCCACCCACATCATCAACCACTTCCGCCCTAATTACCGTCCCAAATCACCCTTGCCATTCCACATGTGATTAGACCTTAATTACCTTGAACCTCGCCTGATTAATGACCCCATTACCATTCCTAAATGGGGAAGGAGGATCTCTACATTACTCAATCCCTCGCGAATGGAATCGGACGGAAGGGCATTCAATTCAATTACCTGAAATCCCTATTTTAAGCTAGAGGGAATTGACGAGAGGGAGGCAGAGAGGCTGCAGGGGAAAAAAATTTCGATTACACAAACCGATGTTAACGTATCCAGCTGCTGGTTCTCGATTATGTAACCCGGAGTAATGGAGACTTGAAAAAGCTCTACACGGAGTGAAACATTACTTGATAAAGCTCTACACAGAGTGAAACGTAGCTTGATAAAGCTCTACAGAGTGAAACGTGACTTGATAAAGCTCTACACAGAGTGAAACATGACTTGATAAAGCTCTACACAGAGTGAAAAATGACTTGATAAAGCTCTACACAGTGAAACGTGACTTGATAAAGCTCTTCACAGAGTGAAACATGACTTGATAAAGCTCTACACAGAGTGAAACATGACTTGATAAAGCTCTACATAGAGTGAAACATGACTTGATTAAGCTCTTCACAGAGTGAAACATGACTTGATAAAGCTCTTCACAGAGTGAAACATGACTTGATAAAGCTCTACATAGAGTGAAACGTGACTTGATAAAGCTCTACATAGAGTGAAACATGATAAAGCTCTACACAGAGTGAAACATGATAAAGCTCTACATAGAGTGAAACATGATAAAGCTCTTCACAGAGTGAAGCATGACTTGATAAAGCTCTACACAGAGTGAAAAATTACTTGATAAAGATCTACACAGAGTGAAACATGGCTTGATAAAGCTCTACACAGAGTGAAACAAGACTTGATAAAGCTCTACACAGAGTGAAACATTACTTGATAAAGCTCTACACAGAGTGAAACAAGACTTGATAAAGCTCTACACAGAGTGAAAAATGACGATAAAGCTCTACACAGAGTGAAACATGACTTGATAAAGCTCTACACAGAGTGAAACATGACTTGATAAAGCTCTACACAGAGTGAAACATTACTTGATAAAGCTCTACACAGAGTGAAACATGACTTGATAAAGCTCTACAGAGTGAAACATGACTTGATAAAGCTCTACACAGAGTGAAACATGACTTGATAAAGCTCTACACAGTGAAACATGACTTGATAAAGCTCTACACAGTGAAACGTGATAAAGCTCTACACGGAGTGAAACATGATAAAGCTCTACACAGAGTGAAACATGATAAAGCTCTACACAGAGTGAAACATGACTTGATAAAGCTCTACACAGAGTGAAACATGGCTTGATAAAGCTCTACACGAAGTGAAACATGACTTATAAAGCTCTACACAGAGTGAAACATGATAAAGCTCTACACAGAGTGAAACGTGATAAAGCTCTACACAGAGTGAAACGTGATAAAGCTCTACACAGAGTGAAACGTGATAAAGCTCTACACAGAGTGAAACATGATAAAGCTCTACACAGAGTGAAACGATAAAGCTCTACACAGAGTGAAACATGACTTATAAAGCTCTACACAGAGTGAAACATGATAAAGCTCTACACAGAGTAAAACATGATAAAGCTCTACACAGAGTGAAACATGATAAAGCTCTACACAGACTGAAACGTGATAAAGCTCTACACAGAGTGAAACGTGATAAAGCTCTACAGAGTGAAACGTGATAAAGCTCTACACAGAGTGAAACATAACGAGTGAGAGAATTAACCTAATATCCTTCAGGAGGGAATATCGTGAATGGTATTTACCCCTCCTCCTCCCATGGTAGATGAGTGATGGGTAACGAGGTCATTACCAGGTAGTAACGGCCCAATTACTGCCTCGTTCACCAGCTCTTTAAGTCTTAATAAAGACTTTAACACCATTGATAAAGCGACCCACAATAATGTACCAGTTACTGTATTGTGGAAGTTGGTTAATACAGACTACTACTGCTGCTATGTTACTACTGATAGTACTATTACTACTAGTACAACTACTACTAGTACTACTACAATTACT
>NC_069487.1:8832484-8847484 GCF_026875155.1 Cherax quadricarinatus | reverse complement strand
GTCGAGTCTGGGTGAGTGGGTGTAGGTGAGTGGTATGTGTGTGAGTGGTGGGGCGTGAACGTGTGTATGGGAGCGGGTGGGTGGCCAGGAGCTACAAGTCGACCCCTGCAACCACAAGTATTGAGCACACACACACAACACACACACACACACACACACACACACACACACACACACACACACACACACACACACACACACACACCACACACACACAACACACCCACACACCCACACACCCACACACACACACCACACACACACACACACACACACAACACACCACACACACACACACACACACACACAATAGCGGAGAGGCAGGGCCAGGAGCTGTGACTCGACTCTTACAAACACTAGCAGGTGAGAACAGTCACCTTCACCTCGCACAGGTGACGCGTGCCACCTTAATTATCACATGATAAATACTCTACACTTTATTATACAACTAGTTTTATTCTCTCTCTCTCTCTCTCTCTCTCTCTCTCTCTCTCTCTCTCTCTCTCTCTCTCTCTCTCTCTCTCTCTCCTCTCTCTCTCTCTCTCTCTCTCTCTCTTAATAATACAAAAAGATCCATTTAAGTATGAAATTGTATATGTATATGTGTGTGTGTGTGCGCACCTAACACCTGTGTGCTAGGTGATGGTACTGGGTGTGAGGTGCATCTAGGCGCACCTAACACCTGTGTGCTAGGTGATGGTACTAGGTGTGAGGTACATCTAGGTGCACCTAACACCTGTGTGCTAAGTGATGGTACTGGGTGTGAGGTGCATCTAGGTGCACTTAACACCTGTGTGCTAGGTGATGGTACTGGGTGTGAGGTGCATCTAGGTGCACTTAACACCTGTGTGCTAGGTGATGGTACTGGGTGTGAGGTGCATCTCGGTGCACTTAACACCTGTGTGCTAGGTGAGGGTACTGTGTGTGAGGTGCATCTAGGTGCACCTAACACCTGTGTGCTAGGTGATGGTACTGGGTGTGAGGTGCATCTAGGTGCACCTAACACCTGTGTGCTAGGTGATGGTACTGGGTGTGAGGTGTATCTAGGTGCACCTAACACCTGTGTGCTAGGTGATGGTACTGGGTGTGAGGTGCATCTAGGTGCACCTAACACCTGTGTGCTAGGTGATGGTACTGGGTGTGAGGTGCATCTAGGTGCACCTAACACCTGTGTGCTAGGTGATGGTACTGGGTGTGAGGTGCATCTAGGTGCACCTAACACCTGTGTGCTAGGTGATGGTACTGGGTGTGAGGTGCATCTAGGTGCACCTAACACCTGTGTGCTAGGTGATGGTACTGGGTGTGAGGTGCATCTAGGTGCAACTAACACCTGTGTGCTAGGTGATGGTACTAGGTGTGAGGTACATCTAGGTGCACTTAGCACCTGTGTGCTAGGTGATGGTACTGGGTGTGAGGTGCATCTAGGTGCACCTAACACCTGTGTGCTAGGTGATGATACTGGGTGTGAGGTGCATCTAGGTGCACCTAACACCTGTGTGCTAGGTGATGGTACTGGGTGTGAGGTGTATCTAGGTGCACCTAACACCTGTGTGCTAGGTGATGGTACTGGGTGTGAGGTGCATCTAGGTGCACCTAACACCTGTGTGCTAGGTGATGGTACTGGGTGTGAGGTGCATCTAGGTGCACCTAACACCTGTGTGCTAGGTGATGGTACTGGGTGTGAGGTGCATCTAGGTGCACCTAACACCTGTGTGCTAGGTGATGGTACTGGGTGTGAGGTGCATCTAGGTGCACCTAACACCTGTGTGCTAGGTGATGGTACTGGGTGTGAGGTGCATCTAGGTGCAACTAACACCTGTGTGCTAGGTGATGGTACTAGGTGTGAGGTACATCTAGGTGCACCTAACACCTGTGTGCTAGGTGATGGTACTGGGTGTGAGGTGCATCTAGGTGCACCTAACACCTGTGTGCTAGGTGATGATACTGGGTGTGAGGTGCATCTAGGTGCACCTAACACCTGTGTGCTAGGTGATGGTACTGGGTGTGAGGTGCATCTAGGTGCACCTAACACCTGTGTGCTAGGTGAGGGTACTGGGTGTGAGGTGCATCTAGGTGCACCTAACACCTGTGTGCTAGGTGATGGTACTGGGTGTGAGGTGCATCTAGGTGCACCTAACACCTGTGTGCTAGGTGATGGTACTGGGTGTGAGGTGTATCTAGGTGCACCTAACACCTGTGTGCTAGGTGATGGTACTGGGTGTGAGGTGCATCTAGGTGCACCTAACACCTGTGTGCTAGGTGATGGTACTGGGTGTGAGGTGCATCTAGGTGCACCTAACACCTGTGTGCTAGGTGATGGTACTGGGTGTGAGGTGCATCTAGGTGCACCTAACACCTGTGTGCTAGGTGATGGTACTGGGTGTGAGGTGCATCTAGGTGCACCTAACACCTGTGTGCTAGGTGATGGTACTGGGTGTGAGGTGCATCTAGGTGCAACTAACACCTGTGTGCTAGGTGATGGTACTAGGTGTGAGGTACATCTAGGTGCACTTAGCACCTGTATGCTAGGTGATGGTACTGGGTGTGAGGTGCATCTAGGTGCACCTAACACCTGTGTGCTAGGTGATGATACTGGGTGTGAGGTGCATCTAGGTGCACCTAACACCTGTGTGCTAGGTGATGGTACTGGGTGTGAGGTGTATCTAGGTGCACCTAACACCTGTGTGCTAGGTGATGGTACTGGGTGTGAGGTGCATCTAGGTGCACCTAACACCTGTGTGCTAGGTGATGGTACTGGGTGTGAGGTGCATCTAGGTGCACCTAACACCTGTGTGCTAGGTGATGGTACTGGGTGTGAGGTGCATCTAGGTGCACCTAACACCTGTGTGCTAGGTGATGGTACTGGGTGTGAGGTGCATCTAGGTGCACCTAACACCTGTGTGCTAGGTGATGGTACTGGGTGTGAGGTGCATCTAGGTGCAACTAACACCTGTGTGCTAGGTGATGGTACTAGGTGTGAGGTACATCTAGGTGCACTTAGCACCTGTGTGCTAGGTGATGGTACTGGGTGTGAGGTGCATCTAGGTGCACCTAACACCTGTGTGCTAGGTGATGATACTGGGTGTGAGGTGCATCTAGGTGCACCTAACACCTGTGTGCTAGGTGATGGTACTGGGTGTGAGGTGCATCTAGGTGCACCTAACACCTGTGTGCTAGGTGATGGTACTGGGTGTGAGGTGCATCTAGGTGCACCTAACACCTGTGTGCTAGGTGATGGTACTGGGTGTGAGGTGCATCTAGGTGCACCTAACACCTGTGTGCTAGGTGATGGTACTAGGTGTGAGGTACATCTAGGTGCACTTAGCACCTGTGTGCTAGGTGATGGTACTGGGTGTGAGGTGCATCTAGGTGCACCTAACACCTGTGTGCTAGGTGATGGTACTGGGTGTGAGGTGCATCTAGGTGCACCTAACACCTGTGTGCTAGGTGATGGTACTAGGTGTGAGGTGCATCTAGGTGCACCTAACACCTGTGTGCTAGGTGATGGTACTAGGTGTGAGGTACATCTAGGTGCACTTAGCACCTGTGTGCTAGGTGATGGTACTGGGTGTGAGGTGCATCTAGGTGCACCTAACACCTGTGTGCTAGGTGATGGTACTGGGTGTGAGGTGCATCAAGGTGCACCTAACACCTGTGTGCTAGGTGATGGTACTGGGTGTGAGGTGCATCTAGGTGCACCTAACACCTGTGTGCTAGGTGATGGTACTAGGTGTGAGGTACATCTAGGTGCACTTAGCACCTGTGTGCTAGGTGATGGTACTGGGTGTGAGGTGCATCTAGGTGCACCTAACACCTGTGTGCTAGGTGATGGTACTGGGTGTGATGTGCATCAAGGTGCACCTAACACCTGTGTGCTAGGTGATGGTACTAGGTGTGAGGTGCATCTAGGTGCACCTAACACCTGTGTGCTAGGTGATGGTACTGGGTGTGAGGTGCATCAAGGTGCACCTAACACCTGTGTGCTAGGTGATGGTACTGGGTGTGAGGTGCATCTAGGTGCACCTAACACCTGTGTGCTAGGTGATGGTACTGGGTGTGAGGTGCATCAAGTGCACTTAGCACCTGTGTGCTGTAATGGTATTAGGTGTGAGGTGCATTTATGTGCACCTAACACACAATAACAGGAAAGGGTGCTAACTGGTATTACAGTAAGTATATCTGTGAGTTGGGTGGGTTGCACAGTAGGTGGGTGGGTGGGTACGTGTATGTGTGGGTGGGTGGGTGGGTGAATGCTTGGGTGGGTAGTACAGGGTGGGTGGGTTGCACATAGTGGGTGGGTGGGCTACAGCAGTGGGTAAAGTTACCACCCACACTTAACCAGCCGACACCCCAAACCCAAACACCAACCCACCCACCGCCCCAGGGCATGAAGACCGCCCTGGGCGGCGTTGCTACACACCCGCCGCCCATGCCTGGGTCGGGGTGGGCGGGTGGCGGTGAACAGGTGGGCAGGAAGAAGGATCACTTTCAGAGCGGGCGGCAGATCGAGACAGTACACCTAGGTGTACTCACTAAGGCGAGTACACCTAGGTGTACTGGTTGTACTCCCTCCTAGCCTCGTGAGTACTGTCATACCTTTCCTTAAAACCTCGTATGAAGCCTGCCTCCAACTCTTCGTCCAGGCCATTCCACTTCTTGACCTTCCTGAGGCTGAAGAAATAGTTCCTAACATCCCTGAGGCTGAAGAAAAAATACTTTCTAACATCCCTGTGATTCGTCTGCTTCCTTATTGTCCCTGTACCCTCGTGTACCTGTTTCCAGCCTCTCCAAAAGTCTCTGTGCGTATTATAGAAGCTGTCTTCTCACTGTCAGTCTTGTGGTATAGTAGCTATCTTCTTACTGTTCCTAAAGTGAGACAGGTGTGGTACCTTGACAGTATTGACAGAAAGGTCACCCACATCCGTCCGGTGTTGAAGGCTCCGCTGGAATGGCAGATCTGTCCAGGCGAGAGATGAGTCGTCTTGCTCAGATCTTTTATTCTGTCCGAAAGTCTTAGATGAAACAGGGAAGGCAATCCAAGACAGTGGAGCATACTCAAGATGTGAGCACACGTTTTTTTTCACATAAATTAATTTTACAGCCTAAGAGGTGTTATCCTACTACAGTAGGCTGTTGAGGGTAGCCTACCACCATCCATGTGTGTATATAACACATTATTATGCAAATTTGATATGGAACGCTACACCCGCATGGGTCATTCAGAGCGAGTAGTAGTGAATATTCGATCCTGTGTTTTCTACGGTCAATAATGAAAATAATTAACACAAGTAATTACGCCACAAGCAACATTAATTATGCGTCAAGTAACCAAACAAGGCGACTCATTCCCCTAGACTAAATTTATTCAGTAACATTCTAATTACATCATTTTTTTTTTTTAATATTGTGTCAGTGTATAACTTGTTATTGTGTCAGTGCGCACACACCAATCAGTGTACATACACTGGGAGGATTTTCCATCCCCGAAGTCGTATTGGTTGTTATGTATGAGCGAGTTCCTTTCTAGGTGCTTCACCACTCTTCTGATAATCTTCTCCGTGACTTTACATACTATACATATACATTGGTGTGTAGTTTAGTGCTTCGTGTCTGTCTCCTTTCTTAAAAACTGGGATTACGTTTGCTATCTTCCACACCTCTGGAAGCTGACCTGTTTCGATGGACGTATTGTTAGCGGCACACTGCCTCAGCTGCCTCTCTCAAGACCCATAGAGAGATGTTATCTGATCCCACCATCTTCGAGGTCCCTAACTTAGATAAGTTTCTTCACCTCCTCCTCGGTTGTGTGTAGTGTGTCCAACACTTGCTGGTGCACTCTCCCGCCTCGTATTGCTGGGAGTCTTTCTGTCTGCTCTGAGAATACCTCCCTAAATTTCGTACTGAGCTCTTCACAGACTTCTTAGTCATTCCTTGTGAGCTTCCCCTCCTCCCTTCCTTCCTTAGCCTAATTACCTGGTCCTTGACTGTTGTTTTCCTCCTGATGTGGCCGTATAACAACTTTGGGTCTGATCTTGCTTTCGATGCTATATCATTCTCATATTGCCGTTGAGCCTCTCCCTTTATCCATGCATACTCGTTTCTGGTTCTTCTGCTCATCTCCTTGTTTTCCAAAGTTCTTTGTCATCTATATATTTTCCGTGCTTGGCTTTGGCTTCTCTACACCTCTGGGTTAACTATATGCTCATTCTGATCTTCCCGTTGTTTCTGTTGCCCCTTGGTACGACCTTCTTCTCCTCTGCCTCCCTGCACTTTATGGCCACATTTTCCATCATTTCACTTACTGTTTTTCCCCTCTAGTTCTCTTCACCACTGCAGCTCATGCAGGAATTGTCTCATGTGTGTAGTCCCCTTTTTTGAAGTCTGGCTTATCACCTCCTCGCCGGGCTGCTTCACTCTCCACTGTTAATTCCATAAGATATTTGAAACTCTGGACCACGTGATCACAAGTGCCGAAAGGCTTTTCATATGTAATATCCCCTTTATCAGAACCACTCATGGTGCATAACAGGTCAAGCACTACTGGTTTATTCTCTCTGGTTGTCTCCCTGTCATATTCTCTCTGGTTGTGTCCCTGTCATATACTCTCTGGTTGTGTCCCTGTCATATTCTCTCTGGTTGTGTCCCTGTCATATTCTCTCTGGTTGTGTCCCTGTCATATTCTCTCTGGTTGTGTCCCTGTCATATTCTCTCTGGTTGTGTCCCTGTCATATTCTCTCTGGTTGTGTCCCTGTCATATTCTCTCTGGTTGTGTCCCTATCATATTGGTACATGAAGTGTTCCAGTACCACCTCCTGCATCTTAGCCCTCCACGTTTTCGGTCCCCCATGTGGCTCTAGATTTTCCCAGTTTCCCATGACCAGAAACTGCCCTGCCTATGAGGGCCCTTCTGGCCACCCTAGCTAGTCTGTCCGCCATTGCTCTCTTGGTTTCACCATACTTTTGTCTTGGTCTCTGGCAGATTGTACATCACTGCTATCATCACCTTGGGATCCCCAGTCTGAAGTGTTTCTACTACGTAGTCATCTGCTTCCCCTCTGCCTATTCCTTTCATCTCCTCAAAACTCCACTGGTTTCTGATGAGCAGTGCAACTCCTCCACCTCCTCGTTCTCTCTTCTTTCCTCGCATCTTACAGCCATCGGGAAGATTGCATCTGTTTCATCTCCGTGAGCTTTGCCTCCGTGATGGTTATGCATGCATGGTGCTATGTCTCCTGATCATCATGCACTCCTCACTCTTATTGTTTCCATCTGCTTTGATGCACCAGTTATCTTCGCTTCTAGATTCTATTCTGGTCTTGGCTTCTTGATTCCTAGTTAAAACTCCTCTTCTCTCATGGGCAGATGTCGTTGCTGTGAGTAAGAGTAGTCTGTGTCTGTGTGAGCTTCAATGTCTGAAGGCAACCTATAACTTACATCATCTCTCTAGAAGCAATGATGGGGCTAGGTCCGGGTCAGGGATAGGGTGTCGGGGGAGTGCAGATCGGTGTAGGGGAGGTACGGGGGAGGTGCAGGAGAGAGAATAATATAATAGTAAGGAGATGGACCAACTACATGACTTTTGATATTCTCACAGACAGGAAGCTCCCTCTCTAGTTCTCTCTCTCTTTCTCTCTTAGCTCCCTCTCTCTAGTTTCTACTGCTTCTCTCTCTAGTCCCTCTCTCTAGCTCCTCTCTCTGAGTTCCCTCTCTCTAGTTCTCTCTCTATATGCTCATCTCTCTAGTTCTCCTCTCTCTGCTCCCTCTCTCTAGTCTCTCTCTCTCCTCAGTCCTCTCTCTAGTTCTCTCTCTCTCTGGTTCCTCTCTCTAGTTCTCTCTCTCTATAGCTCTCCTCTCTCTAGTTCTCTCTCTCTGCTCCCTCTCTCTAGTTCTCTCTCTAGTTCTCTCTCTCTAGTTCTCTCTTTGGCTCCCTCTCTCTAGTTCTCTCTCTTAGCTCCCCTCTCTAGTTCTCTCTCTCTAGTCCTCTCTCTCTAGCTCCCTCTCTCTAGTTCTCTCTCTCTAGTTCTCTCTCTCTAGCTCCCTCTCTAGTTCTCTCTCTCTAGTTCTCTCTCTCTAGCTCCCTCTCTCTAGTTCTCTCTCTCTAGTTCTCTCTCTCTAGCTCCCTCTCTCTAGTTCTCTCTCTCTAGTTCTCTCTCTCTAGCTCCCTCTCTAGTTCTCTCTCTCTAGTTCTCTCTTCTAGCTCCCTCTCTCTAGTTCTCTCTCTCTAGTTCTCTCTCTCTAGCTCCCTCTCTCTAGTTCTCTCTCTCTAGTTCTCTCTCTAGCTCCCTCTCTAGTTATTTCTCTCTAGTTCTCTCTCTAGCTCCCTCTCTCTAGTTCTCTCTCTCTAGTTCTCTCTCTATAGTTCCTCTCTCTAGTTCTCTCTCTTAGCTCCTCTCGTTCTCTCTCAGTTCTTCTCTCTAGCTCCCTCTCCCTAGTTCTCTCTCTCTAGTTTCTACTCTCTAGTTCCCCCTCTCCCCTAGTTCCTCTTCTAGTTCTCTCTCTCTAGCTCCCTCTCTCTAGTTCCTTTTCTGCTCTTTTAGTTCTCCTCTAGCTCCCTCTCTCTAGTTCTCTCTCTCTAGTTTCTCTCTCTAGCTCCCCTCTAGCTCTCTCTCTAGTTCTCCTTCCTCTCTAGTTCTCTCTCTCTAGTTCTCTCTCTCTAGCTCCCTCTCTCTAGTTCTCTCTATCTAGCTTCCTCTCTCTAGTTCTCTCTCTAGCTCCCTCTCTCTAGTTCTCTCTCTCGAGTTCTCACTCTCTAGTTCCCTCTCTCTAGTTCTCTCTCTCTAGCTCCCTCTCTCTAGTTCTCTCTCTCTAGTTCTCTCTCTAGCTCCCTCTCTCTAGTTCTCTCTCTCTAGTTCTCTCTCTCTAGCTCCCTCTCTCTAGTTCTCTCTCTCTAGTTCTCCCTCTAGATTCCTCTCTAGTTCTCTCTCTCTAGTTCTCTCTTTAGCTCCCTCTCTCTAGTTCTCTCTTTAGCTCCCTCTCTCTAGTTCTCTCTCTCGAGTTCTCACTCTCTAGTTCCCTCTCTCTAGTTCTCTCTCTCTAGCTCCCTCTTCTATTCTCTCTATTTCTCTCTCTCTAGTTCTCTCTCTCTAGCTCCCTCTCTCTAGTTCTCTCTCTCTAGCTCCCTCTATCTAGTTCCCTCTCTGAGTTCTCTCTCTCTAGTTCTTCTCTCTAGCTCCCTCTCTCTAGTTCTCTCTCTGTAGTTCTCTCTCTCTAGTTCTCTCTCTCTAGTTCCCTCTCTCTAGTTCTCTCTAGTTCTCTCTCTCTAGTTCTCTCTCTCTAGCTCCCTCTCTCTAGTTCTCTCTCTCTAGTTATCTCTCTAGTTCTCTCGCTCTAGTTCTCTCTCTCTCTAGTTCTCTCTCTATAGTTCCCTCTCTCTAGTTCTCTCTCTCTAGTTCTCTCTCTCTAGTTCTCTCTCTATAGTTCCCTCTCTCTAGTTCCCTCTATCTAGTTCTCTATCTCTAGTTCTCTCTCTCTAGCTCCCTCTATCTAGTTCTCTCTCTCTAGTTCCCTCTTTCTAGTTCTCTCTCTCTAGTTCTCCCTCTAGCTCCCTCTCTCTAGTTCTCTCTCTCTAGTTCTTTCTCTCTAGCTCTCTCTCTAGTTCTTTCTCTCTAGGTCCCTCTCTCTAGTTCTCTCTCTCTAGCTCCCTCTCTCTAGTTCTCTCTCTCTAGTTCTCTCTCTCTACTTCTCTCTAGTTCTTTCTCTCTAGCTCCCTCTCTAGTTCTCTCTTTCTAGTTCTCTCTCTAGCTGTCTCTCTCTAGTTCTCTCTCTCTAGCTCCATCTCGCTAGTTCTCTCTCTAGTTCTCTCTCTCTAGCTCCCTCTCTCTAGTTCTTTCTCTCTAGTTCTCTCTCTCTAGTTCTCTCTCTCTAGTTCTCTCTCTCTCTAGTTATCTCTCTTTAGCTCCCTCTTTCTAGTTCTCTCTAGCTCTCTCTCTCTAGTTCTCTCTAGTTCTCTCTCTCTAGTTCTCTCTAGTTCTCTCTCTCTAGTTCTTTCTCTCTAGTTCTCTCTCTCTCTAGTTCTCTCTCTCTAGCTCCCTCTCTCTAGTTCTCTCTCTCTAGTTCTCTCTATCTAGCTCCCTTCTTAGTTCTCTCTCTCTAGATCTTTCTCTCTAGTTCTCTCTCTCTAGTTCTCTCTCTCTAGCTCCCTCTCTCTAGTTCTCTCTCTCTAGTTCTCTCTCTAGCTCCCTCTCTCTAGTTCTCTCTCTTAGCTCCTCTTTCTAGTTCTCTCTATCTAGCTTCCCTCTCTCTAGTTCTCTCTCTCTAGCTCCCTCTCTCTAGTTCTCTCTTCTCTAGCTCCCTCTATCTAGTTCTCTCTCTCTAGCTTCCTCTCTAGTTCCTCTCTAGTTCTCTCTAGCTCCCTCTATCTAGTTCTCTCTCTCTAGTCTCTCTCTCTCCTAGTCTCCTCTCTATCTATTTCTCTCTAGCTCCCTCTATCTAGTTCTCTCTCTTCTAGTTCTCTCTCTAGCTCCCTCATCTAGTTCTCTCTCTCTAGCTCCCTCTATCTAGTTCTTCTCTCTAGTTCTCTCTCTCTAGCTCCCTCTATCTAGTTCTCTCTCTCTAGTTCTCTCTCTCTCTAGCTCCCTCTCTCTAGTTCTTCTCTCTAGCTTCCCTCTCTCTAGTTCTCTCTCTCTTAGTTCCCTCTCTAGCTCCTCTCTATCTAGTTCTCTCTCTAGCTCCCTCTATCTAGTTTTCCCTCTAGCTCCCTCTATCTAGTTCTCTCTCTCTAGTTCCCTCTTCTAGTTCTCTCTCTCTTAGTTCCCTCATCTAGTTTTCTATCTCTAGTTCTCTCTCTCTAGCTCCCTCTATCTAGTTCTCCTCTCTAGTTCTCTCTTCTAGTTCTCTCATCTCTAGTTCTCTCTCTCAGCTCCCTCTATCTGTTCTCTCTCTCTCTAGCTCCCTCTATCTAGTTCTCTATCTCTAGCTCCCTCTCTAGTTCTCCCTCTAGCTCCCTCTATCTAGTTCTCTCTCTTAGTTCTCTCTTCTAGTTCTCTATCTCTAGTTCTCTCTCTCTAGCTCCCTTCTATCTAGTTCTCTTTCTCTAGTCCTCTCTAGTTCTCTATCTCTAGTTCTCTCTCTCTAGCTCCCTCTATCTAGTTCCATCTACTCCCTCTTGTTCTCTCTCTCTCTAGCTCCCTCTATCTAGTTCTCTCTCTCTAGTTCCCCTATCTAGTTCTCTCCTCTAGCTCCCTCTATCTAGTTTTCTCTCTAGTTCTCTCTCTCCTAGCTCCCTCTATCTAGTTCTTCTCTCTCTAGCTCCCTCTCTAGTTCTCTCTCTCTAGTTCTCTCTCTCTAGTTCTCTCTCTATAGTTCTCTCTCAGTTCTCTCTCAGCTCCCTCTATCTAGTTCTCCTCTAGCTCCCTCTACTAGTTTTCTCTCTATCCTCTCTCTAGCTCCCTCTATCTAGTTCTCTCTCTCTAGCTCCTCTCTCTAGTTCTCTCTCTCTAGTTTTCTCTCTCTAGTTCCTCTCTAGCTTCTCTCTCTCTAGCTCCCTCTCTATTCCTCTCTCTCTAGTTCTCCTCTAGCTCCCTCTCTAGTTCTACTGTCTCTAGCTCCCTCTCCCTAGTTCCTCTATCTAGTTCTCTCATCTCTAGTTCTCTCTCTCTAGCTCCCTCTCTCTAGTTCTTCTCTCTAGCTCCCTCTATCTAGTTCCTCCTCTAGCTTCCTCTATCTAGTTCTCTCTCTAGTTCTCTAGCTCCCTCTATCTAGTTCTCTACCTCTCTAGTTCTCTCTCTCTAGCTCCTCTATCTAGTTCTTTCTCTCTAGTTCCCTCTATCTAGTTCTCTCTCCTAGTTCTCTCTCTCTAGCTTCCCTCTATCTAGTTCTCTCTCTTAGTTCCTCTACTAGTTCTTTCTCTCTAGTTCTCTAGCTCTCTATCTAGTTCCTCTCTCTCTAGTCTCTCTCTAGTTCTCTCTCTCTAGTTCTCTCTCTCTAGCTCCCTCTACTAGTTCTCTCTCTCTAGTTCCCTCTACAGTTCTCACCTCTAGTTCCCTCTATCTAGTTCTCTCTCTCTAGTTCCCTCTATCTAGTTCTCTATCTCTAGTTCTCTCTCTCTAGTTCCCTCTATCTAGTTTTCTATCTCTCTGTTCTCTCTCTAGCTCCCTCTATCTAGTTCTCACCCTCTAGCTCCCTACTAGTTCTCCCTCTGCTCCTCTATCTAGTTCTCACCCTCTAGTTCCTCTATCAGTTCTCTCTCTCAGTTCCCTCTATCTGTTCTTACTCTAGTTCTCTCCTCTAGTTCTCCTCTACTAGTTCTTCTATCTCTCTAGTTCTCTCTCTACTCCTCTATCTAGTTCTCTCCCTCTAGCTCCCTCTATCTAGTTCTCTCTCTCTAGTTCCCTCTATCTAGTTCTCTATCTCTAGTTCTCTCTCTCTAGCTCCCTCTATCTAGTTCTCTCTCTCTAGTTCCCTCTTTCTAGTTCTCTCTCTCTAGTTCTCCCTCTAGCTCCCTCTCTCTAGTTCTCTCTCTCTAGTTCTTTCTCTCTAGCTCTCTCTCTAGTTCTTTCTCTCTAGGTCCCTCTCTCTAGTTCTCTCTCTCTAGCTCCCTCTCTCTAGTTCTCTCTCTCTAGTTCCTTCTCATCTCTCTAGTCTTCTCTCTAGTTCTCTCTAGTCCTCTTCTAGTCTCTCTCCTCTCTCTAGTCTCTCCTCTCTACCTCTAGTTCTCCTCTCTCTAGCTCCCTCTTCTAGTTCTCTCTTAGTTCTCTCTCTCTAGTTCTCTCTCTAGTTCTCTCTCTCTAGTTCTCTCCTCTCTAGTTTCTCTTCTCCTCTTCTAGTTCTCTCTCTTAGTTCTCTCTCTCTAGTTCTCTCTAGTCTCTTAGTCTCTCTCTAGTTCTCTCTCTCTAGTTCTTCTAGTTCCCTCTCTATTCTTCTCTCTAGTCTCCTCTCTCTAGTTTTCTCTCTCTAGCTCTCTCTCTAGTTCTCTCTCTCTAGTTCTTCTCTAGCTCCCTGTCTCTAGTTATCTCTCTCTAGATCTTTCTCTCTAGTTCTCTCTCTCTAGTTCTCTCTCTCTAGCTCCCTCTCTCTAGTTCTCTCTCTCTAGTTCTCTCTCTAGCTCCCTCTCTCTAGTTCTCTCTCTCTAGCTCCCTCTTTCTAGTTCTCTCTCTCTAGCTCCCTCTATCTAGTTCTCTCTCTCTAGCTTCCTCTTTCTAGTTCTCTCTCTAGTTCTCTCTAGCTTCCTCTATCTAGTTCTCTCTCTCTAGTTCTCTCTCTCTAGCTCCCTCTATCTAGTTCTCTCTCTAGCTCCCTCTATCTAGTTCTCTCTTTCTAGTTCTCTCTCTCTAGCTCCCTCTATCTAGTTCTCTCTCTCTAGCTCCCTCTATCTAGTTCTTTCTCTCTAGTTCTCTCTCTAGCTCCCTCTATCTAGTTCTCTCTCTCTAGTTCTCTCTCTCTAGCTCCCTCTATCTAGTTCTCTCTCTCTAGTTCCCTCTATCTAGTTTTCACCCTCTAGCTCCCTCTATCTAGTTCTCTCTCTCTAGTTCCCTCTATCTAGTTCTCTATCTCTTGTTCCCTCTATCTAGTTTTCTATCTCTAGTTCTCTCTCTCTAGCTCCCTCTATCTAGTTCTCTCTCTCTAGTTCTCTCTATCTAGTTCTCTATCTCTAGTTCTCTCTCTCTAGCTCCCTCTATCTAGTTCTCTCTCTCTAGCTCCCTCTATCTAGTTCTCTATCTCTAGCTCCCTCTATCTAGTTCTCACCCTCTAGCTCCCTCTATCTAGTTCTCTCTCTCTAGTTCTCTCTATCTAGTTCTCTATCTCTAGTTCTCTCTCTCTAGCTCCCTTTATCTAGTTCTCTTTCTCTAGATCCCTCTATCTAGTTCTCTATCTCTAGTTCTCTCTCTCTAGCTCCCTCTATCTAGTTCTCACCCTCTAGCTCCCTCTATCTTGTTCTCTCTCTCTCTAGCTCCCTCTATCTAGTTCTCTCTCTCTAGCTCCCCCTATCTAGTTCTCTCTCTCTAGCTCCCTCTATCTAGTTTTCTCTCTAGTTCTCTCTCTCTCTAGCTCCCTCTATCTAGTTCTCTCTCTCTAGCTCCCTCTCTCTAGTTCTTTCTCTCTAGTTCTCTCTCTCTAGTTCTCTCTCTCTAGTTCTCTCTCTATAGTTCTCTCTCTAGTTATCTCTCTCTAGCTCCCTCTATCTAGTTCTCGCTCTCTAGCTCCCTCTATCTAGTTTTCTCTCTAGTTCTCTCTCTCTAGCTCCCTCTATCTAGTTCTCTCTCTCTAGCTCCCTCTCTCTAGTTCTCTCTCTCTAGTTTTTTCTCTCTAGTTCTCTCTCTCTAGCTCTCTCTCTCTCTAGCTCCCTCTCTAATTCTCTCTCTCTAGTTCTCTCTCTAGCTCCCTCTCTCTAGTTCTCTGTCTCTAGCTCCCTCTCTCTAGTTCTCTCTCTCTAGCTCCCTCTCTCTAGTTCTCTCTCTCTAGCTCCCTCTCTCTAGTTCTGTCTCTCTAGCTCCCTCTATCTAGTTCTCTCCCTCTAGCTTCCTCTTTCTAGTTCTCTCTCTCTAGTTCTCTCTAGCTCCCTCTATCCAGTTCTCTCTCTCTAGTTCTCTCTCTCTAGCTCCCTCTATCTAGTTCTCTCTCTCTAGCTCCCTCTATCTAGTTCTCTCTCTCTAGTTCTCTCTCTCTAGCTCCCTCTATCTAGTTCTCTCTCTCTAGTTCCCTCTATCTAGTTCTTTCTCTCTAGTTCTCTAGCTCCCTCTATCTAGTTCTCTCTCTCTAGTTCTCTCTCTCTAGCTCCCTCTCTCTAGTTCTCTCTCTCTAGTTCTCTCTCTCTTGCTCCCTCTATCTAGTTCTGTCTCTCTAGTTCCCTCTATCTAGTTCTCACCCTCTAGTTCCCTCTATCTAGTTCTCTCTCTCTCTAATTCCCTCTATCTAGTTCTCTATCTCTAGTTCTCTCTCTCTAGTTCCCTCTATCTAGTTTTCTATCTCTTGTTC
Organism: Cherax quadricarinatus; assembly: GCF_026875155.1. Taxonomy (NCBI): domain Eukaryota; kingdom Metazoa; phylum Arthropoda; class Malacostraca; order Decapoda; family Parastacidae; genus Cherax; species Cherax quadricarinatus. The sequence goes on along the minus strand of NC_069487.1, from coordinate 8,832,571 downwards.
TCTCTCTAGCTCCCTCTATCTAGTTCTCACCCTCTAGCTCCCTCTATCTAGTTCTCTCTCTCTAGTTCCCTCTATCTAGTTCTCACC
>NC_069487.1:8809984-8829984 GCF_026875155.1 Cherax quadricarinatus | reverse complement strand
TCCCTGGGATCATTAACAAGTACTGTACCGTGGCTGGAACAATTTACAAGTACTATACCGTCCCTGGGATCATTAACAAGTACTGTACCGTGGCTGGAACAATTTACAAGTACTATACCGTCCCTGGGATCATTAACAAGTACTGTACCGTGGCTGGAACAATTTACAAGTACTATACCGTCCCTGGGATCATTAACAAGTACTGTACCGTGGCTGGAACAATTTACAAGTACTATACCGTCCCTGGGATCATTTACAAGTACTATACCGTCCCTGGGATCATTTACAAGTACTGTACCGTGGCTGGAACAATTCACAACTAACCCACAATACCGAGGCTTGAACAGTGCACATCTAACCCACAGTTCTAAAAGGAATTTCTAGACGACGTTTCTGTCCTGAACTTGGTAAAGGGCAGACCTAAACGTCTCTAAATTGCGTGTTAGTTGTGAATGTAAAATTGTAAGTTTTGACGTAGTCTTTCGGAGGGTTAGGTAAGGTAAGCTTAGGTAAGGTAAAGTAAGCTTAGGTAAGGTAAGGTAAGGTAAGCTTAGGTTAGGTAAGGTAAGCTTAGGTAAGCTTAGGTAAGGTAAGCTTAGGTAAGGTAAAGTAAGCTTAGGTATGGTAAGGTAAGGTAAGCTTAGGTTAGGTAAGGTAAGCTTAGGTAAGGTAAAGTAAGCTTAGGTAAGGTAAGGTAAGGTAAGCTTAGGTAAGGTAAGGTAAGGTAAGCTTAGGTAAGGTAAGGTAAGGTAAGCTTAGGTTAGGTAAGGTAAGCTTAGGTTTGGTTTGGTAAGGTTAAGTTAAGTAAGGTTAGGTAAGCTTAGGTTAGGTTAGGTAAAGTTAGGTTAGGTTTGGTTAGGTTGGGTTAGGTTAGGTTAGGTTAGGTTAGGTTAGGTTAGGTTACGTTACGTTAGGTTACGTTAGGTTGCGTTAGGTTGCGTTAGGTTAGGTAAGATTAGGTTACGTTAGGTTACGTTAGGTTACGTTAGGTTGCGTTAGGTTAGGTAAGATTAGGTTACGTTAGGTTACGTAAGGTTACGTTACGTTACGTTAGGTAAGGTTAGGTTACGTTACGTTACGTTAGGTTACGTTACATTACGTTAGGTTAGGTTAGGTAAGGTTTGTCAGGTTAGGTTAGTTTAGGTAAGGTTTGTCAGGTTAGGTTAGTTTAGGTAAGGTTTGTCAGGTTAGGTTAGGTAAGGTTTGTCAGGTTAGGTTAGTTTAGGTAAGGTTTGTCAGGTTAGGTTAGGTTAGGTAAGGTTTGTCAGGTTAGGTTAGTTTAGGTAAGGTTTGTCAGGTTAGGTTAGGTAAGGTTTGTCAGGTTAGGTTAGTTTAGGTAAGGTTTGTCAGGTTAGGTTAGTTTAGGTAAGGTTTGTCAGGTTAGGTTAGGTTAGGTTTGTCAGGTTAGGTTAGTTTAGGTAAGGTTTGTCAGGTTAGGTTAGGTTAGGTTTGTCAGGTTAGGTTAGGTTAGGTTAGGTAAGGTTTGTCAGGTTAGGTTAGGTAAGGTAAGGTTTGTCAGGTTAGGTTAGTTTAGGTAAGGTTTGTCGGGTTTGTCAGGTTAGGTTAGGTAAGGTTTGTCAGGTTAGGTTAGTTTAGGTAAGGTTTGTCAGGTTAGGTTAGTTTAGGTAAGGTTTGTCAGGTTAGGTTAGGTTAGGTTAGTTTAGGTAAGGTTTGTCAGGTTAGGTTAGGTTAGGTTTGTCAGGTTAGGTTAGGTTAGGTAAGGTTTGTCAGGTTAGGTTAGTTTAGGTAAGGTTTGTCAGGTTTAGGTTAGGTAAGGTTTGTCAGGTTAGGTTAGTTTAGGTAAGGTTTGTCAGGTTAGGTTAGTTTAGGTAAGGTTTGTCAGGTTAGGTTAGTTTAGGTAAGGTTTGTCAGGTTAGGTTAGGTAAGGTTTGTCAGGTTAGGTTAGGTTAGGTAAGGTTTGTCAGGTTAGGTTAGGTTAGGTAAGGTTTGTCAGGTTAGGTTAGGTTAGGTAAGGTTTGTCAGGTTAGGTTAGGTTAGGTAAGGTTTGTCAGGTTAGGTTAGGTAAAGTTTGTCAGGTTAGGTTAGGTAAAGTTTGTCAGGTTAGGTTAGGTAATGTTTGTCAGGTTAGGTTAGGTTAGGTAAAGTTTGTCAGGTTAGGTTAGGTAAAGTTTGTCAGGTTAGGTTAGGTAAAGTTTGTCAGGTTAGGTTAGGTAAAGTTTGTCAGGTTAGGTTTGGTAATGTTTGTCAGGTTAGGTTAGTTTAGGTAATGTTTGTCAGGAAAGAGAGCAAGTGTTTCCTGGCGCGGGGTCTTAGTTCAGAAGGGTGATTGAGAGTCCCGAGTTATCTTTATTATACTTTATTACCAATAATAAAACTGTACATAAGAAAATAATTGACTAGACACACTTCTTTATTATTTACATGATTGAGATACTGTCCTTGATTCAGAGTCAACTAACAACTGAATCGTCAATTGAGGAACAACCATCGGTGGGAGGGAAGGGTGATTGATGGGCAACATTTTGGCACTCTCTCTCACTTAATGTGAAAGATAGAATGTGGTGAGAATGTTCCTCATAATGAGAACACGGGTAAGCGCTGAATGCACGCTATTTGTACAAGACTGAGTGCTTCTGCACCTCTTTTAATGTTTCGAACATTAACAACACCGAGTTGGGCTCCATAACATTTGCATCAACATTGAGAACATTCTTCGTTCGGTATTAAATGTCGTTTGTTTATGGTTCGTAATGCCGAGTCTGTTTTGATTCACAGTCACTGGAACACTGACGAAGGACTGAACCTCCACCAGGCTCTTGAATGCCACACACGGTAACAGTGTATAGAGAAACGCAGTCCAGCGCTGCCTCCGTCCGTCGTGCTTGCACGCACGAGTGGGAGACTAAACTAAAGTGTTTGTGGTAAGCGTTGTCGTCGGCTCACACAGATGCGGCCGAGACTTGGAGATCAATAGTGAGGGTAGCGCTCCATGCTCCAAGGAGCTCTGGAGGCTGATCTGTGCTAGGCTTCGTAGCAGGGGGCCCTCTGGTGCTGCTCCCATGACGCTTTTGTAACGGGAGAGACGGAGGAATGAAAGAGGGCTATGTGTTCTCTCTCTCTCTCTCTTGGTGATAACTTCTTCGGGATCCACAGCCAGTGCTTGAAGGTCCTGTCGTCGGGGTTGGTTCTTCCTCAGTTTCCCACTTGACGAAGTCATCAGTGAAAACTTTCCAGGTCTTAGCGCTGTATTGTCCTCTGGGAGGAACGTAACTTAAAGTTCTGTCGTCGAGACTCGCAGGAGTTACTTTATCGCTCGAGTAGAAACCATTCGACGGCTTCAGTGCCACCACTGGACCTCAGTGTCAACCGTTGCTACGTTGGAGCGTGGCGTTGAACAGTGAAGTATGAAGGAGCACTCAGGATTCCCGTCGTGGATGGTCCAGTCCCCGGCTCGAGGAGCGGAAAACTTCAAAGTACGGATGGTTTTGTGGTTCCTGTCACGCAACTAGAGATCACTAGAGGAAGCAACACTTCGCACTAAGCCACTCAGGTGAGATCTACCCCTCTGTGAGTAGTTAACACAGGGGCCTAACTGTAGCCGTCCCTTGAAGGCACTCTGAGCAGTTCTGCAGGTCGGCCCCCAGGTTACCCGGCGCATCTACACGACTAATTACAGGCTTCGTGAAGTGGTAGGGAGAGGACCGGTTAAAGGCTACGTGGGCAGTCCCTGGACGACTTGACGTAGACTACATGGGTAGTCCTGAAATGCCCCTGACAGGCTACATCACCAGACCTGGCGGGCCAACGAGGGCTATATCAAGAGGTCGGCCAGCGTAGTAATGTAAGTCTGCGCCATCTGTAGCGTGTCGTACTTGGAGAGCTTGCGGTCGTCGCAGAGCTGCGGTAGAACGGAGCGGAGACGGTCAAAGGCTTTGTTGAGATTGTCCATCCTGCGTCGCTCGCGGGCGTTGGCCGCCAGCCTTCTCTTCTTCCTAACGCCATCCGTCACCTCGCGTCCCGTCCGCTGCTTCCTGACGCCACTGCGGCTGCTCCCACGAGGGGCCTTGGGTGTCTTACACAGGTTCTGCTGCAGGGGAGGGCCTCCCAGCCGTTGCTGCTCCCTTTTATTCTCGATGGAGATCAGAGGAGACACAGAAGGCACCTTTGTTGACGTGATATTCCTGCCTGATGGATAGCTTACTCTGTAGCTCTCAGTTTTGATGTGATGTTGAGTAGTGCTGGAAGGTCTCTGCAGACATGAAGACGGGTTCTTGGAGGACGGTGCCTGCTTGGTGATTTGAGCAGTGGCTCCTGCTACAGTGTACAGCTGGGCGTACTCGGGATAGGTGACGAAAGTGGCACTAGTTGTGGTTTGGTGGGCAGCCTGCTGGGCCATGGTGAATGGTGCCCAGGCGTCGGTGGGTGAGTGGGCAGGAGCTAGAGTCGAGGGGCACAGTCGAGTGGGACTTGGAGGAGGTGAGGAAGCAGGGCTGAGAGAGCCGTAGTCACTGTCAGGAGTGGGCGGGCGGGCGGTGAAGAGGGCGGTGGTGTAGGCGTCAGCGAAGGCGTGCACCATCTGCTGGTACACAGCACTAGCGTCGTCCATCGCGCGTGAGGGCGGCTCACGTCTCTACGCGACACAGTTCTCTCTCTCGCGTGATGCCTCACACAGCGTGTTGCCCACGAGACCAGAGACACAGCGAGCGGGATGCTGCGCTACAGAGAGTGGGGTATGAACTAGCGGGGCGGCGCACGAGGCAGCCTTTATACCTGGGCAGGTGTGTGAAGGCGGGGCTAATGAGCCCCACCCCAAGAACCCATCCCCAGTCACTCCCCAAGCCCCATCCCCTACCCATGCCCCATCTCGTGCCTCCTCCCCATCCCCCCATACCTGCGTCTCAGCGCTACCTTCCTCCCACAATGGCCACAATTAGAACGAGTCCTGGGCACCTTTCATCCCTGCCCACTGGTCACACGCCCCAGGGCACGCGTGGGTCCTATTATCCTCCTTCACCTACCATACACCCACCATACACGCTCCCATTTCTCCTCCTCATCCTAATGCCTTTCTTTCCCTGGCAAATTAGTTCACATCTGAAGGTTTTAAAACAGTTCCGATTCCAGGCAGGAAATAGTGTTATTTCCTGTGTGTGTGAGTAGAGTGAGTGTGTGTGAGTAGAGTGAGTGTGTGTACAGAGTGAGTGTGTGTACAGAGTGTGTGTGTGTACAGAGTGAGTGTGTGTACAGAGTGAGTGTGTGTACAGAGTGAGTGTGTGTATAGAGTGAGTGTGTGTACAGAGGGAGTGTGTGTACAGAGGGAGAGAGTGTACAGAGAGAGAGAGAGAGAGTACAGAGAGAGAGAAAGAGAGAGTGTGTGTATGTAAAGAGGGAGAGAGAATGTACAGAGGGAGAGATTGTACAGAGAGAGAAATTGTGTACAGAGAGAGAGAGAGAGAGAGAGAGAGAGAGAGAGAGAGAGAGAGAGAATACAGAGAGAGAGAGAGAGTGTGTGTGTGTGTGTGTGTGTGTACAGAGGGAGAGTGTGTACAGAGAGAGAGAGAGAGAGAGAGAGAGTGTGTGTATGTGTGTGTGTGTACAGAGGGAGAGAGAGAGTGTACAGAGGGAGAGAGAGTGTATGTGTGTGTACGGAGGTAGAGAGTGTACAGAGGGAGAGTGTGTGTGTGTGTAGAGGGAGAGTGTGTACAGAGAGAGAGAGAGAGAGAGTGTGTGTGTGTGTGTACGGAGGTAGAGAGAGAGTGTACAGAGGGAGAGTGTGTGTGTGTGTAGAGGGAGAGTGTGTACAGAGAGAGAGAGAGAGAGAGAGAGAGAGTGTGTGTGTGTGTACGGAGGTAGAGAGAGAGTGTACAGAGGGAGAGTGTGTATGTGCGTAGAGGGAGAATGTGTACAGAGAGAGAGAGAGAGAGAGAGAGAGAGAGAGAGAGAGAGAGAGTGTCTCTGTGTGTTTAGAGAGTGTACAAAGAAAGAGAAAGAGAGAGTGTTAAGAAAGAATCATCTTTACAATTTCCAGACAGTCCACTATAAACAGTCCTAATTAAACGTTCTAATTAAAGAAGATGAGCTCTAGCTCTCGGTCCAGTCTCTTAACCATCGATAGACAGACGTGAATTAACCTAACATATCTACTTTCGAACCTAGTAGACTTTCAATAACAAAATAATAATAATAATAATAATAATAATAATAATAATAATAAAATAATAATAATATAGGGTATTGGATCGCTTCTTAATGGAATTGAAATCTCCTCAACTTTAAGAGTTGAGAGGCTGCTGCTCCTTTCCTCGGATCAAGCCTGATTACTCCCTATTCTCCAATCTCAATATGACCAATGCGACTAGAGCGGATAAATTATCCACTGAGTCAATAAATGTTATAGAATAGATTATCCACTAGAATGGATGCATTATCCGCTAAAGTGGATAGATTATCCATTAGAACACTCTATCCATGGGTAATATCCACGGTTATTTATTCTGATTTAATGTGGATAGATTATCCATTAGAACACTCTATCCATGGGTAATATCCACGGTTATTTATTCCGATTTATTTGGTTCATCTGAATGGAGAGACGTTACAGAATAGATTATCCACTAGAGTGGATAGACTATCCACAGGTCATTTACTATCCACACTATCCTTCACGCTGAGAGTGACACTGTCACCTGTGTACTGGTAGGTACTGGATGACGTCAGGGTATGGGAAGTTTCAAGTCTATCTACTACACGAAGGTCATCAAGGCTGCATGTCGCCTGTTCACCACCAGTCAAGAATACTTTAATACCTAAAATAGTAATTAATGTAAACTACCAGTGTGTATATATAAATAGAAAGGTGTGTATCTCTTTAATATACACAGAGAGGTATATATCTGTCAGTGTATATACTATACACAGAAAGGTGTGTATATCTCTCAGTGTATATACACTGAGAGGTGTGTATCTGTCAATTTATATACTATACACAGAGATGTGTATCTTTCAGTGTATATACAGAGAGGTATGTATCTGTCAGTGTATATACTATACACAGAAAGGTGTGTATATCTCTCAATGTATATACACTGAGAGTTGACTTTAACCCCTATTGATGATGCACAGGTGAAATGCAGCATTAGATCGTCTTAAAAAACCTTAAATTGTCTATTTTTGGAAATTAACCATGAACAAATTTAAAAATGTCGAAGACATTTTCCAGAGTAATAAAAAAAATTTAAATTACGATAAACAGAATAATTTATAATTTGGGGAAATTAAAACCTGAGCTGGTATGTGAGTTATATTTTTCTGCCCCACACACACACACACACCAACACACAACACACCACACACACACACACACACACCCACACACACCACACACAAAAACCTTTTAAAAGTGTCGCAATCTCCAGTATCATCAATGATGATTTTTGGGGATCATACCCCCTTTTGGGCATGGTATTTCGAAGAATAATGATGGTTTTTGGGCGGAGGGGGAGAGAGGAGAGGGGGGGGGAAGAGGGGGAGGAGGGAAAAGAGAGAGAGAGAGCCAAACCCCCTTCCTTCAGAATGCAGAAGCCCATAAAAAGCGTCCTTCAGGGGCCAAATCACATTCTATGACACCATTTTACACCCCCTTTAAACCCTTTAAAAGGAAGGGGCATTGGAAAACCATAAAACCTTTGCTCACGCGGCCTCTTTTGGAGAAAATTCGCGTCCTTAAAACTGACCCTTTCCTGCCCTTTCTTTTGGTCTCGTTGTGCGACGTTGCCCCCGGGGGGCGGACGGGGGGAAACAACATTTTTCCGGGGGACTTTAAAACAACTTTGTCCCGGGGGACGTGGAAAAATTGTCCCGGGGGACGGGAACAACATTGTACCGCGGGACGGGGGGAACAACTTTGGGTCCCGCGGACTGGAAAAAACATTGTCCCGCGGGACTTGGAACAACCTTGAAAAAAATTTTGGCCCCAAGGGGCCCCTTATTCCAAAAATTTTTGGGAATAAAGTGGTTAATCTTATTTTTTCTTTTAAAGGGGAAGGGGTAGATCCGGGGGTTGTTGCTTAAACCTTTCGTGGGGATGGTAACGGGTTGTTGCTGTGATTTTCGGGGGGAAAAAGGTAGTTTCCGTGGTTGTTGGGGGTGATTTTCGGGGGGAAAGGTAACCGGGGTTGTTGCTGTGATTTTTCCGGGGGATGAGGTAGACCCGTGGTTTTTTCCCGTGACTTTCGGGGGATGAGGAGAGCCGGGGTTGTTGCTTTTGACTTTCGGGGGAAATGAGGTAGATCCGGGTTGTTGCTTTTGTTTTTTTCGGGGGGGATGGGTAGACCTGGTTTGTTGCGGTGCTTTGGGGGGAAGGGGTTTGATCCGTTTTGTTGCTGTGATTTTTCCCGGGGGGGAAAGGAGGTAGACCGGGGTTGTTGCTGTGATTTTCGTGGGGAAGGGGTAGATCCGTGGTGTTGCTGTGCCCTTTTCGGGGGAAAGGGGTGATCCGGGGTTTGGGTTGCTGGGGACTTTCGGGGGGAAGGGGGAGATCCGGGGTTGTTGCTTGATTTTTCTTTGGGAAAGGGGTAGATCCGTGGTTGTTGCTGTGATTTCGGGGGGAAAGGAGGTAAAATCCGGGGGTTTTTTGCTGTGACTTTCGTGGGGAAAGGGGGTTCCGGGGTTTGGGTTGCTGTGACTTTCGTGGGGAAAGGAGGAAATCCGTGGTTGTTGCTGTGTTTTTCGGGGGGAAGAGGGTGACCCCGGGTTTTTGTGTGACTTTGGGGAAGAGGTAGAACCTGGTTGTTGTTTGTGATTTTTCGGGGGAAGAGGTAGACCCTGGTTTTGCTGGGGTTTTTCGTGGGGAAGGGGAAATCCTTGGTTGTTGCCTGTGACTTTCGTGGGAAGAGGTAACCCGTGGTTTTTGGGCTGGGGATTTTTGGGGGGAGAGGTAGCCCGTTTTTTTGCTGGGGACTTTCGGGGGGGAAGGGGTAAAATCCGGGTTTTTTTGCTGTATTTTTCGTGGGGAGAGGTATTCCGTGGTTGTTGTTGTGATTTTCGGGGGGAAAGGGGTAAAAGATCCGGGGGGTTGTTGCTGTGACTTTCGTGGGGAAGAGGTAACCGTGTTGTTCTTTTACTTTCGGGGGGAAAAGGGGTGTTTCCGGGTTGTTGCTGGACTTTCGGGGGGGAAAAAAATTTTTTTTGGGAAGGGTAGTCCGGGGTTTTTGGGCTTTTGCTTTCGTGGGGAAGAGGTGACCCGTGGTTGTTGCTGTATTTTTCCGGGGGAAGGGGTAATCCGGGGTTTGTTGCTGTGCTTTGGGGAAAGGGAAGGAAAGATCCTGGTTTGTTGCTGTACTTTCGTGGGGAAGAGGTAGATCCGTGGTTGTTGCTGGGGACTTCGGGGGGAAGGGGTAGACCCGTGGTTTTTGCTGTAAATTTTCGTGGGGCAGGGGTAGTTCCTTTGGTTGTTGTTGTGATTTTTCGTGGGGGGGGTTAGATCCGGGTTTGTTGCTGTGCTTTCGGGGGGAAAGAGGAAAGACCCGGGGTTTGGGTTGTTTGTAAATTTGTGGGGAAAAAGGTAAAACCCGGGGTTTTGTTGCTGGACTTTCGGGGGGAAAGAGTAGCCCGGGGTTTGGGTTGCGGTACTTTCTTTGGGGAAGATTAGATCCGTGGTTTTTTGGCGGGGGGAACTGCCCGGGGGGAGGGGAAGGGGTAGTCCGGGGTTGTTGCTGGGATTTTCGGGGGGAAAGGGGGAAATTTCCGGGGTTTTTTTTTTGGACTTTCGGGGGGAAAGGGGGTTGGACCCTTTGGTGTTGCTTGACTTTGGGGGGGGAAGAGGTAGATCCGGGTTTGTTGGGGTGATTTTCGGGGGAAAAGGGGTTTCCGTGGTTTTTGCTGTGATTTTCGGGGGGAAGATTTAGACCCTGGTTTTTGCTTTTGTTTTTTGGGGGGAAAGGGGATCCGTGGTTGTTGCTTTTACTTTCGGGGGGAAAGGGGTAGATCCGTGGTTGTTGCTGTCTTTCGTGGGGAAGAGGTAGACCCGTGGTTTTTTTGCTGGGGCTTTCGTGGGAAAGGTAACCGGGGGTTTTTTTGTTGTGACTTTCGTGGGGAAAGGGGGGATCCGGGTTGGGTTTTTTTCTTTCTTTGGGGAAGAGTAGACCCGTGGTTTTTTGTTTTGGGGCCTTTGGGGAAGGGATGACCTGGGTTGGGGGGGACTTTGTGGGAAGGGGGGAACTGTTGGGGTGTTTTCCGGGGGGGGTTTCCCGGGGCGAACTTGGGGCGGGGGGGAAAAGTAAGGGGTGTTGGCGGGGGGGGGGGTTTTGGGGGGTTTAGGGTTTTTTTTCCTTTGTTTTTTGTTGGGGGCTGTTGGGGGGGGGGAAGAGGTGGGGGAATGGGTGGTTGGGGGTTGGGGTTTCGGGGGGGAAAGGGGGGTTTTTGGGTTTTGGGGGGAAAAAGGGTAAAAATCCGGGGTTTTTGGGCGGTAAATTTTTTCGTGGGAAAAGGAAAGTAAGGTTTTTCCCGGGTTTGTTGTTTTTGGGGATTTTGGGGGGGAAAGGGGGTTTTCCTTTTGTTTTGAAACTGGTGGGTTGGGGTAAACCCCCCCCCTTGTTGTTCCTTGTCCCCTTTCCCCCCGTGGGGAAAGAGGTGATCCGGGGTTTTTTTGCTGGACTTTCGTGGGGAAGAGGTAGTTCCGGGGTTGTTGCTGTGATTTGGGGGGGAAAATTGGGATCCTTTGGTTTTTTGCGTGACTTTCGGGGGGGGGTATCCGGGGTTTGGGTTGCGTGACTTTCGGGGGGAAGAAAAAATTCCGTGTTGTTTTTGACTTCGGGGGGGAAGGGGTAGATCCGGGGTTTTTGGGCTGTGCTTTCGGGGGGAGGGAGGAAATTTCCGTGGTTGTTCCCTGTGACTTTCGGGGGTTGGGGTAGATCCGGGGTTTTTTGTTGTGACTTTCGGGGGAAATTGGGAATCCGTGGTTTTTGCTGTGCTTTCGGGGGGATGAGGGTAATCCGGGGTTGGGTTGCTGTGACTTTCGGGGGGATGGGGTAGACCCGTGGTTTTTGCTTTTGGGATTTTCGGGGGATGGGGTAGATCCTTTTTGGTTTTGTTTGGGGATTTTTCGTGGGGAGGGGTACCCGTGGTTTTCCCTGTGACTTTTCGGGGGGAAAAGGTGTTTCCGGGGTTTTGTTGCTTGTTTTTCGTGGGGAAGGGGTTAGTCCGTGGTTGTTGCGGTTTTTTCGGGGGAAAGGGTGGGACCGTGGTTTTTGGCCTTTTTAATTTCGGGGGGAAAAGGGGTAGATCCGTGGTTTTTGGCGGGGCTTGGTGGGGAAGGGGGATTTCGGGTTTGGTTGCTTTTGACTTTCGGGGGGAAAAGGGGTAGACCCCGGGGTTTGTTGCGGGAACTTTCGTGGGGAAGGAGGTAGATCCGTGGTTTTTTGCTGTGATTTTTTCGGGGGAAAGAGGAAAGCCCCGTGGTTTTGCGTGACTTTCGTGGGGAAGAGGTAAAATCCGGGGTTGTTGCTGTGATTTTCGGGGGGAAGAGGTGACCTGGTTGTTGCGGGTATTTTCGGGGGGAAAGGGGTTAGATAGTACCCCCTTTTTGGGAAAATACTTTAAATTTCCCCAAAAAATATAGATTAAAAACCCCTTTTTAAATTTCATATAGGAAAACTTGAAAATGAAGAGAGGGGGAAGAGAAAGGGGGAGAGGAAGGGGAAGGGGTAGAAGAGAGAGAGGGGAGAGGAGAGAAAGGGGAGAGAGAAAAGGAGTATCCCCATTTCTGACCCAAAACAAAAGAGGAACATAAAGTGTTTCATATTACCTGCTAATAAAATCATCATTCCCCCTCCCCCCAAAACCCCTCCAACAAAAGGTATCTTTGATCCCCCTCGTTACCCCACCTGGGAAACGAGCTTTAACCACACCACCCGGGCCCTTTTACCAAAGCCCGTGATCATTTGGCCAAGGGTAAAAAAACAAAATTTTGGTTTTTGTAACACGGGGCGTTTTATTACTTTAAATAAGGGGGGGGTCGGGGGAGGGGGGGGGGGGCCTTCCCCTCCCCCAATCCCCCTACCCCCGGGGGTTCCCGCACTGCTTTTGCTGGGGAATTTTTGAACGGAAATTGGGGTTTTCCGGGGGGACTTATCAAGGTTGGGGGGTTTTCTGGGGTCCCCCCTAAAAGGACCCAAATTGAGTGAAAAGGGGGTCGGGCAGGGAGGAAATTTCGAAAACCCTTGGAAAATGCTCACAACTGTGTCCTGAAATTGGGACCAGATAGAGATAATGGATTAGTTAGCATAAAGGAGGGAAGGGGAGCCTGCAGCGGGCCTAGGGCCCACCGTCATTTTTTTTGAGGAATTTTTAACCCAAAGATTTTTTTTTTTGACTGTGTCTAAAAATTTTTCCTTGTAGAAAAAATATGATAAAAAAAATTTTTTTTATTATGACCGGGAAGGGGGAAAAAAGGCTTGAACAAAGGATTACAACAACAAAAATAAATTTTTAGAACCGGCCCAAAGTCTAATATCTAAACTTTTTAACCAGGGGAGGGGATAAACCCCGCGATCCAAAAAAGTTAAAAAACTGCAGCCGTCGCGTTAGCCACGGGGCAAACCCCGGGGTCTGGAGTTTGAGGGGTTTTCCCAAATCGCGGGTTAAAATCCCGTCCGTGGTTTTTTTTTTTACAACGGGGGCATTACGATCTATTTACTCATGAGAGAAAAATTTTAAACCATCCACTGAGAAAGTTTTTTATAAAGGGAACTCAGGGTTTTAAAGAAATATAAAAAAAAAAGTCCAATTTTCCCACAAAAAAAATATTTTGGGTTTTATTAGAATTTTTTTGCTTAATGTACAAATTAATTTTTATTATTTTTAAAATAAATTTGGGGAGGAATTTGAATATGTTCCGGGTTTTAAAAATTTTAAACCCTTGGGAAAATATGAGGTGTGTTTTAACGGGTCCCTTGACCACCCCCCCCATCATCATGGGGGAAAGGGCCCGGGTGAAATTTCTTTTTTTTAAATTGCTTTCTGATTTCTATTTTTTTTTAAAACTTCCTTATAATGTGGGGGAAAACCCAAAAAAGCGTTTGGGAAGTTAAACTTTTTTTTCCTTTGGGGTTTGTTCTTTTGGGGTATGTTTGTATTTATATATATATATTTATATATATATAATATAATTATATATTTTATATATATATATATGTGGTGTGGGTGTGTGTGTGTGTGTGTGTGTTGTGTGTGATGTGTGTTGTGTGTTGGGGTATGTGTGTGTTTTGGTGTTGTGTTGTGTGTGGTGTGTTGGGTTTTGTGTGTGGGGGGTTGGGTTTTTATTTCGCATTTGGAAATCACAGGGTCCCTTGAACGGGAAGGGAAAAGGGGTTTGGGGTTTAATTATGACCTTAGTGAAAAAATAAACCTCCCTTTAAAAGCCCTCCCATCTCACTGCCTAACCCTGCTCTTCCTTGTCAGCCCCCGGTTAATTTTTGACAGCCCTTTTTTTCCTCAAATTTTTAAAAACTCTATTCCCAAGGGTAATTTTTTTTGGAGCCAAAGTTTGAGGGTGAGAGAACGAAACGGGGCACAGGGGAAAATACATGGGAAAATGTTCACTGGCGAAACTTTTCGCTCGCATGTAGCCTTTTTCCAGTAAAAACCACGGGGGAAATAACACTAAAAGACCGTAAATTTAATTTGTAGGCTTTCAGTCGGGCCAGTCCCCTTGATAGGTTTAATCAGTTCCCAAAGGGACGGGAAAAGAGGGTTTGAAACGGAAATTTGAACAAAAACCTTGAATCCAAACGAGTAAATGAAAAAAAGGGATGATTGTTTAAATTTCAAAACCCCTTTGGTGGGGGTTCAGTCGGGTAAAACAAAATATAGATCCCGGTTTGGTATTGGTGTTCAGTTTTAAAAATTTTGTATATAAAAAAAAGGCCCTAGCGTTTCATTGGGAACCCCTAATGTATCAGGGGTTTTGCCGCACCCGGCTCACACATTTTGCCCCGGGGTTTTCATCCCCGGAACGGAGGAAAAATTTAGGGGGGGTTTCCCTTTTAAACACCTTTGCGGGCCATGTTCACCAAAACCCCAAAGTAGGTACACAGGTGTTCCCCCACCTTACACCTGATGCCCCCTTTTGTTAAACAGCATTTAAGTGGGTCCCGGGGTTTTTTAGTCACCTTACACCTCTGCCCCTTGTTCACCTAGCGGGAAAATAGGTACCTTGGGTGTTAGCCCTTGTTGGATCGCTTTCCGGGGGGGAAAAAATTTAAACACAAAATTTTTCCCCCAAAATTTTGCTTTGCATAACTGGGGGCCTTTCAAAAGAAAAAAAAAGTATATGTCATTGATGTCAGCATGGCTTTTAAGTTGTACCCACGTGGGCTGTAGAAACCAAAATTTTTACCTCTTTTTCAACATGAACCAACCTGTTGTAAAACACTGTTTGGGGACGTAAATCAGCCCCAAAACCTATCTGAAAAAACGTTTTTTGGGGTGGGGTTCCTTATTTACCTTTTTTGTCCTAGGCACTTTGCGTTTAGCCCAACTAGGCCTGTGTTATATTACGTGGTATGGGTGGGGGGTGTTTGTGGTGTGGGTGTGGTGTGTTGTGGGTTTTGTGTTGTGTGGGGGTGTGTGTGTGTGTGTGTGTGTGGGGTGTGTGCGGGTGTGTACCCTTGAGGTTTAAGGCGTAAGGCCCACAAACTTCGATAAGTACGGGGCTAAATAGCATGAGCAGAGCCTGCTAGTTTTAAAGCGGAGGGGAGCCACCGAACAATTACGGCAAATTAAGTAAATGTACGCTTGTTCCGGGGTTTCGGGGGTTTTTTTTGGCGAGTTGTTTTTGTCGTGGGGGGGCGGATTTTTGCTTTTGGTTTTCCCTCCGTTGGCTTTTGAAAAGTCATTTTCACCTGTGTAGATTTTTTATAGAGATAAACCTAAGAAAAAGCTTTATTCAAATAATGTTTCTATATTAAAGAGCAAAATGCAGTTTCCATTATTTTAAAAAACCCTTTTCTTGTGTTTTAAAGCCAGCCCCTCCCATAAAAACCCCAAGCCAGTAAGCCAGCCTCCCCCATAAAACCCCAACCCAAAAGGCCCAAAAGCCTCCCCCCAAAACCCCAAGCCATAAGCCAGCCTCCCCATAAAAACCCAAGCCATTTAACCCCACCCTCCCCCCTTAAAAACCCAAGCCAAAGGGGCCCCCCCCCCCAAAATTCCAAACCCAACCCATTTAACCCACCCTCCCCCACAAACCCAACCCAATTTAAGCCAGCCCCCCCACCGGCAAACCCACCCCATTTAAGCCAGCCCCCCCCCCATAAAACCCCCCAACCAAAACCAGCCCCCCCCCAATCAAACCCAAGCCATTAAGCCACCCCCCCCACAAAAAAAAAGCCATAAGCCACCTTTCCCCCCATAAAAACCCAGGCCGGGTAACCCAGCCCCCCAAATTCAAACCCAAAACCCAGTAAGCCCCCCCCCAAAAAAACCCAAAGCCAGTAACCCGGGCCTCCCCCATAAAACCCCAAGCCAGTAAGCCCGCCTCCCCCCCCAAAAACCCAAGCCATAAGCCAGCCCCTCCCATAAAAACCCAAGCCGGGAACCCAAACCCCCCCCCTTTTTCCCCCAAAGCCATAAGCCCCCTCCTCCTTCCCAAAACCCCCAAGCCAGAAACGCCAGCCTTCCCCTTCCCCAAAACCCCAAGCCAGAAAAAGGTTCAGCCCCCCCCCATAAACCCAAGCCAGAAACCAGTTTCCCCCCCCAACAAACCCAAGCCAGCCTCCCCCCATAAAAACCCAATCCAGCCCCCCCCCTTTAAAAAACCCAAGCCTCCTCCCCCTTAAAACCCCCAAACCACCCCTCCCCCAAAAAACCCCCCAAAGCCAGCCCTCCCCCAAAACCAACCCAAGCCAGAAAGCCACCCTCCCCAAACCAAAAACCCAAGCCAGGAAGCCACCCCTCCCCAAAACCAAAACCCCAACCCTGAAAACCACCTCCCCCATCCAAACCCAACCCAGTAACCCACCCTTTCCCCCCCAAACCCATTAAACCCACCCAAAGCCAGCCCCCCCAAACCCAAAACCCAAAACCCAGTAACCACCCCCCCCATCCCAAAACCCCCAAGCCTTAAGCCGCCCCCCCCCCATCCCAAACCCCCAAGCCATAAAAAGCCTCCCCCATTAAAACCCAACCCCAACCCCCCCCTTTCCCAAACCCCAAGCCATAAGCCACCTCCCCTTTTCAAACCC
The DNA here is from genome assembly GCF_026875155.1 of Cherax quadricarinatus. Taxonomy (NCBI): domain Eukaryota; kingdom Metazoa; phylum Arthropoda; class Malacostraca; order Decapoda; family Parastacidae; genus Cherax; species Cherax quadricarinatus. The sequence continues at coordinate 8,813,782 of NC_069487.1, read as the reverse complement.
AAGAAGGCCCCCCCCAAAACCCAAAACCCCAAGCCAGAAAAGGCCACCCCTCCCCATAAACATAACCGAAAGCCGCCTCCCCTTCCCCAACCCAGCAACCCATCCCCCATCAAATCCAACCAGTAAGCCACCTCCCCCATAAAAACCAACCCGAAACCACCCTCCCCATAAAACCCAACCGAAGCCAGTCCCCCCCAATTTAACCCCAAGCCAGCCCTCCCCTTCAAACCCCCCAGAACCCACCCTTTCCCATAAAAACCCAAAGCCAGTAACCCAGTTTCCCCCAAACCCAAGGCAGGAAGCCACTTCCCCCCATCAAACCCCAACCAGTAAGCCAGGCCCCTTCCCATCAAAAACCAGTCAGAAGCCAGCCTCCCCCAAAACCCCAAACCCAAAGCCAGTAACCCAAACCCTCCCCCCCATCAACCCCAAAAGCCGGGAAGCCAGTTTTCCAAAATCAAACCCAAACCGGCTCCCCCTTTCATAACCCCAAGCCTGTAAACCAGCCTCCCTTAAAAAACCCAAACCCCAATAACCGGGCTCCTCCCCAAAAAAAACCCAAGCCAGAAAACCACCCTCCCCATAAAACCCCTAATTTCCAATAAGCCGGGCTCCCCCCCATAAAGGGGCCCCTAACCAGTAAGCAGCCCCCCCATAAACCCCAAAGCCATAGCCGCCTCCCCATAAAACCCCAAACCCAAGTAAGCCGCCCCCCCCATAAAAACCCAAGCCAATAAAGGCCCAGCCCCCCCCCATCAAACCAACCCAAATAACCAGCCTCCCTCCAGATCATGCCATGTCAAAAAACGGACCCCTCGTTACCTCCGCCCCCGCACTTTTTGGCTGTGAAGATACCGCATCGCACCGTTGCCCCCCTCCGTTGTTCTGTTTTTTAACCCCCACCCCCTTTACTTAAAAGGTCGGCGTGATAGTGGGGCGTTACCTGGTAATATCTTCACCGCCGTCCCTTTCACCCACAAGGCTCCTTTTTCCCCGGGGGTTTAAAAAAATTTATTTTTTTTTGTTACTACACTACTACAACTATCTAAACTATACTACTACTACCTTTTTCCTCTTCTACTTCTGCTACTACTACTTCTAATATACTTCTACACTACTACTACTACTCTACTACTACTACTTCTACTGTCACTACGGCTACTACTACACTACTACTCTACTACTACTGCGACTACTACTATACTACTACTACTAATACTACGGCTACTACTACTACGGATCACTGCTACTACTGCTATACTACTACTTCAACTACTACTACTGCTACTACTGCTACTACTATTCTACTACAACTACTACTTCTAATTCTACTACTACTACTACTGCTACTACTGCTACTACTACTAACTATCTACTACGGCTACTAGTACTACTACTACTGCTTACACTACTCTACACTACTACTACTATTTACTACTGCTACTACTGCGACTACTACTAACTACTACTGCTACTACTGCTAACTATACTACTACTACTACTACTGCTACTACTCTACTACTACTACTACTACGACTGCTGCTACTACTACTACTACTACTACACTTCTTACTGACTAACTACTACGTCTGCTAACTACGACTACTACTACTACTACTACTGCAACTGCTAATGCGACTACTACTCTATTCTACTATCTACTACTACTGCTTCTACACTACTACTACTACACGACTACTCGCTACTACTACTTTACTAAACGTCTACTACACTACTACTACTGCTACTGCTAATCGTCTGCTACTCACAATACATACTATTACAATACTACTACTGCTACTACATACTTAACTACTACAACTACTAACTCTCGTATATATGGCTACTACTACTACTAATACTACTGCTACTACTAATACGACTACAACTACTACTGCACTACAGCTACTACTACTACTACTACTTCTACTACTACTACTAACTGATTCTACTACTACTACTACTACTACTACTTAACTGCCTACTGCTACTACTACTACTATTTCTACTACTACTACTATCTGCTACTACGTACCTTCTACTAATACTACTAACTTCGTCTACTCTACTACTTACGAATACTACTACACTACTACTACTGCTAAAACTGATACTACTAATTACTATTACTACACGACTACTACTGCTACTACTACTACTACTACTACTACTACTGCACGTACTACTACTACTACTATCTAACTGCGACTACTACTACTACTACTTCTGCTTCTACTGCTACTACTACTACGACACAACTACTACTAATAAACTACTACTACTGGCTAGGCACTACTACTTACTACTACTACTACTGCTGCTACTACTACTACGACTACGACTAATACTATCTTTTCTACTGCTCCTACTACACTACTACTACTGCGACGCTACTTAGCTACTACTACTACTATTACTACTCTAAGGCACGACGACTACTAACTACTACTACTGCTACTACTACTACTACTACTACTGCTACTACATCTACTACTACTACTGCTCTACTTGCTACTACTGACACAACTACGACTACTACTACGACTACTACTCTACTACTACTACTAATTACTGCTACTAATACTACTTTACTACTACTACTACTAACTATTTTTCTACTGCTACTACTACTAACTTATCACTACTACTTACTACTGCTACTACTACTACTAACTACTACTAACTACTGATACTACTTTACTATATTTACCTAAAATATCTACTACTACTACTACTACTACTGCGACTACTACTACTACAACTACTACTACTACTACTACTACTACTACTACTCTACTACACTGCTACTACTACTACTACTACTAAACTACTACTTACTACTACTACTGCTAACTACCACTACTACTACTACGTCTACTACTACTGCATTAGGTACTACTACTACTGCTACACTCATGCTACTAATACTACTACTGCTACTACTCTAATAATAATGCTTTATTATAGTATTATTATTATATTTATTATTATATTATTAATAGCATGATTACGTGTTTAAGAATGCGCAAGATGGAGACGCCGGCTTCAACAACGTCTTGTCTTTGCTAGAAGAAAGTCCCTTCAGAATGAATCGACTTATCAGAAGAAGCGAGAACAATTTGGGCCGGTTTAAACATATCTGATGCAATAATCGTATGCCCGGGCTGCCCGTCCTGCTAATAGCGGCCCACTTTCAATTTTGAAGATTTATCGGCTGTTTGTGTGTGGGCAGTCCGGATTAGCTAGTGGTTGATGAGACCGGTTAATGAGACGTGCAGGACAGTTCGGATAAGGGAGAGTTTCAGGGAAGTTCGATTGGGAGAGGTCCAGATCAGTTCGGATAAACAAGAGTTCAAGCAGTTCGGATTGGGGGGTCCAGCAGTTTCGGATAACGCGAGGTTTTGACAGTTGTCGGATAAGGGAGAGGTACAAACTGTTCGGATATGGGAGAGGTACAGAGCAGTTCGGATAAGGAGAGGTTTCAGTCGGGCAGTTCGGGATAAGCGCCTCTGCAAAGGAAAGGCTCTTCCTGTATCGTATTTGCTTGACGATCCTTCTCTTTCCGGCAACACTGGGTCTCTGTGGATGTGTTGATTGCAACACAAATGCCTTGAGCTATCATTCATTCAACTCCCCCCTGTTGGCCCGTTTTGTACCTTTTTACGCTTATGCTTATTTATGTCCTTAGATAGCGATAGAGGAGGTTTGTGGAACGATAGATGAGGGTAGTGCTGGAGAGGGATGAGAGAGAGAGTATGAGAGTGTGAGAGAAGAAGAGGAGAGAAGAGAGAGAGAGAG
>NC_069487.1:8802484-8804984 GCF_026875155.1 Cherax quadricarinatus | reverse complement strand
AGAGTATAAATGCCAACCACAGGGATTCACGGAAGGGCAAATCCGTGTCACAAACCTTTCTGGAGTTTTGAAAAATAACAGAAGTAAGACACGAGAGAGAGGGGGGTTGATTGCATCTTCTTGGACTGCAAGAAGGCCTTTGACACAGTTCCTCACAAGAGATTAGTGCAGAAGCTAGAGCATCAGGCGCATATAACAGGAAGGGCACTGCAATGGATCAGAGAATACCTGACGGGAGGCAACAACGAGTCATGGTACGTAATGATGTATCACAGTGGGCACCTGTGACGAGCGGGGTCCCACAGGGGTCGGTCCTAGGACCAGTGCTATTTTTGGTTTATATGTGACGACATGATGGAAGGGTTAGACTCAGAGTGTCCCTGTTGCAGATGATGTGAAGTTAATGAGGAGAATTAAATCTGATGAGGACCAGGCAGGATTTTCAAAGAGACCTGGACAGATGGAACACCTGGTCCAGCAAATGGCTTCTCGAATTTAATCCTGCCAAATGCAAAGTCATAAAGGGATGGGGGAAGGGCACAGAAGACCACAGACAGAGTATAGGCTAGGTGGCCAAAGACTGCAAACCTCACTCAAGGAGAAAGATCTTGGGGTGAGTATAAACACCGAGCATGTCTCCGGAAGCACACATCAATCAGATAACTGCTGCAGCATATGGGCGCCTGGCAAACCTGAGAACAGCATTCCGACACCTTAGAAAAGGAATCTTTTCAGACACTGTACACCGTGTATTCAGGCCCATACTGGAGTATGCAGCACCGTTTGGAACCCGCACTTGATAAAGCACGTCAAAAAAAACTAGAGGAAGTACAAAGGTTTGCCACAAGGTTAGTTCCAGAGCTAAGGGGAATGTCCTATGAAGAAAGATTAAGGGAAATCGGCCTGACGACACTGGAGGACAGGAGGGTCAGGGGAGACATGATAACGACATATAAAAATACTGCGTGGAATAGACAAGGTGGACAAAGACAGATGTCCAGGGAGGGGACACAGAAACAAGAGGCCACAATTGGAAGTTGAAGACACAAATGATCAGAGAGAATTAGGAAGTATTTCTTCAGTCATAAGTTGTAAGGCAGTGGAATAGCTTTGGGAAAAAAACGTAGTGGAGGCAGGAACCATACACAGTTTTTAAGACGAGGTTTGATAAAAGCTCATGGAGCGGGGAGAGAGAGGGCCCAGTAGCAACCCGGTTTAAGAGGCGGGGCCAGGAGCTAAGACTCGACCCCTGCAACCACAAATAGGTGAGTACACCCCACACACACACCCACACACACACCACACACACACCACAAAACACATACACACACACACATACACACCCCCACACACACACAAAACAACACACACACACAACACACACACACAAACACACACACACACACATACACACACACCCCACACACACACACACAAAACACACACAACACACACAACACATACACACACCACACCACACACACACACACACACACACACACAACACCACACAACACACACACAAAAACAATAACACACACACACATACACACACACAACACACAACACACACATACACACACACACACACCCACACCACACACACACACACAATATGAAAAAAGACATTGACAATATGAAAATATGAAAATGACATAGCATCAAAAGTAAAAAACTGACCCGAAGCTGTTGTACAGCCACATCAGGAGGAAAAAAAACAGTTTAAGGACCAGGTAATCAGACTGAGGAAGGGTGATGGGGAATTCACAAGAAACGACCGAGAGGTATGTCAGGAGCTCAAAAACGAGATTTAAAGAAGTATTTTACAGTGGAAACCATAGGACTCCAGGAAATCAGAACAGGGGGGTACACCACAAGTGCTGGATGAGGTACATATAACCAAGGAGGAAGTGAAGAAGCTGCTATGCGAACTTGACACCTCAAAGGCGGTGGAACCAGACAACAATCTCTCCGTGGGGGCCTTAAAGAGGGAGCAGAAATATTGTGTGTGCCATTAACAAAGATCTTCAACACATCATTTGAAACTGGGCAACTCCCTGAGGTATGGAAGATGGCAAATGTAGTCCCCCAAATTTTTAAAAAGGGAGGGCAGACAAAGAGACACTAAACACAGACCTGTATCACTAACGTGTATAGTAAAGCAAGGTCAAAGGAGAAGATCATCAGGAGGAGAGTGGTGGAGCACCTGGAAAGAAACAAGTGTATAATTGAAACCAGCATGGTTTTTTAGGGAAGGAAAATCCTGTGTCACAAACCTACTAGAGTTTTATAAAGGGGGGACAGAAGTAAGACAAAAGGAGGGGGGTCGACGATTTTTTTGGACTGCAAAAAAAGGGCCCTTGAACAGTTTCCCCACAAGAGGTTACTGAAAAAGCTAGAAATCAGGCACACATAACAGGGGAAAAGGCACTTAAAAGGATCAGAAATACCTGCAGGGAGGCAAAAAACGGCAGGGGTGACGAGGTGTCAGGTGGGCGTT
>NC_069487.1:8770957-8801984 GCF_026875155.1 Cherax quadricarinatus | reverse complement strand
TTCCCCACCCAACATTTAACAATTCCTCAAAATATTCCCTCCATTTTCCAAATACCTCTAACTCTCCTTTTTTAATAACTCTCCTCTCCTATTTTTAACTGACAAATCCATTTGTTCTCTAGGCTTTCTTAACTTGTTAATCTCACTCCAAGACTTTTCTTATTTTCAACAAAATTTGTTGATAACATCTCACCCACTCTCTCATTTGCTCTCTTTTTACATTGCTTCACCACTCTCTTAACCTTTCTCTTTTTCTCCATATACTCTTCCCTCCTTGCATCACTTCTACTTTGTAAAAACTTCTCATATGCTAACTTTTTCTCCCCTACTACTCTCTTTACATCATCATTTCCACCAGTCGCTCCTCTTCCCTCCCGCACCCACTTTCCTGTAACCACAAACTTCTGCTGAACACACTAACACTACATTTTTAAACCTACCCCATACCTCTTCGACCCCATTGCCTATGCTCTCATTAGCCCATCTATCCTCCAATAGCTGTTTATATCTTACCCTAACTGCCTCCTCTTTTAGTTTTATAAACCTTCACCTCTCTCTTCCCTGATGCTTCTATTCTCCTTGTATCCATGTATGTATGTATGTATATATATATGTATGTATATATGTATGTATGTTCTAGGTAGTAGGTTTGGTAGACAGCAGCCGCCCAGGAGGTACTACCGTCCTGCCAAGTGAGTGTAAAACGAGAAAGCCTGTAATTGTTTTACATGATGGTAGGATTGCTGGTGTCCTTTTTTCTGTATCATGAACATGCAAGATTTCAGGTACGTCTTGCTACTTCTACTTACACTTAGGTCACACTACACATACATGTACAAGGACATATATACATACCCCTCTGGGTTTTCTTCTATTTTCTTTCTAGTTCTTATTCTTGTTTATTTCCTCTTACCTCCATGGGTAAGTGGAACAAAATTCTTCCCCCGTAAGCCATGCGTGTTGTAAGAGGCGACTAAAATGTCGGGAGCAAGGGGCTAGTAACCTCTTCTCCTGTATATATTACTAAATGTAAAAAGAGAAACTTTTGTTTTTCCTTTTGGGCCACCCTGCCTCGGTGGGATACGGCCGGTGTGCTGAAAGAAAGAATGTATGTATGTATGTATGTATGTATATATATATATATATGTATATATGTATGTATGTTCTAGGTAGTAGGTTGGTAGACAGCAACTGCCCAGGGAGGTACTACCGTCCCGCCAAGTGAGTGTAAAACGAGAAAGCCTGTAATTGTTTTACATGATGGTAGGATTGCTGGTGTCCTTTTTTCTGTCTCATGAACATGCAAAATTTCAGGTATGTCTTGCTACTTCTACTTACACTCAGGTCACACTACACATACATGTACAAGCATATATATACATACCCCTCTGGGTTTTCTTCTATTTTCTTTCTAGTTCTTGTTCTTGTTTATTTCCTCTTATCTCCATGGGGAAGTGGAACAGAATTCTTCCTCCGTAGGCCATGCGTGTTGTAAGAGGCGACTAAAATGCCGGGAGCAAGGGGCTAGTAACCCCTTCTCCTGTATATATTACTAAATTTGAAAGGAGAAACTTGGTTTTTCTTTTGGGCCACCCCGCCTCGGTGGGATATGGCCGGTGTGTTGAAAGAAAGAAAGAAAGATGTATGTATGTATATATGTGTGTATACAGTGGACCCCCGCATAGCGATTTTAATCCGTGCAAGAGGGCTTATTGTATGCGAAATGATCGAGATGCGAATGAATTTTCCCCATAAGAAATAATAGAAATCAAATTAATCCGTGCAAGACACCCAAAAGTATGAAAAAAAAAATTTTTACCACATGAAATATACATTTTCCTACACACAAAGAAGAAGGATACATGCACAATAGTAGAGTAGTACATGCACAATATATATTGTGCATGTACTACTCTACTAAATGAAGAATAAATGACACCTTTATTGAAGATGCAGCAATGACTGATGAGACACTGTGTCCTGGGAGTGCCTTTTCCTCCTGGTACTGTAGGTCCTGTTTGGCATTTTCTTCCAGAACATGCTTATCACACTGTGTATGCCACTACGATTCTTAAATCTCTCAAACCAACCTTTGCTGGCTTTAATTCACTAATATGAGCACTAGTTCCAGGCATTTTTCCCTGTTCACCTGGGTGTTAGTCGACTGGTGTGGGTTGCATCCTGGGAGACAAGATTAAGGACCCCAATGGAAATAAGTTAGACAGTCTTCGATGACACTGACTTTTTTGGTTATCCGGGGTGGAAAAACCCCGGGGGGTTAATTGTTTTTGTATTCTCAATAACCCACACCAAAACGGGCACAGCAGCAGCAGCAGCAGCTGACGTGAACAGCAGCACAGACGATGCTACAGCACAGCAACGGTAACAGCACAGCAGACGATACTACAGCAGCACAGCGAGGTGGTACAACGCAGAGCAGCTGACAGTGCACAGCACAGCAGACGATCTACAGCAGCAGCGATGGTACTACAGCAGCACAGCGGTATTACAGCACAGCAGCGCAGCACTGACAGTGCACAGCAGCAGACGATGCACAGCGCACCCAGAGGGTACTACACCAGCAGAGGGTACTAAGCGCAGCAGCAGCAGCAGCGAGGGCGGTAAAAACAGCAGCAGCAGCTGACATGCTACAGCGCCAGACGATGCTACGCAGCAGCAGACAATCACAGCACAGAACTACTACAGCACAGCGCGCAGCAGCTGACAGGTACAACAGCAGCACAGCTGACAGGGTAAAAACGCAGCACAGCTACAGTGCTACGCCAGCAGACGATGCTACAGCACAGCAGCATGCACAGCAGCAGCAGACGGACTACACAGCAGCAGCAGCTGACGGGGTACAGCAGCAGCAGCACTGATGGGCTCAGCAGCAGCAGCACTGACAGTGCAGCAGCCAGCTGACAGGCAGCAGCAGCACACTGACGGTGTACAGCACAGCAGCAGCTGTCCCCCCAAATAGTAGCGAGGTTGAGGGGGTTTTTTATTAACAACCTGGCCACTCGGAACACGCACTCATTTTCATATTTTACAATGACTTTTTTTTCACTATAAAATTTCCCCACCTTTATTGCTGTAGGGGGGCACTAAACTTTTTTTGGGGCCCTGGTCACTTATTTGCAGATAAAATCCCCAAAAACACTGTAATAATACGAAATTTCCGTTTTTTGCTTTGGTGTTACCGCGGAGGGGGCTGGTAAACAATCCACCGGCGGGACATGTGAGGCGGCAAGGGCGCACATTGGACGCTCTCGGACGAACAGCGTGAGCGGGTTTTGAGCGGTATCGAGGGAAAAATTTTTTCGAAAAAGCGAGCGGTAGCAGATTAAAAAGTTTGTGATGCCCAAAGGTATCGGGGGGCCACTGTATATGTAGTATGATTTTAATTTTAATGGGGTTTTGTAATATAATAAAAATATTATGTTTTTTTTTTTTTAACAAGTCCCGCTTCCCACCGAGGCAGGGTGACCCAAAAAAAAGAAAATCCCCAAAAAAAAAATGCTTTTATCAAACAATCAACACTTTTACCACCCACACTAATCACTGTTTTTGCAGAGGGCTCAGAATACAACGCTTAGAAGCTATATATACCTCAAAAAAATTTTAAAACCACTCTCCTTTTTTCTCTCATCAATTTTGTGATTAACCTCATCCTTCATAAATCCCTCCCCGACACGTCCCCTCCAAGTATCGAAAAAATTCACTTCTTTTCCCTACTCCCCTCCCCAATTTTTATCCAATTTTTCTTTATCTAAATCATTTGACACCCTCATCACCTACTCTTTTCTATGTTCACTTCAACTTTCTACCTTTACACACATTCCCAAACTCATCCACTAACCTTTGCAATTTTTCTTTAGAATCTCCCATAACCCACAGTATCATGCAAAAAGTAACTGTGTCAATTCCCTTTTTTTGAATTTGATTCCCCAAAATTTAATCCCACCCCCTCTCCGAACACCCTAGCATTTACTTCCTTTACAACCCCATCTATAAATATATTAAACAACCATGGTGACATTAAACATCCCTGTCTAAGACCTACTTTTACCGGGAAGTAGTCTCCCCCTCTTCTACACACACAACCTGAGCCTCACTATCCTCATAAAAACTCTTTACAGCATTTAATAACTTATCACCTATTCCATATACTTGCAACATCTGCCAGATTGCTCCTCTATCCACTTTTATCACATCCCTTTTTTCTAAATCCATAAATGCAAAAAAAACTTCCCTACCTTTATCTAAATACTGTTCACATATATGCTTCAATGTAAACACTTGATCTACACATCCCCACCCACTCTGAAACCCCCTTGCTCATCCGCAATCCTACATTCTGTCTTCCCTCTAATTCTTTCAATTATAACCCTACCGTACACTTTTCCGGTATACTCAGTAAACTTATTCCTCTATAATTTTTACAATCTCTTTTGTCCCCTTTCCCTTTATATAAAGGGACTATACATGCTCTCTGCCAATCCCTAGGTACCTTCCCCTCTTTCATACATTTATTAAACAAAAGTACCCACCACTCCAACACTATATCCCCCCCCCCCCTGCTTTAACATTTTTGCATGATCCCATCAGTTCCAGCTGCTTTACCCCTTTCATTCTACGTAATGCCTCACGTACCTCCCCCACACTTACATTTTGCTCTTTTTCACTCCTAAAAGATGGTATACCTCCTGACCAGTGCATGAAATTACCGCCTCCCTTTCTTCCTCAACATTTAAAAGTTCCTCAAAATATTCTCGCCATCTACCTAATACCTCCCTCTCCCCACTACTAACTCCCTACTCTGTTTTTAACTGACAAATCCATACTTTCCCTAGGCTTTTTTAACTTGTTTAACTCACTTTCCAAAATTTTTTCTTATTTTCATTAAAATTCTTGAGAGTGCCTCTCCCACTCTATCATCTGCTCTCCTTTGCACTCTCTCACCACTCTCTTTACCTTTCTTTTTCTCTCCATATACCCCGCTCTCTTAACACTTCTGCTTTGTAAAAACCTCTCATGAGCTACCTTTTCTCTTTTATCACACCCTTTACTTCATCATTCCACCAAACACTCCTCTTTCCTCCTGCCCCCACCCTCCTATAACCACAAACTTCTGCCCCACATTCTAATACTGCTTTTTTTAAAAACTATTCCAACCCTCTTCAACCCCCCCCCTACTCATCTTTGTACTAGCCCACCTTTCTGCCAATAGTCGCTTATATCTCACCCGAACTTCTCCTCCCTTAGTTTATACACTTTCACCTCCCTTTTACTTGTTTTTGCTACTTCCTTTTTTCCCATCTCCCTTACTCAACTGTTACAACTAAAAAATGATCGTTTTCAGTTGCCCCTCAAAACATGTACATCCTGGACCTATATCAACTTTTACCCACCAATCTTTAATCTAAAAAAACTACTTTCATTACGTGGCTTTTAGTTAGTAATATGAACGTAATTAAGTGGTGGTGCAAGTGTGATGGGGTTAACCACATAGACTTTAATGTTAAAAACAATACTGTTGATAAAATGTAATGAACACAATGTTGGTAGTTGCGCTGGTGATGACAGTTGTAGTGTTGCGTGTTGTTTGTGGGGGAGGGAAAAGTGATGAGTCGTGCTTGGGTTTGAAGACTCCCAAAGGCCTTACAACTGGAAGTGCACTTACAAATCATGGACAGGGTTGCACTGTTGACATTGATAAGTCGTATTTTTAAAGAACAATTTTTTCATTATCTGAAAACTCAAGATGATCCCAGGGGCTACTATAATGGATCAAAATCGTTAAACTTTCTATATTAAGCTGGGAAATTGCCACTTAGAAAAAGATTCCTGACCTTTTTTAAAGTAACCACCCAACCAATTTATGTTGGTGTCTACAAGAGTGCAGAGTCCCTGAAAAAATCCCAACCCCCCAAATTACCATATTTGTTGCATATAACTAAATCTACAACTCTTGTGTTCTATATTAAAAAAAACACTTCCCCCCCTCAATTTTTCATACAAGAAACAGAGGGCTACAATTCACGGTGTTAGGATTTTATAGGGGAAACCCGCTTCCCAACATATTTAACTAGTTGTCCTGCGATAAAATTTTAATTTCTTGGAGTCCAATTGTGCTATTTTGAGCCCACTTTATATTGGCGTTACAAAGCGAGACACAAAAGCTTGGAAAACCCCCCAAATTTGGGGAATCGTAATGGTAATAACTGTTGTCACTCTTAAACAGTCATGATAATGCCAAATTTTAGGTGACCTTTAACCCCAAAATATCTAGGAGGCATCCTTATCTGTGCCTGGGCTTCAACATTACTTCTGCCAGCTGTGAGTCTTCCATTGTAACAGATATAGCGTCTGATCATTTCCCTAGGCTAACCTCACTAGATATTGGTAATACTATCCTTCCTGGTGGGATATTCAAACGGAAACGTTTTAATGTTCCCACTGATCAGCATGATGACTTTGTTGCACATGTGACTGACTGGTATAATTCCTATGAGTGTTCCTCTGTAGAGACCTTTAACAATGACCTTGTGAGCATTATTCAGAACTACTTAGAGCCGCCACTGAAACCTCTTGGTACTCTAAACCCAACAAACTTCCATAATAATCATACCTCCTTCAAAAACCATACTTATTACAATGATTCTAAACTTCGTACACTGAAACGTACTGCTCGCAGACTAGGCCTAGCCTATAGAAAACATCGTACCCCTGGAATGCTGAGGCTCTTCCAAACTGCCCTTGCTGCTGCCAGAGAGCGTATGACAGAGCTGCGGCAAACAGACTGGGAAAAATTTGTCAACGGTCTTAATGCTCACACCCCACTTAGCCGGGCATGGAGGGACATAAATAGAATTAAGGGTAACAGAACTGGGCAGATCGCGCACCCTCATCCCTTACATAGGGCGAATGAGTTAGTCAGTGCTTGGGCTGCTACATCTAGCTATGATAATCTTCCCAGTACCACACAGGCAAAATTAAATGACAAATATGATGCAAGGGAGAGACTTGTTTGCTTTATGCTCAGCAAGGCAGATGATTGCAACATTCCTTTCACTAATTATGAACTTGATGCAGCACTAACTAAGGGCAACTCCACGTCGCCTGGTGAGGATGGTATTACTTACAACATACTCAGATTGCTGTGTCGAGTACCAGGTAATCCATTACTTGAATTATATAACATGAGCTATGTAACTGGGGAGCTCCCTCAATCTTGGACCAACAGCCTCATCATTCCAATTCCTAAGCCCAATCAACAAAATGCATTTCGCCCAATATCTCTTACTAGCTGCTTGTGTAAAACATTTGAGAGAATGATTCTTAATCGTCTCATGTACAGAATCAACCAATTTTAGTCTCCCAGGTTACATGGTTTTATTGGCAAAGAAGAGAATGTGCATCAATTGGCATAATCCCCTTTCCCCCTTCTCCCTCACTCTGCACACTGACAGCTCATACACTACCTTCCTTGACCTTAAAATCCGCTTTCGATGTAGCCAACCGAACATGTAATCATTAGTGAACTTGCCAGAATGGATGTTGGAGGATGGCTTCTCTGCTGGATTAAAGGCTACCTGTCAAACACGTGTGCTAGAAGTTCTGCAAGTCTGGAGTGAGTAACAATTTGAACGAATATTGCAGTGTTTGGTAACTCTTGAGAAGTCTGCCTCAGCCTGTGACCTTGAGCGAGGCACTGCATCACCTGCCTGAGACTTTCGCCCATATTGACTATGTCAAGAAAGGCGAATGTGCGTGCTCAGTTACCCCTGCTGTTCTCCTGTATCCCCAACTCTCCGCCTTTAAACTCAGCCGTTCGCCTCTATCAACGACGTGCAGTGTAGAGGTGTATTTTGCTGCCCCGCTGGTACTCGAATATGTGAGTTCCGCAAGTGCTGCAGATTTGTTGTAACTATTTGCATGAGTGGATTACGCTGACTTAGGACATTGTGCTACCATCAGTACTTACATAGGCTTAAAATGAGTGAGGAATGTCTGGCCTGCTGGGTGACCTTGAAAATGGCACTATAAGACCCGCATGCCACTTACACCCATACTGCGTGTGTCTAGTGAGGTGAATGTCCCTTCCTCGACTTTCCTATTCACCGGTATCCCTTAACTCGTCGCCATTATCTACATATGGGATAAGGGCGAGTTTAGCTGATCCAGGCTAAACAGCGCTCCAAGCCAGCCTTTGTGAACGTTCTACAGTGTTCCGGCCGTACCTTCGGTGTTGTGAGAACTAGTTCTTATGTAGTGAAAATTTGTCTGTCATTCCAAGACACATGTGCTAGATGTGTTAAGTGCCGTGGGTTTGGAGTAATTAACAGTAGTACAGTGTTGGTAACTCTCGAGAGGGGTGTGGGCCCACTGAAGACCTTGAAAATGCACTGCGCCCGCAGGCCACACCCCCATATTCCCTGTGTCTAGCGAAGTAAAATACCCCTTCCCTTGCCCTTCTATTCACCGTTATCCTTTACCCCATGCCAGTGTGAAACCCCTGTCGCATGATATTACCTGGAGAGTTTACCTGGAGGAGTTCCGGGGTCAACCCCCCGCGGCCCGGTCTGTGACCAGGCCTCCTGTGGATCAGCGTGGTGTTTGTTCTAGATTTTGGTGAAGGGCAGATTTAAACATATTTTAGTAAAAAGGTCGGAAAAAAAGAACGAGGCTTCCAAGGAAAGCTTGCTAAAGCAATACATGGGCGACACCCCCCCAAAAGCTGTCGGGTTGTTTTCCCCTAACAACACTGATCAAGAGCCCATTTTAAAACGGGTTTTTTCAAAGCTGTGTAAAACAATCAGGGGGAAAACGTCAATTTTGCCCCTCGATGAGGTAACTACGCTTTGTCCCTAATGTTCAGCATTTATAGCAAATTTTCTCATTTTAAAGCCAACTCAAACTCCGAGCTGCCCCCAAGGGCCTAAAGTGCTTATTGTATTACAACGTCAACAACACTTGAATCCTAATATCGGGCGTCAAAATGCAAGTTGCAAGCCCTCGTCGATTTCCAACGGTCTGATATTGCGAGTGGAGGCCAGGGGGCCCTTGCCACCTATATTCACTCCCCGGCCCTAAACAGACGCATTATTGCATTGTCAGATCCTCAACGCGATTTTTAAAGTGTCAACGTGGGGCCCACATTGCCAGGAAAGCCCATCAAAGCAACTGGTGTCAGTGTGTCCCAATGCTCATCCTTCTGAACGGTGTTATTATTTTTAAACGAAACAAATGTTCTAAACAATGTATCATGTAAGACCTCAGGAGTACAGACTAGGGCTGACTGCAGTGTGGGGGCTGACCATCACAGCCAAACCGCACTTTCCCCCTGTCCCCCCTCAAATGGCCCCCCCAGGACTCCCAGGTACCTCGGGTATGAATACGGCCACCCTTTCCCTCAGAAAAGGGGGGTTGAGCAACCTCCCCGGGGAGACGTAAACAGACCTCCATCACGTCGGCTGTCAATACCAGCCAGCTGAGTCAGCTACAGTCGTCAACGAGCTCAGCGCCCCGGGACTTCACGTCTCCGATGTTCCAGTCTTGTCCTGTGGTATACAATTGATGTCGCACTAAATACGGAAACAAAAAAAAACTCCTGAAACACAACTTGAACAACAAAAGGGAAAGTGTGTAGAGTGTCCCAAATAACAAGATTGTCCAATTTTGAAAGCAAGTATAAGGCTGCTAAGAAGGTGGTGGTGGTGTTCTTAATTACAGTAATGAGGATAAATCTTGTGTTAAAAACTATAGGGATCACAAAAAAGGCAAGGTTCTACGATTTTAGTAAAATGTGCCCGAAATAATTTGGGGTGAAGGTGTGATGAGAGGTTTGGGGGGTCTATAATTTTAGTAATAGTGATGAGGTGACACAAGTGGGGTGAAGAGTTGATGGGGGGGGGCGGGGGGTTCTATAAGTTAGAAATTGGATGAGCGTGGTGGTGCAGTGTGTGATGGGGTTAAACCCCACAAGACAAAATTTGAATACAATTGGTTAAATGTAATAAACACATTTTGGTGGGGCGTTGGTGATGACCGGTAGTTGCGTGAAGTTAGGGGAGGAGGGAATGGAGGGGTGGTTTTCACCTATCATACTTTCACATAAACACGTCATGCTCTGGGGTTAGAAGCCCCCCCACAGCCTTTACAAGGGAGGTGCACTTACAAAACTCATGGACAAGGGTAGCACTGGACTTTGAAAAGGGTTTGCTTTTTATAGAAATTTTTTCATTAAGCGAGAAACTCAAGATATCCCAGGACTAAAAATGGATCAAAACTCGTTAAATTTCTTATTAAGCTGGGAATATTGCATCACTTAGAAAAAAAACTCCTGACCTTCATCATAAAAAAACCCCCAACCCATTTATGTTTGGGTTACAAGAGTGCAGGGGGCCCTGAAAAAATCCCAACCCCCTAAAAATTCCCTCATTTGTTGCATATAACCTCAAATCTACTAATCTTGTGTTTATATATTAAAAAATTTACTTCCCCCTCAATTCTTGCACATAAGAAAAAAGAGGGGTACAATGTCACGGTGTAGGATTTATATGGGAAAATCGCTCTCAACAATTTAAAAGTACGCTCCCCCTGATAAGTTTAATTACTTGGAGCTCCCAATTGTGCCATTCTGAGCCTACTCTTTTTTGACGAAAATTCAATGCAAGACACAAAAGCATTGGAAACTACAGTTTGGTAATCGAATGGCAATCAACGTTGTCACTCTTTAAAAAGTCTGATAAATCCAAATTTAGGTGACCTTGAACCCACAAATCTATGGGGGCGTCCTTGAATTTTGCCTGGGCTTCAAAATTACTTCTCCCCGTGAGTCTTCCCTTGAACAATATGGTCTGATCATTCCCCAGGGTAACCTCCAAAAATATTGGAAATACTACCTTCCTGGGGGATTTCAAATGGAAAAGTTTTAATTTCCCCCTGATCGCATGATGTTTGTTACAGTATGTGGTTAAAACCTATGAGTGTTCCTTGTGAGACCTTTTAAACAATGACCTTGGAGCAGTATTCGAACTATTTGGCCCCACTGCAACTTCTTGGTACTCTAAACCCAAAAAACTTCCATAATAATCAAAACCCCCTTCAAAAACCCAATTATTACAAAGTTTTTAAACTTCGACATGAAAAAACGGGGCCCAGATAGGCCCCAGCCATAAAAACATCGTACCCCTGGAAAGCTGAGGGTCTTCCAACTGCCCCTTTCTGCTGCCAGAGAGCTATGACAAGGGTCGGAAACAGACTGGGGAAAAATTTTTCAAAAGGTCTTAAGTCACACCCCCCTAGCCCGGGGATGGAGGGAAAAAATGAAAAAAAGGGGGTTGTCTCCACAATTAAAACTGGAGTAGTGTCTAACGTCTCAGTTGTTAAGGAAGCGATATGCCTGAAGTCGAACAGGGAGGGGATTGCAAGGTAAGGTCAGAGAAATATGGAGGAAAAAAAAGAGGCTGAGGGGGGGGCGGGGAATATGAACTGGCTGAGGGGGAAGAGTCCAGCGGGTGTAAAGAAGAGGGGAAAGGGGGTTTGAGGTAACTATGGAAGAAGACGAGGGGGGAAGGACAGGGTAAGAAGGACTCACATGGGGGGGGGAATTTCTACTTGTGGGGGGTAGAAAAAGGGGGGGGGGAAACTAGGTTCTGAGGTAGAGAAGATTCTGTACGGTGTGGAGAAGGCTGTAGGGCTGTGAGGTCTTGTAACTGAGAAGCAAAATGATAGATGAAAAAAGGTAGAAATAGGAAATGGGCAGAGGTAGGGGGTCAGGGATAAAATCCAAAAAAATTTGAAAAAATGGGGGGGACCCTGGAAGACGGGGGGTGTAGCGGACTGGGAGGCAGAGGACCGTGAGGTTGGAGGTCTTCAGGCTACCTCAGCAAGAGATTCGAGGGAATTTTTTTTTGAGGCGGAGCTGAAAGACAGCCCAAAAAATAAGGCCCTCATGCCCAAAATAAAGGATCCCATTCATTACAATAACGGAAAATAGCGGGGGAAAAGGAAGGAGAGGAATTGAGAAAAAGGGGGGGGGAAGACTCAAAGAGAGGAAACGTGCAAAAGGATTTTGTCGCAGATCTGCAGTGTTTTTGCGAGATGCTCAAAGCCCAGCTAAATTTCGACACTGTTGGGGGTGGGAACTACTTGATGGGCCTCTAAGCAATAGGCCTGCAATATAACAGAGGACGGAAGTTATATAGCGTCTGATCATTTCCCCTAGCTAACCTCTCTAGATTTTGGTAATACTATCCTTCCTTGTGGATAATCAAACGGAAACGTTTTAATGTACCCAACAGATACAGCATATACTTGTTGCACATGTGACTGACTGGTAAAAAATCCTACGATTCCTCTTAGAGCCTTAAACAATGACATGTGAGCATATTCAGACTACTTAGAGCCGCCACTGCAACCTCTTGGTACTCTAAACCAAACAAACTCCGTAAAACATACCACCTTCAAAAACCATACTTATTACAATGAATCTAACTTCGTACACTGAAAAACGTACTGCTCGCAGACTAGCCAAGCCTATAGAAAACAATCGTCCCCCTGAATGCTGAGGCTCTTCCAACTGCACTTGCTGCTGCCAGAGAGCGTATGACAGCTGCGGCAAAACCGACTGGGAAAAATTGTCCACGGTCTTAATTGACTCACACCCCCACTTATGCCGGGCATGGAGGGACTTAAAAAATAAATTTAAAAAAAAAAATATTAAGGGTAACCGATACTGGGCAGATCGCGCCACCCCTCATAATCCCTTGCATAGGGCGAAGATTTAGAGTCAGTGCTTGGGCTGCTACTCTAGCTATACAATCTTCCCATCCACACAGGCAAATTTAAATGCCAAATAGATGCAAGAGAGACTGTTTGCTTTATGCTCAGTAAGGCAGATGATTGCAAACATTCCTTTCAACTAATTATGATACTTGATGCAGTGGGCACGCTAAGGCAACTCCCGTCGCCTGTGAGGATGGTATACTTACAAACATACGCAGATTGCTGTGTCGAGGTACCAGGTAATCATTAACTTGAATGTAACTGGGGAGCACCCCTCAATCTTGACCAACACTCATCATTATTCCAATTCCTATGCCCAATCAACAAAATGCATTTCGTCCAATATCTCTTACTAGCCTGCTTGTGTAAAACATTTGAAGAATGATTCTTAATCGTCTCATGTACAGAAACACACAATTTTTGTCTCCCCGGTACATGTTTCATGCATGGAAGTAGCGTGCATCATTGCAAGCCATCCTTCTATTCTCACCCTGCACACTGACACTCCTACCACTACCTTCCTTGACCTTAAATAATCCGCTTTTTCGATGTAGCCCACCGACATGTAATATTAGTGTAACTTGCCAGTATGGAATGTTGGAGATGGCTTCTTCCGCTGGAATTAAGGCTAACCTGTCCCACCATAAAAATCGTCTGTGTTGTTCCAGGGACATAGAATGTAAATAAAGACTTTGAATTTAGGAACCCCCCAGGGATGGTGGCTCAGTCCCCACAACTTCAATATTCTATTTTAATTTTATGCATTACTTAATCTAATGCACTAGTCATGAGCCCCCTAAATATGTGATAAGTTTTGCTGATATATAATGATTCAACACCACCTCACAAATTCACATTTCTCACAACCCCACCCACCCTCCCGCCCACCAACAACCTCCCCCACCCCTCACCCACTCACATTCAAAAAACACAAAATACCAACCCCCCAACGAAAAAAATTCCCACCACAAATTCACAAAACATAGATAATTTTCAACAAAGATACACACCACCACAAAAAATTCACAAGACATTCATTTCAACCAATCACAAACTTAGACAAAACTAATCCCAAATTTCACATACAACACCATCACTAAACCAATAATTCCATTCAACAACAACAATCAATCTTAACGCGACACCGACTACAATCATCAACACACACCAAAACAGTATATCCACCCACCCCCCATTAACTTCATTCACACACTAAAGATTTCATCACAAACGACACAAAACACAACCAACACACAAACATCAACAAAGCAAAATAATGCTTTCCATTTCCACAAATTTCACACATTCATTCAACGACAACCACACCCAAACAAACATTACATATTTCCCATTCCTCACTTTCCGAATCATATCTCCAACGGAAACCCCCAATCACAATCATTCCACAAACCCAAATATTTCTTCTTTCCACACAATATTTTTTTCATCAACCCCACCCTACCCCAAACACAAAAGCCTACACCGACCACCCAACACTCCAACAACACAATTCACCAAACTCACACAAAAATTCACACCACACACACCACCACTACCTAGCCCCAAAATCAACGCCATACACCACCACCGTAGTATCCTTTCTCTCCTTTCTCCCACACAACAACAAACAAAAAAACAAAAACCCAAAACATTCTTAATTAAGTACTACTATTGTTAACTAACTATAGCCTCGTGTCAGGACCTGGGGGGTTGATAAATAACTCTATGATAAATACCAAAGAAATAACTCCAATAAAGAAATTAGGTAGGGATAGAGGGCGTGGTGGTGTGTGTGGTTTGGGGTTGTCTTCCCTCCTACTCGACATAGAAGGCAAAAACAGTTTCGTCGTCAGATACAGATAGATCCAATGCATATGGTGGGTCCTCCTTCTAGAATATTTTAAGCAGAATACAAATACAGGTATCTAGGCTTTGGAGGTTCCACAATTTCCACTACTTGGAACTTTCTTGGAAGGAGACCCTTCTGTTGGTAAAATCAAAAAAAAAATAAAGCAAGCAAAAACAAGACTTTTCTGTCGGGCCAATTTTTATCCAATACAAAGAAAAAAAAAACGACGACTAAGAGCACTTAGAGTTGTGGCAGGGGCTTTCAATCATATTCACTTTCATCAAATCATTTCAATTTTTTTCAATTTATTGTTGTGCAAGAAAAAAAGTTGTTTGTGGCAAAAAGGAAAAAGCAAGTGTGGGGTTGGCAGTTGTGGCAAAGTGGCAAATGGCAAAAAAAGGCATAAGAATTGTTGGCAAACAAAAGTGCTTCACCCCCAGGTATGGTGCTAATGTTAAAATTGTGAAAAAATGATGTATCTTGAGGCTATATTAGATCTTTGTTGAGTATGCTGCGCCTCTACTTGCTCTTGTATCTGCCTGGAAGCTTTGGAGGCGGGAAAAACTGCAGATTGAAGCATGAGATCATCCTAGGTCCCTCGTACTCTGCCTAAATTTTGAAATATGCAAAAAGAACTTGATATCCAAGCATCAAGATCGAGTTACTGAAAGAAATATCCTAATTGGGGTTAATATGCGCAGGCAAGCTCATTCAAACCCCTGCACAGAAGCCCTCCATACTTTCTCAGCACTGGTGAACCTCCTCCAGAGGATCGAAAAGACTGGAAACCGACTCCGCAAAAGCAGATACAATGATCTATGTCAAGTAAATCAACAGCCGGCACTTCTTCGCCGCTCCATGGAATATTACCCC
This sequence comes from Cherax quadricarinatus, assembly GCF_026875155.1. NCBI lineage: Eukaryota > Metazoa > Arthropoda > Malacostraca > Decapoda > Parastacidae > Cherax > Cherax quadricarinatus. The sequence continues at coordinate 8,786,470 of NC_069487.1, read as the reverse complement.
ATCCAAAAACTACCATTCCTCTCCATTTCCCCCCCCAAACTTACTTCTTAAATCACAACCAAAAACTTCGCCTGAAGCCAAAACAGGAGGCCTTAAGCGTATTGATAACTTAGTCACACAGCTCACACTCTCGCAAATTATTTACGTTGATGGTTTCTTGTTTCACCAATCCACTGGTACAGCCTGGTATGAATGCTGTTGTCCCCGTACAGATGAGTGGCAGCGCATCACTCCTGGAGCACGCAATCAATAATTGGGGCCTCTACCCCGTCAGACAGAACTGTTTGCCAAACTCCTTGCACTGAAATGCATCTATGTATCAAAGATTGACAGTTGTAATATTGTAACTGATTCTCTGTCAGTCCAAATGCTCTCACTCATTATAGCATAAATTGTGGCATGCTTGGTGTCCACCCCCCCAGAAGCCAGACACAGGTATGGTAGGATTGTGGACAGTGAGTCAGCGTGCACCATGCTGGGATTTCCCATCTCACATTGGTCTTCAATGCCTGAAAGAACTGATAAAATTGGCTAAGCTGTATGCTTTCAAAGAGGGAGTAGATTACAATCTTGGCTTGTAGGTAGTAGTTTTGAGAACAATATACGAAAAAGTAACTTCAGCTGATTTTTATGACTTAAGGCTCAGGGAGATTGACTCCAGTGAGTCCATCTAACATCAATTCTATCATGCAGGAGGAAGCCACTTGTCTATGTGCATCCAACAAATAAGCAGACCTTGGATGTCACCTACCGCCCCCCGGCGCCGCTGGGCTACAAGTATCTTTGGCAGGTTAAATCACCACCACCAGATGTAGAGAACCATAACGAAATGTAAACCTTTGGCCAGATGGATAATTTCACACCCAGCTCATTATGTACTGGAGTGCGATAAAATATGAATTTAGAAACTACTCACTCAAAGTGTTCAAAAAGGCTAATAGTTTGTCCACAGTGGTATATTACAGACAAAATTACAGACCATTCTGGAGATAACCCTGACTTTGCTAGCTGTAAATAAAGCATTACCACTTATGTGCATGTGTGTACTCTCACCTATTTTTGTACTCACATATTTTGGTTGCAGGGGTCGAGTCTTAGCTCCTGGGCCCCGCCTCTTCACCACCGTTGCTACTGGGCCCACTCTCTCCCCGCTCATGAGCTTTATCAAAACCTCGTCTTAAAACGGGTAATGGTTCCTTCCGTGCCTCCACTACGTACGTCAGTTTTTAGGCTATTCCACTGCCTTAACAACTCTATGACCTGAAGAAATACTTCCTACAAGCTCTCTGTACTCATTTGTGTCTTCAACTTCCAATGTGGCCTCTTGTTTCTGTGTCCCCTCCTGAACATGCCATTTTGTCCACCTTGTCTATTCCACGCAGTATTTTATAGTGTCCGTTAGCATGTCCTCCTCCCTGACCTCTCCCTGTCCTCCATGTCGTCAGGCCGATTTCCCTTAATCTTTCTTCATAGGACATTCCCCTTAGCTCTGGAACTAAACCTTGTCCAGAACATTGTTCTTCGCTAGTTTCTTGACGTGCTTCATCAAGTGCGGGTTCCAAACAGGTGCTGCAATACTCCAGTATGGCCTGACATACACTGTGTACAGTGTCTTGTATGATCCTACTAAAAGGTATCGAATGCTGTTCTCAGGTTTGCAGCGCCCATATCTGCAGCTGTTATCTGATTGATGTGTGCTTCCTGAGACATGTGTTGTGTGTGTGTTGTGTGTACTCACCTATAGTACTCACCTAGTTGAGGTTGCGGGTCGCGTCCCGAGCTCCTGGCCCCGCCTCTTCACTGAATCCTACTAGGTCCCTCTCCGGACCGTGAGCTTTATCATACCCTGTTTAAAAAGCTAGTATGATCCTGCCTCCACTAATCGCTTCCCAAACTATCCACTTACTGATTACTCTGTGGCTGAAGAAATACTTCCTAACATCCCTGTGTTCATCTGGTCTTCAGCTTCCAACTGTGTCCCCTTGTTACTGTGTCCAATCTCTGGAACATCCGGTCTTTGTCCACCTTGCAATTCGCTCATCATAATTGTAGCCGTTATCATGTCCCCCTATCTCTCCTGTACTCACAGTGTCGTCAGGTTGATTTCCCTTAATCCTCTCCTCGTAGGACATACCTCTTAGCTTCTGGAACTAGTCTTGTTGGCAAACCTTGCTCTTTCGCTAGTTTTCATTTTCTTCACGTGCTTGGGCTAGGTGGTGGGTTTCCAAACTGGGCCGTCATACTCCAATATGGGCCTAACATAACGGTGTAACAGGTCTGATTGATTTGTCCTTATTAAGATGTCTGGAATGCTGTTTTCTGAGGTTTGCAAGGTGCCCATAATGTGGCTGCAGCAGTTATTTGGTTGATGTGCGCTTCAGGAGATGCCTGGTGTTTTATACTCCAACCCCCCAAGAATCTTTTATTCCTTGAGTGAGGTTGTTGTCTCTGACCCCCTAGACTGTTCTCCGTCTGCGTCCTTCTTTGCCCATCCCCAATCTTTCATGACTTTGCACGTGGTGGATTAACCTCCAGGCCAATTGCTGGACCAGGTCTGCAGCCTGTCCAGATCCCTTTGTAGTTCTTCCTGTCTTCGATCGATGTATTCCTTCTCATCAACTTTCACTTCATCTGCAAACAGGGACACCTCAGAGTCTACTCCATCCGTCATGTCGTTCAACAAAAAACCAGAAACACACTGTCCTAGACTGACACCCTGCGGGACCCCCCGCTGGTCACAGGTGCCCACTCTGACACCTCGCCTCGTACCATGGACTCGCTTGCTGTCTTCCTGAAATATTTTCCCAGATCCATTGGTAGTGTTGCCTTCCTGTATCCCTGCTGGTCCTCCAGTTTTGCACACCAATCTCTTGTGTGGAACTGTGGTCAAACGCTTCTTGCAATCCAAGAAAATGCAATCCACCCACCCCTCTCTCTCTGGTCCTTACTGCTGTCCCATGTCATAGAACTCCAGTATGTTTGTGACACAGGAATTTCCCGTCCCTGAAACCATGTTGGCTGCTGTTGATGAGATCATGTGTTCCTTTCTTATTGTTCCACCACTCTTCTCCTGCTAATCTTCTCCATGTGTGTGTGGTGTTTTGTGTTTGTGTATGAGGGTGTGAGTGTGGTGTGTTGTGTGTGTGTGTGTGTGTGTGTGTGTGTGTGTGTTGGTGTGTGTATAGTGTGTGTGTGTTATATGAAAGTGTGTGTGCGTGGGTGTGTAATGATTTGTGTATGTGTGTGTGTGTGTGTGTGTGTGTGTGTGTGTTTATGTGTGTGTGTGTATGAATTTGTTATGCTGTGTGTGTGTGTGTGTGTGTGTGTGAGAGAGAGAGACTCAACAATCTACATTTGCACCAATAACTCACACAGTTGTGACCGGGTGTGAAGTGTGAATTGCTCCTTCTCTAAAATTTGTTCATGATTGCAGCCATGTATAAACGTAAGTAACCATTCTTACAGTATTTCATTACCTTTGTAACTTGATTCATTACCTGTGTAACTGTGAGTTCATTACCTTGTACCTAGTTCAGCCATCAAAACTTGGAGCCCGTCCCTGGACCCAATTGTGTACCTCTTGTAATCTGTGAAAGACCGTTGGTAACTTGTCATGATTGTGACTAGACCTACCTGGATTCATTACCTTTGTAAATTGTGAGTTCATTACCTTTGTAAAATTGTGAATTCATTACCCTCTGTAACTCTCATGCTAATCAAAAACTTTGAGGCCCAGTCCCTGGACCCATTATGTACCTCTCTGTAATCTTTTGAACTACCCCGCCCACAGGATGGGTATGGGGTGCATAATAAACATATTAAACTAAGTTCAACTTTCGGTGGTATTTCCTTAGTAAACTGATGTTCTAGTGCAGCTATCCTCTTCAAAACACCGTTTCCCTCTCACTCACAGACCAAACAATACAACATGGGAGACGAGGAGTAACTTATAAAAAGTTACTCGAGATATTTTGTGGACTCTCGCTATATTAGGCCTATTTTATTCTTCCTAGAGAATATAACATGTTTTTTTATTTATAGGGATTATTAAATTCATAATAGATATTTCTGATAGATAAAATAAGCCGTAAGTTTAATACATAAGCGAATAGCGTAATAATGAAGTGATTTTCACACCGCGGCCGTATGGAGAGGGACACTGCGAGTGTACCTAGGTGCCTCCCCGATAGGCTAGAGTCCTACTGATAAGCTCCACCTACTCTTATATGAGCCAATAATCAATTATTATATTAAAAAAAAATAATGCAAAGAAAAAGCGATAAAAAACATGGAAAAATTCCTAAAAATACATAGGTTGGAGCACAGACGCGCTACCTACATCGCCGCCACCATACCTGAATGTAAATGAACTATAATTTCTGTGTAGAAAAGTTGTTGAACATTGATTCTTGTAAAACCATTGTGTTGGCCAAGAGTTAAGCTATTTCTGTATGAATAACTCATTTCCCATAATTTTTCGATTTTTTCTCTTGACGCGCTGAAAAAAATTCCCGGCCTCCCCCCCTTAACTTCCGGCATTACGTGGCTTCTAAAAGTATATTCCATTGAGCTACAGTAGGTCCTTCAGCAGAATAACTGCAACTCACGGTTACTGCAGCTGTAACCTGTGATAGGGATGTACAGTATAATATTTCTTATTGTGGAAATAAACCAAACCGACGAGTAAGCTTAAAAACAAGTTTTTTCTACTGAAATAAACTGATTTGTTTATGCCATGTATATGTGCAAAAATCTAATCTTACGATTAAAAATATCACTTATTTCTTAAATAATCATAAATATAACTATCTCCTGATTTATTATACATTTAGTAGAATAAAAAAAATAAAAAGAAATTAGACAATAGTCTACATTAGTTTCTTTCCTTTCTTTTCTTTCTTCTTCTTCTTTCTTCCAAAATATAAATGGTTTATTTTTTTATTTAACTCTTCAGAAGTTTCCCACTGAGTCAGTGATCGGAAAAAGAAGACTTTTATCATCATTCACTCCATCACTGTCTTGCCAGAGGCATGACTACACTACTGTTAAAATCTGCAACACATCGCTACCCCCCTACTCAAAGTGCAGCATTGTATTTCCCACCTACAGGACTCAAGTCCGGCTAACCGGTTTTCTTGAATCCCCTAATTGCTACCTTGCTCACACTCCAACAGCACGTCAAGTCATAAAAACAATTCGTCTCCTCCCGTTGCTATCATATATGCTCTCGCATGCTTGCAGGAAGTCCAAGACCTTCGCACAGAGAAACCTCCTGTACTGTATTAGTTTATTATATTCCATAACCAAACTACATCCCTTTCACAGTGTTAACAGCAGCAGTCCCTTCAACCTTTCCTAGTGCTACCCCGCTACCCCGCCTTCCTTCCACTACACATTTATATGCCCTCAAAGTCATTCTATTTAGTTCCAGCATCTTTCAATTTGCCCTTTGGATAATACTTTTAAAAATTTCACACCTCCTTCTATACTCTAACGTACTGAGTCAATTGATAAGAAAAACATGTCCTTCAATCTGTAAAAAAAATGGATAAAATCAAGTTTTAAGAGAATTCAACCTATTCGGCACCTAGTTATATATTTTTATTTTAAATATTTTTTTTTAATGATCCGGCCATATCCCACCGAGGCAGGGTGGCCTAATAAGAAAAACGAATTTTTTTCTTTTTAGGTCAGTGCCGGATCGTCTGGCCTGTGGTTCGTACATTGAACTACGTGCGGCCAGCAGTAACAGCCTAGTTGATCAGGCAATGACCACCGGGAGGCCAGGTCGTGGACCGGGCTGCAGGTCGTTGATCCCCGGAATACCCTCCAGGTAAGTAGGTAGGTCACCCTTTTTAAATTTAGTGATGTATACAGAAGAAGGGGGTTACTAGCCCCTTGCTCCCAGGATTTTAGTCGCATCTTACGACACGCTTGGCTTACAGAGGAAGAATTATTCTCCTCAGAGCAAAGTGAGGTTTTCATAATCAGATCGAAATTCTGCAACCAGCTGGGGATCGAACCCTGGACATTTAGCAAGGCTTTTGGGAACCAAGCTAACCTTCTGACGCCTTAACTCACTATTCAATAACAGTGGTCAAGTGGATTATTAACTAGTCACGCAATGTGACTGTTTAATGGTACAAGTCGAATCGAAACGTCGTGTTAAGTTTCCTTCTCCTATGTGCGGATAATTTGTGTATTTTTCTTGTCATAGTATTATGCCATTTTAATCTTGATGACTACTAATGGGCTTTTCTGCTCTCATCCAAATTCTAATCTTTTCCTACTGATGGAACTTCCATTCCTTTCAAATCTTCCATGGTTAAAGACAATGCTCCTAGAAAGAGTAAAAAATCTAATAGCATACCTCTTGCTCTACCTAAGACTTGCACATCTTTAAGGGCAAGTAGCTATCAGAATTAGTACAGTATAACCCAGATACCTAACTTGACTCCTAATGAGCTTTCCTGAACTCATCCAAATTCCTGTCTCTTCCTTTTGCTGGAACTTCATTTGCTTTTGAATGTTCTATGAGTCACTTTAGATGTTGCCATCTTATAGTGTTTGAAAAATTGAGACTTATGCCAGGCAATGGCAGTGTGTTCCTTGTGTTCAGGAAACTACAGCATTTCTGACAATTGAAGATTATCAGGTAAGTCGTAAAATAGTTTGGGTATTGATTCTAAAGATTCATTTTTTGATCTATTTCACTAAATCAGTACATTTTTCTGCAAGCAAACGAAACCTAATAAGTATTATCCAGGCCTTAAGAAGCAGAAGACACTAATTACTGAAGCCGTTCAAAACAGGTCAACTGACATGTGACCAGATTTTGGGGGAAAAAAATTAAACCATTTAAATCATGAAATCGTTAAATTTACTCATCCTTGGCAATCCACGTGTTTTTTTTTTTTTTTTTTTTTTTTTTTTTTTTTTTTTTTGTGTGTGTGTGTGTGTGTGTGTGTGTGTGTGTGTGTGTGTGTGTGTGTATGTGTGAACGTTAGAAGTTACACCACTGGGGATTTTGAACTTATCGGTAGAATTCCAGGATGTTAGTAAAGAGTTCAATAAACTTGGTCTTAGGAAACATAAACACACAACTTTTTCCTAGAATTTCTTCTTTACCAAACACAAGTGCTGAAAATCGATAAGTAGGATGACATGACAAAAAAAATATTCAGCCAAGCTCTTTCAGTAACCCCTTCGGGAATTTCTAAAAAAAAAAAAAAAAAATGAATTGACAGGAATATCTACACAGTTTCCGAAGTTAATCTTTCCAGAGTGAATATTAGATGTGTCTGTCACTGAACATTGTTTCAGTCTGTTGAAGATGAGGCTGAATTCGGATATTTAGTAGCTAGTATTGCTCAAGACTGAATAACCTGTTTTTTCTCCACCATTATTAGGTATTAAACTGTTTTTTCTCCACCATTATTAGGTATTAAACTGTTTTTTCTCCACCATTATTAGGTATTAAACTGTTTTTTCTCCACCATTATTAGGTATTAAACTGTTTTTTCTCCACCATTATTAGGTATTAAACTGTTTTTTCTCTACCATTATTAGGTATTAAACTGTTTTTTCTCCACCATTATTAGGTATTTCTTTCAGGCAAAAACGCAATTTACCGCTTGGGAGTATTTTTCCCAAGCAGTAAATTGTAATATTTTTGTTCACATTTGCAGTTTAACATAGATGTTATTCCAGTGGGTAGACACATTCTGAATGAGCTTGTTCTTTGGTAATTTATTTATTTCTTGAAGAGCCGCTAGTTTACTGCAGTATAGTGACTGAACTGGCTCACAATGATGTCTTATTAATCTCTGCCTCAGAATACAATTATGAATAACCAGATGAAGAGAAGGCACAAAATATGGCAAACTGGTTTATACTACCTCTTCAATTCCTTTCACAACGTTGGCATTATTATTCAATGCTGTAAAGAACAGGAAGCTGGTATGTGACTTAACTCTGGAACCAGTCTCGTTGCATACTTCTGCACTTTCTCCAGTTTAGTAACATGCTTAATCAGATGTGAATCCCATGTTGGTGTCGTGTACTTCAAGATGGGTCTGACATAAATTACGTAGTGCAGCTTGAACAAATTTGTAGAGATTGCTGAGGGCTGCTCTTAGATTTAACTGACGAGCATTGGCTACGCTTGTTATTCGGTTGATGTGCTCCTTTGATATACTTGAGACTATGTTCACCCTAAGTCTTTCTCTTTGAATGAGGTCTACAGTCTCTGTCTCGCTACTCTGTACTTTGTGTCTGGTCGTCTTTCCTTTTCTTAAAGCTTCATAACACTGTAGTTGTTGAGGTCGAATTCAAGTATCCACTTATCTGACCACTCTCGTAGTTTGTTCAGATCCACTTTTATTTTTTTTTCCTTCATTAGTGTTTATACTTTTACACTACCAGCGAACAGAGATACTTATACCTCATTCATATCTGGTATGCTTCACATATATCACAAACAGTGCTGGTACTAATACCAGTCCTTGCAGAACCCAGCCTGTCACTATCATCCTGACATTTCTTCCCGGACAATAGTTCTGTTTTTTCCATTCAGGGAGTCTCTCATCTTCCTCAGCTATTTGTCCTAGTTTATTGTAAGATACAACATCAAATATTTTCTCTAACTCCAAGAATATTCAAGCAAACGTGAACTCTCCTGTCTCAATTTTCAAGATCTCCAGCAGGTTAGAAAGACAAGGTTTTCCATCTCTAAACCCGTGCTGATTACTGCTAATGAAATCATTTAGTTACAATTGCTTTACCACTCTCATTTGATAATATTTTCTATTTCCTTACATGGTATGCATGCCCTTGAAATTTTAAACTTATAAATAAAGAGACAATCCAATATTTAAGGTTAAATACAAGATGTAAAGAAAACACACAGGAACAAAGAGAGCAAAACGTGCATGAGCAAGAGTGTCTCTACATATATTTATTCATTTAATTAATTCCTTCTACCATATTAATAATATTAATGATTGTTTAATAAAATTACATTATTTGTTCATTACACCCGTCTATGTTCTATGTTCCTACAGGCAAAGGGTGAAAATATATCATAATAATACTAATAATAACAATGTATTAAATAATAATGTATTAAATAATAATAATAATAATAATAATAATACTATTATTAATAATAACGAGTACTAATGATGGCTGTTGCTGAGTGCTTCACCAAGACAACCTTTACACTACATGTGGAAAACACTATATATTTTTCTGAAATACAGTATATATAAATTGATGGCCTTTATTGTATTTAATATAAATTATGTTATAAAAAATGGGAAGTTGCGCCTGTGCAGAAGAAACTCGCCATGTTTGAACTATTCAACACAAACGTTAGTGAATAATCGGAAGAGTTTTCGTGTTCTAGAGGTTATATTGGGCTTAAAACCTCTCAAATAGGAGCCAAAATTGTTGGATGTGCATTCCTGCATAACTTGTCCAGTCGCCTGATATCTCAGGCGACTGGACAAGACAGCTCCAGGAACCTCAGATAAGTCTGTTTATGTTGTAACTCTGGCCAGTGTTATTTTCATGAATATAGACAATGAGTTTTTTTTGAGTATGATACACATTAATCTCCAGTCAAATTGTGATGAATGGTTTGAAAAACCGACAAGTTGAAGATTGAGACACTTATGCAGCATGTGGGAATCTTTATTCAGGAAACGTTTCGCCACACAGTGGCTTCATCAGTCAAATACAAAGAGGAAGGCGTAAAGAGAGGAGGAGTATGAGGTAACCGGTCCCTCAGCCTTAAGTCGATGTGTTCAGTCCATCAATCTTGTAGAATGTACAGCATAGGGCCGTAGACGTGGCTTATATACTGTACTGAGGTGAGGTGAAGCAGGCGGAGGCGGGGTCATAGTGGTACCATCCACTAGTCGAAGTAGGTCTTCGTCCAAAGGTTGAACAAGTGTTGGAGAATTCTTTGTAACAAGATCCCAACTTGTCGGTTTTTCAAACCATTCATCACAACTGTCAGACACTGCAGCATCTTGGGATCTTGTTACAAAGAATTCTCCAACACTTGTTCAACCTTTGGACGAAGACCTACTTCGACTAGTGGATGGTACCACTATGACCCCGCCTCCGCCTGCTTCACCTCACCTCAGTACAGTATATAAGCCACGTCTACGGCCCTATGCTGTACATTCTACAAGATTGATGGACTGAACACATCGACTTAAGGCTGAGGGACCGATTACCTCATACTCCTCCTCTCTTTACGCCTTCCTCTTTGTATTGGACTGATGAAGCCACTGTGTGGCGAAACGTTTGCTGAACAAAGATTCCCATATGCTGCATAAGTGTCTCAATCTTCATCCAGTCAAACTGCTGAGTGGTATTAAGATATATTCTCCTTCTGTTATATAAATGTGTATATGTAATCATTTATTAATTTTAATATACAGTCCACAAATTTATATATTTACCAGAATTTCTGGTGATGTATATTTCATTTGTAATTAATAGGTCTAGAGCAACTTGTGGATATGACAGTGGTAGGCATCGAAGGGAAACATTTGTTGCGACCTAGGTGTCCCAAATTCCTACTTGTCTATGTAACTTTGATAAATAATAATAATCTTTGTTATCATTTATTGGTATGTATATTATGAGTTACATCCAGATAAATGCAAGTTTCCTCATTTAATTGCCCGTTGGTCCTTCGTGAACCAGAGGTAATTAGTGAAGTCATTAATTAGTTAATTACTTAATAATATGTGAAATGACAGAAGGAGGTGGATGTTAAGTTCACAAATTTACTTAATGTGTAGTGGATTATGATTATTACAATATTAATTTTGATGAGCCAATTCTGGCCAAGATTTATATCAGTGTATGTGTAATTGCTAAGTTCAAGTGTAGCTAAAATTTATATTATAATTTTCTTACATGTAACTGCAAAGCTCAAGTGTAGCTAGGATTTATTCAAAGTAAGTTGCACTATTTACCTTTATAAAGTGCATAATTAAGTACATAATCAGTGTTATTAATTAAGTTGAATTTAATACATTGCATCATGGGTGAAAATGAGGAAATTAATGTAGAAGACAAACATATGAAATATAGAGCAAAAAAAGCATCACTACAGGCTAGAAAAGGTCATGTAACCAAGGCATATAATAAATGTTTTGAATTAATGAATCAAGAAACTGTGAATACTGATGATATAAAATTGTATTTAGATGCTTTAGGGAATAGATATGATTCATACAAATTATATTACAACAAATATGAAGGAGATTTGTTAGTAAACTGTGTAGATGAGACTGAAGTAGATTTTATGATTAATCAGTATTATGAATTAGAGGAAAAGATTCTTTCTTGTAAAAGTCAGGCCTTGAATAAATTAAAATGTGTAAACCAGGCAGTTAATCAGTCTGCTCCAACAAATAAGATATCTTTGCCAAAACTCCCAGAATTATGTTTACCTGTATTTAATCCTGGAGAAAACTGGGAGGAGTTTTGTTCAATTTCTAAAGCAGCTGTGCATGACAGGAGTGACCTAGCCTGTGTAACTAAATTATTTTACCTCACAGGACAGGTAAGAGGAGATGCTCACATACTCATACAAGCCTTTCCCAATGTAGATGACTCTTACAAGGAAGCAGTTGACTTGTTGAAGGTCACTTATGGTAAAATAGAACAAAGTAGGTTGGATCTAGTGAATATCATTGTTAATTTAAAATCTCCAGATCACACTTACAAAGGTTTATAGCAGTTTAGAGTTAAACTGGAGAGCACTCTCAAAATTTTAAGTAATAAATATAATCTGAAGGAATCAGACTGGTTATTGTGTGCCATGGTACAGAATAAATTAAGGTGTAAAACACTTGAATGATTCTCAAACAAATATCACAAAGGTAATATTTTGGTCTTGAGGAAATAAGACTAGGTCTGCAAGAATTAATTGTTCAGTTGCAGACCAGCCAACCAACTCATTTTAAAGATGCAACACATAATAACTCTGAGGTATCTGTCATGTTTCACAATGGGAAAAATTATCCCAATAGTAATGATTCATTTCCCAAAAATAGTTGCATAGGTCCAAATCAAGTAGCAGGAATCAGAAACAATGATTCTCCACAAGGTAAGAAGAATAAGTACCCTCCTAAGAGTAGCCCAGTTAATAAGAAACCAGTCAAAGAAAAGAGAGATTGTCTCTTCTGCAAGGGTACTCATTGCAATGTATACATTTCATGGAATGATAAAGTTGAAAGATTGGAGGAACTTGACAGATGTATCAGGTGTTTAGGTAATTAAAATGTAAAGGATTGTCATGCCAAATTAAACAACTGTTATCAATGTCACAAAGGAAGACACCATATAGTCATGTGTAAGGGTCTATATGACAATGTTGATAATAATGATAATGTTGACAATCCTGACACAACAGTAGCTAATGTAAAAATTGCTGCTAATGTTAATAATGATGGTTTTGCTGAAGTAGCCTTACCTGTGTTACAGGTAAAAATTGATGATAAAAGGCATAAATCAAATGATGTAACTGCATTATTGGACCAGGGATCCCAACGTACTTTCATAGGATCTGGCATCCACACGGCGACATATTACACAAGATTTAATCACCCTTTTTATACTTTGCCGTCCTTGTGGAATCCAGAAAGTTTCCCTAATACAATTTAAGGTATCTTGTACCCCACCATGCATTACATTTTTATGGGCATTTAGAACAATTAAATTTGTTAGATGATGAGTTTTGGGCAGCAAGATAGGGTGTTTAGCATAATCACTCAATTCAGCATTTTGTAACCTACCTCTGCACCTAATTACATTGTTCTCTAAATACAGCCCCAATTTCTCTATTATGGAACCTTTCACAATTTTTCTTTCCATCATCAATTTAATCTCATTTCCATAGATTTCTTTCTGTACCCTCTTTATCCAATATTCAAGAGGATGTGAAAACTTATGAGATATTCATCTTGTTTAGAAATTTAAACACCAATTTAGTTACATTAATTAGTTTGGTTAAAGAAGAACACCTATTTATATCAATGGCTAAGGAAGGACAAACTATTGGAGCGGTGGTCACAGTAATTTCAACAGGAGCAATATACCCTTTGTACAGGTCAATTAGCTTTTTACCAACCAGCTCGGTCCTTTAAACCTTGATACAGCATTTACAAATTTAGCATAAGGTAAACCTCGAGACAAGAAATCAGCTGGATTCTCCTCACCAGGTATATGATTAAATGTTAACATATGCTGACCCAAACTATTATACTTCTCTTGCATCTGATTAATTTCAGCGACTCTCTGTTTTGTACGTACACAATTTTACTGTTTCCATTACGAATCCATTGTAAGGATACTTCATTATCAGACCAAATTACAGTGTCGCTAATATTTATCTCATGCAACTTATTTCTTATATAATTTGCTAATTTGACACCTACATAAATGGCTGTTAATTCCAACTGAGGTAAAGTACGTGATAACACTATTACATTGAAGGTAAGCAACTGCTCCATATGCCAATTCTGAAACATCATAAAAAATGTGGAGTTCATTTTTCCCATTTAGACTAGCCACCTGGCGTGGGAACTCCAACATTGGATTTTTTTCATAATCACCAATTAATTCATCCCATCTGTTAATGAATTCCTCAGGTAGAGTTTCATCCCAAGCACATTTAAGTTTCCATGCTTCCTGTATTAATAATTTCCCTCTTGTATTAAGAGGTGACACTAAACCTAGTGGATCAAAACATTTGGAAACTTCAGCAAGCAAGACTCTCTTAGTTAATTAACTGGGCATACTGTAATTATTAGGTTTTAACATTAACAAATCTCTCTCAGTATCACAAGTTAATCCCAATACATTACTATATTTTGGCACTTCATCTCCAGAGTAATCTTTACTTATTTTGTCCTTTAATTTGGACGAATTACTATTCCATTCCCTCAGAGGCATATTCGCTCTTTGCATTATTTTAGTAGCCTCTCCATAAGTCATTGACAGTTCCTCTTCAGTTGACGTCACACCCAGGAAATTGTCCACATAAAATTGGTTGCTCATTACTTTACTCAATGGACTTCCCATAAGTTTAAGTGGTATTCAATCAAACGTAAATGAAAATCTAAGGGAAAGTGACACGAGTGATACGGAAGGTAACACTGACCAAATGATGCAGGAAGATGAAATCGTAGTAAGACCTACTAGGAGAACAGCCACTCAAGCCAAAACCGGCTGGAATCGTCTCCTAAAGTAAGGAGTAATTTGAGTTGTTTAGCAACAAACTCTGCCCGGCCGCAGTGTGGAAAATACTACATATTTTCCTGAAATACAGTATATGTAAATTGATGGCCTATATTGTATTTAATAAAAATTATGTTATAAAAAATGAGAAGTTGCGCCTGTGCAGAAGAAACTCGCCATGTTTGAACTAGTCAACTCAAACGTTAGTGAATAATCGGAAGAGTTTTCGTGTTCTAGAGGTTATATTGGGCTTAAAACCTCTCAAATAGGAGCCAAAATTGTTGGATGTGCATTCCTGCATAACTTGTCCAGTCGCCTGATATCTCAGGCGACTGGACAAGACAGCTCCAGGAACCTCATATAAGTCTGTTTATGTTGTAACTCTGGCCAGTGTTATTTTCATGAATATAGACAATGAGTTTTTTTTGAGTATGATACACATTAATCTCCAGTCAAATTGGTGAGTGGTATTAAGATATATTCTCCTTCTGTTATATAAATGTGTATATATAATCATTTATTAATTTTAATATACAGTCCACATATTTATATATTTACCAGAATTTCTGGTGATGTATATTTCATTTGTAATTAATAGGTCTAGAGCAACTTGTGGATATGACAGTGGTAGGTATCGAAGGGAAACATTTGTTGCGACCTAGGTGTCCCAAATTCCTACTTGTCTATGTAACTTTGATAAATAATAATTATCTTTGTTATCATTTACTGGTATGTACATTATGAGTTACGTCCAGATAAATGTAATTTTCCACACTACATATGAAATATATTAGAGTTGAGTAGCTTTCTTGCACCGCAGTCAATATGAAGCCTACTGGCGGTGTGACGTCAAAGTCTGGCAGGAACCTAGTTTGCTCATGAGCAGAGTCGCCAACGCTTAAGCTGCCGCTAACTGTTGACTACATATATTACTCAGCCTCGTTTGTATTTGTATATGTAGAACACTGCTGATGTGTCCAGTGTTGATAAATTTTAAATTAATAAATAAAAATAGAGACGCTTCTTCCCAAAGTATCAGGGAAACAAATCTTCGTTGCGTTTATTAATACCTCGTCCTGCTAATTTATCTTTCACAAGTTCTCTTAGAAATGTTCATTATTCACTTAAGCACAATCGTGTCAACAAATACTTTTTTGGTAGTGTTTTAACTGTTACTCACAATATTTGCAATTTTAATGGATCCTTTTCAGTTACTCTAAAATCCGATTATGTGTGAGCATTGACATT
>NC_069487.1:8758957-8770457 GCF_026875155.1 Cherax quadricarinatus | reverse complement strand
GAAAAGGGGTTTAAAGGGGCGGGGGATATCTGGGATGGTGAAAGGGGACGGGGAAAAGTGGACCCCCACTAGAAATAGGGCTTTTTCAAAGTTGAAAAAGTGTTAAGAACTTTTCAAAAAAAGGGGGCCGGGGTTTAAGGGAGAATGGGTTTTTAAAAAAAAACCTTTGGGTTGAAATTATCACATATTGGAATTTTTTTCAGAAGCGAACTGGCTTTACCTTAAAAAGGGGGGGGAAAAAGGGGGAATCATCCCTCAACCTGGAGTCGATGTGTTCAGTCCATCAATCTGTGAATGTACAGCTAGGCCGTAGAGTGGCTTTAACTGTAGGAGGTGACTGAAGCAGAGGAGGCGGGTCATAGTGGCATCATTCGAAGTAGGTCTTCGTCAAAGGTTACATGTTGAAGAATTCTTGTACAGACCCATGTGCGCGTGTCTGACATTGGAGAATGTTTGAAAACCGACAAGTTAAGATTGAACACTTATGCAGCATGGACTTATCGAAACGTTTCGCCACAGTGCTTACAGCCAACAAAGAGGGAAGCGTAAGGAGAGGAGGGAAAAGAGTAATCATCCCAACTGAGTCATGTGTCATCCATCATCTGTAGAAGTACAGCTAGGGCGTGCGGCTTATAACTGTAGTGGGTGACGTGAAGCAGGGAGCGGGGCATAGTGGTACCATCCCCCTATCGAAGTAGGTCTTCGTCCAAATAACAAGTGTTGAAGAATTTTTGAACAGACCCATGATCTGCCGGTCTGACGTTTGATAATGTTGAAAACCGACAAGTTGAAGATTAGCACTTACAGCATATGGGAATCTTTATCAGAAACGTTTCGCCCACAGGGCTTCATCATCCAATACAAAGGAAGCTAGGAAGGAGGAATGAGTAATAGTCCTCAACCTGAGTCGTTTTCGTCATCAATCTTTTAGAATGTACGCATAGGCGTAGACGGCTTATATCTTAGTGAGGTGACGAAGAGATGGAGGCGGGGTCATAGTGGTACCATCCACTAGTCGAAGTAGGTCTTCGTCCAAAGGTTGAACAAGTGTTGAAGAATTCTTTGTAACAAGACCCCATGAGCGCCGTGTCTGACAGTTGTGATGAATGGTTGAAAAACCGACAAGTTGAAGATGAGACACTTATGCACATATGGAATCTTTATTCAGGAAACGTTTCGCCACACTGGCTTCATCAGTCCAATACAAAGAGGAAGGCGTAAGGAGAGGAGAAATGAGGTAATCAGTCCCTCAACCTGGAGTCGATGTGTTAGTCCATCAATCTTGTAGAATGTACAGCATAGGCCGTAGACGTGGCTTAATATACTGTATGAGTGCGTGAAGCAATGGAGGCGGGCAAGTGGTACCTCCACTATCGAAGTAGCTTCGTCCAAGTTGAACAAGGTTGAAGAATCTTTGTAACAAGACCCCATGATGCTGCCGTGTCTGACAGTTGTGATGAATTTTGAAAACCGACAATTGAAGATGAGACACTTATGCAGCATATGGGAATCTTTATTCAGGAAACGTTTCGCCACACAGTGGCTTCATCAGTCCAATACAAGAGAAGCGTAAGGAGGAGAGAATGAGGTATCAGTCCCCAACCTGGGTCAGTTCAGTCCATCAATCTTGTAGAATGTACACATAGGCCGGACGGCTTTTATACTTAGTGAGGTGACGTGAACAGATGGAGGCGGGGTCATAGTGGTACCATCCACTAGTCGAAGTAGGTCTTCGTCCAAAGGTTGAACAAGTGTTGAAGAATTCTTTGTAACAAGACCCCATGATGCTGCCGTGTCTGACAGTTGTGATGAATGTTTGAAAAACCGACAAGTTGAAGATTGAGACACTTATGCAGCATATGGGAATCTTTATTCAGGAAACGTTTCGCCACACAGTGTGCTTCATCAGTCCAATACAAAGAGGAAGGCGTAAGGAGAGGAGGAGAATGAGGTAATCAGTCCCTCAACCTGGAGTCGATGTGTTCAGTCCATCAATCTTGTAGAATGTACAGCACTAGGGCCGTAGACGTGGCTTATATACTGTAGTGAGGTGACGTGAAGCAGATGGAGGCGGGGTCATAGTGGTACCATCCACTAGTCGAAGTAGGTCTTCGTCCAAAGGTTGAAAAAAGTGTTGAAGAATTCTTTGTAACAAGACCCCATGATGCTGCCGTGTCTGACAGTTGTGATGAATGGTTTTAAAAACCGACAAAATTGAAGATTGAACACTTATCAGCATATGGGAATCTTTATTCAGGAAACGTTTCGCCACACAGTGGCTTCATCAGTCCATACAAAGAGGAAGGCGTAAGGAGAGGAGGAGAATGAGGTAATCAGTCCCTCACACCTGGAGTCGATGTGTTTTAGTCCATCAATCTTGTAGAATGTACAGCATAGGGCCGTAGACGTGGCTTATATACGTAGTGAGGTGACGTGAAGCGAAGGAGGCGGGGTCATAGTGGTACCATCCACTAGTCGAAGTAGGTCTTCGTCCAAAGGTTGAACAAGTGTTGAAGAATTCTTTGTAACAAGACCCCATGATGCTGCCCTGTCTGACAGTTGTGATGAATGGTTTGAAAAACCCACAAGTTTAAGATTGAGACACTTATGCAGCATATGGGAATCTTTATTCAGGAAACGTTTCGCCCCACAGTGGCTTCATCAGTCCAATACAAAGAGGAAGGCGTAAGGAAGGAGGAGAATGAGGTAATCAGTCCCTCAACCTGAAGTCGATGTTTTTCAGTCCATCAATCTTGTAGAATGTACAGCATAGGCCGTAGACGTGGCTTATATACTGTAGTGAGGTGACGTGAAGCAGATGGAGGCGGGGTCATAGTGGTACCATCCACTAGTCGAAGTAGGTCTTCGTCCAAAGGTTGAACAAGTGTTGAAGAATTCTTTGTAACAAGACCCCATGATGCTGCCGTGTCTGACAGTTGTGATGAATGGTTTGAAAATACCGACAAGTTGAAGATTGAGACACTTATGCAGCATATGGGAATCTTTATTCAGGAAACGTTTCGCCACACAGTGGCTTCATCAGTCCAATACAAAGAGGAAGGCGTAAGGAGAGGAGGAGAATGAGGTAATCAGTCCCTCAACCTGGAGTCGATGTGTTCAGTCCATCAATCTTGTAGAATGTACAGCATAGGGCCGTAGACGTCTACGGCCCTATGCTGTACATTCTACAAGATTGATGGACTGAACACATCGACTCCAGGTTGAGGGACTGATTACCTCATTCTCCTCCTCTCCTTACGCCTTCCTCTTTGTATTGACTGATGAAGCCACTGTGTGGCGAAACGTTTCCTGAATAAAGATTCCCATATGCTGCATAAGGTCTCAATCTTCAACTTGTCGGTTTTTCAAACCATTCATCACAACTGTCAGACACGCAGCATCATGGGGTCTTGTTACAAATAATTCCTTCAACACTTGTTCAACTTTGGACGAAGACCTCACTTCGACTAGTGATGGTACCACTATGACCCGCCTCCATCGCTTCACGTCACCTCACTACAGTATATAAGCCACGTCTACGGCCCTATGCTGTACGATCTACAAGATTGATGGACTGAACACATCGACCTCCAGTTGAGGACTGATTACCTCATTCTCCTCCTCTCCTTACGCCTTCCTCTTTGTATTGGCTGATGAAGCCACTGTGTGCGAAACGTTTCCTGAATAAAGATTCCCATATCTGCATAAGTTCTCAATCTCAACTTGTCGGTTTTTCAAACCATTCATCACAACTGTCAGACACGGCAGCATCATGGGTCTTGTTACAAAGAATTCTTCAACACTTGTTCAACCTTTGGACGAAGACCTACTTCGACTAGTGGATGGTACCACTATGACCCCGCCTCCATCTGCTTCACGTCACCTCACTACAGTATATAAGCCACGTCTACGGCCCTATGCTGTACATTCTACAAGATTGATGGACTGAACACATCGACTCCAGGTTGAGGGACGATTACCTCATTCTCCTCCTCTCCTTACGCCTTCCTCTTTGTATTGGACTGATGAAGCCACTGTGTGGCGAAACGTTTCCTGAATAAAGATTCCCATATGCTGCATAAGTGTCTCAATCTTCAACTTGTCGGTTTTTCAAACCATTCATCACAACTGTCAGACACGGCAGCATCATGGGGCTTGTTACAAAGAATTCTTCAACACTTGTTCAAACCCTTTTGGACGAAGACCTACTTCGACTAGTGGATGGTACCACTATGACCCCGCCTCCATCTGCTTCACGTCACCTCACTACAGTATATAAGCCACGTCTACGGCCCTATGCTGTACATTCTACAAGATTGATGGACTGAACACATCGACTCCAGGTTGAGGGACTGATTACCTCATTCTCCTCCTCTCCTTACGCCTTCCTCTTTGTATTGGACTGATGAAGCCACTGTGTGCGAAACGTTTCCTGAATAAAGATTCCCATATGCTGCATAAGTGTCTCAATCTTCAACTTGTCGGTTTTTCAAACCATTCATCACAACTGTCCAGACACGGCAGCAATTCATGGGGTCTTGTTACGAAGAATTCTTCAACACTTTTCAACCTTGACGAAGACCTACATCGACAGTGGATGGTACCACTATGACCCCGCCTCCATCTGCTTCACGTCACCTCACTACAGTAAATAAGCCACGTCGACGGCCCAATGCTGTACAATCTTACAAGATTGATGGACGAAACACATCGACTCCAGGTTGAGGAACTGATTACCTCTTCTCCTCCTCCCCTTACGCCTTCCTCTTGTATTGGACTGATGAAGCCACTGTGTGGCGAACTTTTCCTGAATAAAGATTCCCATAAGCTAGCAGAAGTGTCTCAATCTTTCACTTGTCGGTTTTTCCAAACCATTCTCCAGTTTTTGGTTCACAAGACAAAGTGTTTCACTCAAAATCTTCAAAATATTTATCCAAATATACCTCAAACAACAACTGAGAAATGACTGAATACAAACTGAAAAGGGGGAATTGAAATGCCCTTGGTGAGGGTTGTTTGTGTGGATAAAATTTTTTATTTGGTTACCTTCACGGCTAATATGGGGGGACTGGTTACGTAAGATTTATGGTGTGTTGGGGGGTGAACACAGAGGGATTCCGGGAGAGAACAATGATTGACTAATTTTCTTGACTCCATTTCTCTAATAAACGTATCTTTATTCACAAAAAAAAATAAGTTGTTAGTTCCTGGAATATATGCACAAAACATCTGCCCTTTACTCCACATACCACCCAAAGTATTTGGAATATCTTTTCCAAAATTTGGTCAACGAAAAACAGAGAAATCATATTCTAACAACATTTGTGATATTATATTTCCATTTAATTCAGTAATAAAGAGAGAATTTTTAAACACTAGATGAAAAAGTTACTTCCGAGATATCGGCCGGAACGCCGGCCGGCCCCCGTCCTCAAAAAAAAAAAAAAAAAAATCGCGAAAATCGCGTTTGTTTGGGTGTATTTCTTAGTAAACTGATGTTCTAGTTCAGCTATCCTCTTCAAGCACCCTTTTCCTCTTACTCAGAGAACGACATGGAGAGCAGTAACTACTTTAATATCGAAATATTTCCGAAATCTCTGGCCATAGATTATGGCCTATTATATACAGTCCTAGAGTTATATAACATGTTTTGTATGTTTTTAGAAGTGTTACTAAATCATATTAGATCAATTCCGATAGTACAAATAAGGCCGTAAGGTTTGATATCTAAGCTGATATAAGCGTAATAGGCGATTCCTGCTGGAAAACGTCGTCAGCGGAACACTATCGAGCATTCCCTTCAGGTCCCGGAAAATCACCTAAGTCTGCGATAAGCTCCACCTACTGTTTTATGATGCCAAATAGTCAGTTATTATATTAGAAAGAATAATGCAAGAAAAGGCGATAAAAAACAAGGAAACAACTCCGAAAAATATATGGGCCGTGAGCAGACTCGCTACCAACATCGCCGTCACCATACCTGATATAAATGACTATAATTTCTTGTAGAAACGTCGTAGAACATTCATTCTGGTACCAATGTACCAGAGCTATTTTTCAGTATATATAACTCAATTTCCATATTTTTTCGATTTTTCGGTGAGCGCGCGCGGAAATTTGCCCTACAGCCCTCAATGTTGGGAAATTCCCCACGCCAGGTGGCCAGTCTAAATGGGAAAAATGAACCCACATTTTTTATGATGTTTCAGAATTGGCATATGGAGCAGTTGCTTATCTTCAATGTAATAGTGTTATCACATACTTTACCTCAGTTGGAATTAACAGCCATTTATGTAGGTGTCAAATTAGCAAATTATATAAAAAAAAGTTGCATGAGATATAATATTAGCGACACTGTAATTTGGTCTGATCAAGAGTTTATCCTTACAAAGATTTCGAAATAGAAACAGTAAAATTGTGTCCTTAACAAAACAGAGTCGCTGAAATTATTTCAGATGCAATAGAAGTATAATGTTTGGGGACAGCATATGTTAACATTTAATCATATACCTGGTGAGGAGAATCCAGCTGATTTCTTGTCTCCGAGTTTACCTTATGCCTAAATTTGTAAATGCTGTATCAAGGTTAAAGGACCGATCTGGTTGGAAAATAAAGCTAATTGACCTGTAAAAAGGCGTATATGCTCCTGTTTGACATACTGTGACCCACCACTCCAATAGTTGTCCTCTTAGCCATTGATATAAATAGGTATACTTCTTAACAAACTAATTAATTAACTAAATTGGTGGATTAAATTTCTAAACCAGATGAATATCTCACTAGTTTTTCACATCCTCTGAATATAGGATAAGAGGGTACAGACAGAAAGAAATCTATGGAAATGAATTAAATGAAGATGGAAAAAAAAACAAGGGAAAGAAAAATTGTGAAGTTCCATAATATATTCGGGAATTGGGGCTGTAATTAGAGGAAGTTCAAAATGCTGAATGGGTGATATATAACTTTCTCTAGATGTCATAGGGACTAGCGCCCCTATCTTCTCTGCCCCAAAGACTCAACATCTAACAATTTTAATTGTTTCTAAATGCCCATAAAAATGTAATGCATGGTGGGGTACAAGATACCTTAATTGTATTAGGGAAACTTTCTGGAATCCACAAGGACCGGCAAAGTGTAAAAAGGGAGATTTAAATCTTGTGAAATAAGCCGCCGGTGTGGATGCCAGATCCTATATGTACCCAGGTCCTCCACCATTGTCCAAAGGAGCGTGTACAATTAGTGAAACCATTTGATGAAACAGGTGTAGACTATAGTGGACCAATAATTTTAAAACAGGTACTTACTTCAGATGGTGTTCCACTAAATGTGTAGTTTGTTTGTTCACCTGTACTGCTACTAGCATTCCTTTAGAAGTGGGCACAGTACATGTCTGCAGAACAGTTTATACAGCTGTTTTCGAAAATTTGCAGCCAGGAGTCCTGTCCTAGATTGAGATTTTCGGATAATGCCACAAATTTTGTAGCAGGTGCTCAACATTTGATAGAGTTAAATAATAGTAACGATGTTCAATATCTGTTAACCCAACAAGGGTGTACTGAAATTTATTACTCCTTGAGCCCCTTGGCAGGGGGGGCTATAACAAGACTTAAGGCACAGTAAGCGGTGTCTCGTAAAGTACAACACCGGGAAGAAAATAATTTGGCAGAATTCAGGCAGTGTTAGTTGAGGCGGAAAATCGGATAAATAATAGGCCTCGCTCTGTACATGAGTGATACACTTGATGCAGATTATTAACACCTTTCTCCTTAACATGTGGAAGGACAATTGGAATCTGCCCCCTGCTATAGAGATAATCCGGAAGAAATTGATGAAGATTAACAATGATCGGCAGAGTTGCATGCGATAAATTTAAAATTTTAAATAAAGAAAAAGAACATTGGTCCTAATGGGTGCGTAAGGAATATCTTCTACACAGCGTGAGCTACTTTTTATGGTGCGAAACAGAGGAAGTAAATCGACAGAACATTCAACACGGTACATTGTGTTTCATTGTACTGAACATCGAACATTGAGGCCTCTGTTCAAAGTATTGAGCATTGTAACCCAGATGCATCAAGGTGTTTTGTCCGGAATGTCAAAGGTATGTGTCGTGCCAGGAAAGTTTATGTAAGAGATTAATAAATTGATATCCCTTGGAATAAAGTGGTTATCCAATCGAACGTAAATGAAAATCTAAGGGACAAGTGAACACGAGTGTATACGGAAGTAACACTGACCAAATGAAGCAGAAGAAGAAATCGAGTAAGACCTACTAGGAGAACAGCCACTGAAGCAAAACCGCTGGAATCGTCACTAAAGGCATGGAGTAATTTGAGTTGTTTAGCACCAAACTCTGCCCTCACATAGTGGGAAAATACTACATAATTTCCTGAAATACAGTATATGAAAATTGATGGCCTATATTTGTCTTTAATAAAAATTATGTTATAAAAAAAAATGGGAAGTTGCGCCTGTGCGAAGAAACACCTCACCATGTTTGAACAAACTAGTCAACTCAAACGTTAGAGAATAATCGGAAAGTTTTCGAGTTCTAGAGTTATAATTGGCTTAAAACCTCTCAAATAGAGCCAACATTGTTGGATGTGCATTCCTGCATAACTTGTCGAGTCGCCTTATATCTCAGCGGACTGGACAAGACAGCTCTAGGAACCTCTATAAGGTCTGTTTATGTTTGTAACTCAGGCCAAGTTTATTTTCCTGATATAGAACACAGATTTTTTGAGTATGATACACATTAATCTCCGAGTCAATTGGTGAGTGGTAATTAAGAATATATACTCCTTGATTTCTCCTTCTTTATATAAATGTGTTATATGTAATCATTTATTAATTTTTAATATACATCCACTTTTATATCTTTAACCTAATTTCTGGTGATGTATATTTCGAATTTGTAATTAATAGGTCCTAGAGTCTACTTGGGATTATGATACCCCCCTCAGTGGTAGGCAGGTCGAAGGGGGTCATTTAAATGTGACCTAGGTTCCCAAATTCCTACTTGTCTAAATAACTTTGATAAATCACAATTATTCTTTGTTATCATTTACTGGTATGATCATTATGAGTTCGTCCAGATAAATGTAATTTTCCACACTACATATGAAAATATATTAGATTTGAGTGAGCTTTCTTGCAACCGCAGTCAATATGAAGCCTACTGGCGGTTGTGACGTCAAAGTCTGGCAGGAACCTATTTGCACATGAGCAGGAGTCGCCAACGCTTAGGCTTGTCCGCTAAAACGTTGACACATAATTAACTCAGGCCTCGTTTTATTTGTATATGTAGAAACACTGCTGATGTGGTCCAGTGTTGATAAATTTTAAATTAATAAATAAAAATAGAGACGCTTCTTCCCAAAGTATCAGGGAAACAAATCTTCGTTGCGTTTATTAATACCTCGTCCTGCTAATTTATCTTTCACAAGTTCTCTTAGAAATGTTCATTATTCACTTTAGGCACAATCGTGTCAATAAATACTTTTTTTTGTTTTTTTTTTTTTTTTTTTGTTTTTGTTTTTTTTTTTTTTTTTTGGTAGTGTTTTAACTGTTACTCACAATATTTGCAATTTTAATGGATCCTTTTCAGTTACTCTAAAATCCGATTATGTGTGAGCATTGACATTTGTCACGTCCCAGTGATTAACATAACCGCACACTCACCTCACGAGGTTAATCCCCTGCTCCTCACAACTAGACAGGTAACCACGAAAGCAGCCTGACAGTGGTGTGTCACTGTGTCGAGTGTACCGGGTCACTCTCCTGGTATAGTGTTCTCTTGTCAACCAAACGAACAATAGTTCAATCTTTGAGCGAGTCGAGAAGTTGGAAAAGAATCAACACCTGCTGCCTCTGCTCAACTAGTACCAAACAGGTAAGATAAGATGCTCGAATTTTGGAAATAAATGGTATAAAATACCGACACAATGGCAATATAAACACAAATGCAGTATAATGTGATCCTTTATTGACTGCACCGCAGTCAATATGAAGCCTACTGGCGGTGTTTGTGACTTGAAAAAGCCCACTGTGTGGGCGAAACGTAGTCAATAAAGGATCACATTATACTGCATTTGTGTTTATATTGCCATGCTCGAATTTTAATGAGGGAAGTTTAGCATCCCAATATAACCCAGTAAGTCCGTGCGTTATCGGTGTCTGTAGGTCGTATTTCCTTTATGCCTAATAAGTCGATTTGATCAATTATGTTGAAGTATGATAAAAATTGAACTTTCTTTTCTTCAAAATTTTCTTTTTACGGATTGTAGATCTAATTTATATTCAAGATATGGGTTCGTATTACATACAGCTTTATACATCATTTATAAGATATGGTTCTATACAGCTTTATACAACCTTAGTAAGATATGGTCTATTACTAACAGCTTTATACTTCATTGTAAGATATGGTTCTATTACAGCTTTATACATCATTAGTAAGATATGGTTCTATTACAGCTTTATACATCATTAGTAAGATATGGTTCTATTACAGCTTTATACATCATTAGAAAGATATGTTCTATTAACCAAAGCTTTATACATCATTATAGTAAAATATGGTTCTATTACAGCTTTATACATCATTTAGTAAATAAGGTTCTATACAAGCTTTATACATCATTAGTAAGATATGGTTCTATTACAGCTTTATACATCATTAGTAAGATATGGTTCTATTACAGCTTTATACATCATTAGTAAGATATGGTTCTATTACAGCTTTATACATCATTAGTAAGGCCTCACCTAGATTATGCAGCTCAATTCTGGTCTCCATATTACAGAATGGACATAAATTTGTTAGAAAACATTCCGCTAGAAGACTAAATTAATACATTAACATTAGAAAATCTTCCTTATGAAGAAAGATTGAAGACTCTTAAGTTACATTCACTTGTTAGACGAAGAATGAGGGGAGACCTGATCGAAGTGTATAAGTGGAAGATAGGTATTAATAAAGGGGATATTAATAAGGTCTTGAGGATGTCTCGTCCAAGAGAGAAACCGCAGTAATGGATTTTTTTAAATTAGATAAGTTTAGATTTAGAAAGGACATAGGAAAGTATTGCTTTGGAATAGGGATGTTGATGGAGTGAACATCTATACCAAGTTGAGTTATTGAGGCTATGATACACAAATAACCCCACAAAAAAAAAGAACTTACGACGACGTTTCGGTCCGACTTGGACCATTGACAAAGTCGCACTAACAGAGGTGTAGCAGGACGGCCTATATATAGGCAAAAGAGGTGGAGAAGTAATAAGTAGTATGTATATATAGTAGTAGTAGAACAAGAATTGTTTATTAAACCGACAAGATGAAATTAAGACACATGCACACACCCGGGGCATCCCATCGTAAGACGTTACGGGCCATCCAGCCAGCCACTTGGATGGCGAAACGTCCCAACAAAGACAACACAAGAACGCCGCAACATGTGTCTACATTTCATCAGTAGTTGTAGTAGTATAGAAGAAGA
>NC_069487.1:8746457-8753957 GCF_026875155.1 Cherax quadricarinatus | reverse complement strand
CAAGATTCAAGACTTCAACTACCACAAGTCCAATGCAACAGTCCCTGCTATTCCTGTTCTCAAGTCTGCCCCACGATCGCCTTAGCTGCTGGGTTAAGCCCTGGCTCTATTTCTCTGACTAAGAACACTCCTCTCCAGAGCTATTCTTCATCTGTCCCATCTTCCCCGCTCATCCCATTGGGATCTTACCTGAACTTGTTTGCTTTGCTTTGCTTTTGTGTCAGAATTACTGGTCACTGACACTGGAAGCTGGGGTCACCCACTCCTGCCAACTATTGCCAGAATTAGAGTAAAAACAACATTGATAAGGTGAAGATAGGATTGATGAGTGCATGAGGGAGGGCTTGGTGGGAAGCGAGTGAAGGACACCACCAAACACACACACACACACACAGTGACCTAGTAGCGATCAGTGAAGAGGCGGGGGCCAGGAGCTCGGACTCGACCCCCGCAACCTCAACTAGGTGAGTACACACACACACACACACATCCCTCCTGTGTTGAAGGCTCTGCTGAAATGACAGATTTATCCAGGATGGGTCCAGGCGAGAGATGAGACGTCTTGCTCTGTTCTCTACTCTGTCAAGCAGTCGCAGATGAGAGGGGGGGCAGGCAAACCAAGAAAGTGGAGCATACTCAAGGTGTGATCATACTTGTGCGACATACAGAATCTTTGCAACCCCTACTTCAAGCAGCATCGAGATACGGCGAAGTGGCTTAAGCTTCCCTGCTGCCTTGTTTGCAAGAATTTATAACATGGTTTCTTACATAGTTAGTTTGAGTCAAATTTCACCCCAAGGATACAACTTCTTCTTCCAGGTGCCAACACCCTCCCATTCTTCCCTAACTACTGCACCAGCATTACCATCATGGTGCCTAATACGATCATCATTTGTGTTTTTTCAGGTCAAATTTTACATGCCATTATTCCCACGCTGATATAGCCTCTTTAGTCTGGTGATTGATGAGCTTATAGCAGCTGGCATTCTTCTCATGATAATTAATGTCAGTGTACATTCTCCTGCACATGCGTGATGATTCTGGGATGAGAATGAAGAGTCCGTTGAAGTAGACATCCTAAGAAGGTCCCAACACGCTTCCTTTTGGAGCACTTTGCCCCAATAGGATGTCTTGCTGATTCCGTTCCATTGAGAACAAACTTAAAGATCAACCATGAAGTTAAATCACTGATGAGACAAAGCGTAGAGCCAGCAAATCTCCATGCTTGAAGTTTTGCTAAGAGGCCCTGGGCCACACCCGGTCGAAAGCACCAACATTGTCCAGTGCTACCACACACGCCTTTGGATTCATCCATGTACTGGGCCACTTAGTGAGAGGTTTAACAAACAGATCACTGCAGAGTAAACCTTTCCTGAAGCCAATTGACGATCACAAAGTATGAGTGGTAGTCAAAAAACTCATCATATGTCTTGAGATTAATTATCTACAAGAATCTTACCAGTATTGACAGGGTTGACCTGGTCAATAGTTGCTGATTTCTGCTCTCCTCCTTTCTTTTTTGGTGAACGGACAACATTTGCCTCTTTCCACAGAGATGCCATTTATACAGAACTAGGCAGTGCTGAAAATGTGAGTTAGAAGGTGCTGCTAGATGGTCTGCGCGCATCTTCTCACAATCTTGGGGTCAACTTGCTGGGCCCACAAGCTTATCCTTGGTCAAGCAATTTTAAGAAGGAAAAGCACCTCCTTCTGTCTATGTCACTACATGACAGTTTTGACACAGTTCTTGCAGCTAGCCAAGGATGGTCCCCTTGACGGATCAGGAACTAGCAATTTGGTACAACGTTGTTTTTCGCAAAGAGGTCCGCCTCCCTGACTACAGTAAGGTGGTCCCGTCCCTGTCGAATTTAAGAGGTGGGAATGAGTTCATCAGGCAGAAAACCTTGTCTTCCTTGACCAGGACCACCAGTTTTGGAGGCCTCCCACTAATGCTAGCTTTCTTTTTGTGTCCACCTCCCAATTAGCAAGGGCCTCTTTTGAACGTCACCCATATGCCAACAGCTTGCCTGTGGAGTTCCGTTACAGGTGAGGGATGTCTCTTATACCTTCGCCCAATCTTTGTACTTACAGTAGCAGCTCTCTCTACAACGAAAGCCAAACCAAGGCTGATCTGTAGGCTCAACCTCGTTTTGTTGAGGATCTTAAAGTGTCCGTATAAACAGCCTTGTGGATCAGACGATCCAACGTACCGAGGGTTGACAAAGTGACTATGCTTTTTTGCCAATCACCACTACTGGGTCAAGGGAGGAGCAGAGAGTGAGTAGGGAAATCAAAAAAGTTTATCATGTCAAATACTGCAAGAAGGTCATCAAAGTCCCTCGTATAAGGTGGCAGGTTAGGTCACCACAATTATATGTTGACAGTTTGTGTTGTAGCAGAAGGGAGTCTAAATATTTCATTATATTCTATTAGGAATTAAGGGTCAGCGTGTTGTCCACTGAGGAACCCTGTACATTGCACATACTAGTACAGAGGTACTAGTGTTTATGGTCGAGCATAAGAAAACATCATTTCAAGATGAGAAGGTGGCAACCATCAATGTGCTGGGCTAACACTTTAGAGAAGCACACAGCATCACCTCCTCCTTGCCCTTGCCTGACTCTTCGACATCCAGAGGTGTAAGCCAGCAATTCTGGCAAAATTTTACTGGAGTCCTTGTCATCCAAAAATGTTTCTACAACACTATCATGTCGGGCCGTCGAAGTGTTCACAAAACTATGTGTGAGCTCTCCCACATTAGTAAAGAAACCTCTAATGTTGGCCGACAGGATGCTGATAGACCTGGCTCCTCATTTTGTTGTCAGCTTGAGAGTGGGTGTGTAGGGCATGTAAGGTGCCTGCCCTTGAGAGAGGTAGGTACTGAGGCAACTGCAGGGATGTAGTGTCTGTGATCTTTATAAGGCAACAAAACCACCTGCTGGCTGAGATAGGATAGCTTGAGTGGGTGACAGTGAGTGTTCACCAATTTCAGATATCCTGCTGGTTTGTTCTGAAACAGTCGCATAAAACAGTGGGTCCTGTCTGTCAAGTTTCTTATTCTTCCGACACTGGTCCACCTGTGTCCTTTCTTGTAGCAGTAAGTTTGCCCCTGGAATCTCGCGGCAGTTGTTGGTGGTGTGCCCCTTCCCGAGACAGCGAGGAGACCAGCCTAGATCCTGGGAGGGTGGGCTATGATTTGGTTGGCACCCTGTGTTTTGGGCAGATTTGCGTCCTCATGTTTTGCCGCTGAGGAACTGGTGTTTGGAGGGTGAACGGCTGTAATGACTTCCCCTCCACGCTTCTTCCACGTCTTCTTCCACGTCCTCTACCCCGTTCCGCAACCAGTTCTGAACAGATGGTCCCTGCTGTTCGTACTTTGGTGTAGTAGTGATCATGCAGTCATATTCCTGAGTAATTACTGCTTAATCTCTCCTGGAAACTCACTGACTCAAAACTTGCCGATGAACACTGCGCCAATTCGGAATAGTGTCGACAAGGTGTGCTGACAGTTGTAGGATCAGAGATGGTAAGTGTACACTGTCTAGCGACTGGCACTGGGCTGAAGCAGAGATGTCAGTGTAGGAGAATTAACAGATCCAAGGCTTCCTTCATTGCTGTTAAGAGGATTTGTTCCCTCTGTGGTGGTCAGAGGAATTGTGTTAGAATTCCCAAAGGTAGTGTTTTGAACTACTTAGCGATGACAGAATTCCACCAGTTATTTACCCTCTGATTAAGCTCAGTGTGGGACTCCAGTCCTGTTGTCACTAGTGTCACCATCACACTTAGGCAGCTTACGTCCCTTGATGCAGGCTAGCACTGGGCCTTCTCATGAAGTGTTTCCCTGTGATGGATTATCTTAGCTGCAACGTTACAACACAGCCCAAGAGGGCAGTCTTGATCTTTGGACAGGAGTCCCTGAGGTAGGACTTCCGAACCTTCCTCCTGTAGCTCCAGGCTTGTATCCACATATACCACAGGATTATGGAAATCCTTCAATTTTTTTAAATTTTCAACCTGGCAGCAACAAACTTCTTCTTCTGGAATGCAATCCAGTGTGGCAGTAGTTGGAACAAGGTTAGTTAAGGGATCTCTATCTCTCTCGACTCTCTCTCTCTCTTTCTCCCTCCCTCTCTTTCTCTACTACCTCTCCCTCTTCTCTATCTCTCTCTCACTCTTTCCCCTCTCCCTTTTCTCTTTCTTCCCTTCTCTCTCTCGCCCGCTTTTTTTTTACACAAGGTTTGACAAGGTTAGGTAAGGACACCCTATGCTTTATTGACAAGCTATTACAGGTTAAGGATGCTAACTTATTGACAAGCTACGAGCTGTTACCTACATCACTTATTTGAATGCATTTTTGATATGAAACATACAAGTAGGAACAAATGAAGTTGGAGCCATCTGTGGTCCCAACATTTTCATTTGATCAACGACTTTGTTTTCGTTGACATCAAAATGTTGTACGAAATTGTTCCAACTCGAGTCATCCGGGGTAAATGAATCTCAGATGAGTGATGTTCTGGAGAAGGGTACGGCCAGAGTGAAGTTGCTGCTTTCTGCCCGTCTTGGGGTATAGAAGCTTGCTTCACGCTGTCCTCGAAGTAGATCCAAGTGTGGTACTTTGACTATAATATTGGCCTTGTACATAACAGTAAGGCCACCCACATCCCTCCTGTGTTGAAGGCTCTGCTGAAATGACAGATCTATCCAGGATTGGTCCAGGCGAGAGATGGGACATCTTGATCTGTTCTGTACTCTGTCAAGCAGTCGGAGATGAGAGGGGGGGGGGCAGGCAAACCAAGAAAGTGGAGCATATTCAATGTGTCAGTGAACTTGTGCGACATACAGAATCTTGCAACCCCTACTGTCAAGCAGATGCGAGATACGGCGAAGTGCTGTAACCTCCCTGGCTGCCTTGTTTGCAAGATTTACAACGTGGTTCTTCATGGTCAGTTTGGAGTAAAATTTCACCCCAAGGATATCAACTTCTTCTCCAGGTACCAACACCATCCTATTCATCCTTACTACTGCACCGGCATTACCATTATGGTGCCTAGAGATCATCTTCATTTGTGTTTTCTTAGGTGCAAATGTTATTTGTCATCTATTTCCCCAAGCTGATACAGCTCTTAGCTGGAAATTGATGTAGCTTAGAGCAGCTGGCATTTCTTTTCTTGGATAAGTGAATAACTTTTTTTGGGTTATCCTAGGTACTTTACACATATGCTACTATGTATGATAATCTATGTAACTGTATTTGTGTATACCTGAATAAACTTACATATGAAAGACCCCTTGGGGCCAGCAATCATGTGATTTTAAGATTCGAATACACAGTAGAGTTACAAGTGGAGGAGGAAGCAGGAAGAGCCGGACTAATAAAGCCAAATTACGAGAAAGGGGATTACACAGAATGAAGAACTTCCTGAACAGGGTTCAGTGGGACAGAGAACTGGCAGGGAAGTCAGCAAACGAGATGATGGAATATGTGACAACAATATGCAAAGGAAGCTGAGGAGAGGTTTGTACCCAAGGGTAAAAGGAATAATAAAAAAGCCAGGATGAGCCCGTTGTTCACCCAGAGGTGCAGGGAGGCAAAACCAAGTGTGCTAGGGAATGGAAGAAGTGTAGAAAGCAAAGGACCCAGGAGAATAAGGAGAGCAGTCATAGAGCAAGAAATGAATATGCACTGGTAAGAAGGAAGGCCCAATGACAATATGAAAATAACATAGCAGCTAAAGCCAAATCTGATCCTAAGCTGTTGTACAGCCACATCAGGAGGAAGACAACAGTCAAGGTAATCAGGCTAAGAAAGGAAGGAGGAGAGATCACAAGAAACGACTGTGAAGTATGTGAGGAACTCAACACGAGATTCAAAGAAGTGTTCACAAAGATGACAGAATGGACTCCAGAAGGACGGAGAGATAGGGTACACCACCAAGTGTTGGACACAATACATACAACCGAGGAAGAAGTGAAGAGGCTACTGAGCGAGCTAGACACCTCAAAGGCGATGGGGCAGGATAACATCTCTCTGTGGGTCCTGAGAGAGGGAGCAGAGGTGCTATGTGTACCCCTAACAATATTCAACACATCTGTCGAAACAGGGAGATTACCTGAGGTATGGAAGACAGCAAATAAAATCCCTGCTATTTAAAAAGGAGACAGACAAGAAGCACTGAACTGTAGACCAGTGTTATTGACATGTATAGTATGCAAAGTCATGGAGAAGATTATCAGGAGAAGAGTGGTGGAACACCTAGAATGGAAAGAACTTAATCACAACAGCCAACATGGATTCAGGGACGGGAAATCCTTTTTCACAAACCTACTGGAGTTCTATGACAAGGTGAGAGTAGTAAGACAAAAGAGGGGTGGGTAGCTTGCATTTTCTTGGACTGTAAGAAGGCGTTTGACACAGTTCCACATAAAAAATTAGTGCAAAAGCTGGAGGACCAGGCAGGGGGTAACAGGGAAGGCACTATAATGGATCAGGGAATACCTGTCAGGAAGACAACAGCACGTCATGGAATGTTCCAGAAATGGGACACAGCAACAAGGGGTCACAGTTGGAAGTTGAATCTCAGATGAACAACAGGGATGTTAGGAAGAGTTTCTACAGTCATAGAGTTTTCAAGAAGAGGAATAGTCTGGCAAGTGATGTAGTGGAGACAGGAACCATACATAGTTTTAAGATGAGGTATGATAAAGCTCATGGAAGATCGAGAGAGAGGGCCTAGTATCAATCAGTGAAGAGGCAGGGCAAGGAGGTGAACCTCAACCCCTGCAACCACAAATAGGGGAGTACACACACACACACACACACACAAACATGCACACACACACATGCACACACACACACACACACACACACACACACACACACACACACACACACAAACACACACACACAGGAGAAGAATGGTGGAACACCTAGAAAGAAATGATCTCATCAACAGCAGCCAACATGGTTTCAGGGATGGGAAATCCTGTGTCACAAACCTTCTGGAGTTCTATGACATGGTGACAGCAGTAAGACAAGAGAGAGAGGGGTGGGTGGACTGCATTTTCTTGGACTGCAAGAAGGCGTTTGACACAGTTCCACACAAGAGATTAATGCAAAAACTGGAAGACCAAGCAGGGATAACAGGGAAGGTACTACAATGGATCAGGGAATAATTGTCAGGAAGACAGCAGCGAGTCATGGTACGTGGCGAGGTGTCAGAGTGGGCACCTGTGACCAGCGGGGTCCCACAGGGGTCAGTCCTAGGACCAGTGCTGTTTCTGGTATTTGTGAACGACATGAGATGGAAGGAATTAGACTCTGATGTGTTTCCTGTTTGCAGATGACGTGAAGTGATGAGAAGAATTCACATCGATCGAAGAAACCCGGCAGAACTACAAAGGTGTGAAGGCTTACTCAGCCCTGTAAGAACTCCAGTAAGTATTACCAAGGCTGGCTCCTCCTCAGGAAAATTAATAATGAAAGGGAAAAAAAACGAC
>NC_069487.1:8716666-8745957 GCF_026875155.1 Cherax quadricarinatus | reverse complement strand
TAGGATCAAATGGAAGTGCACTGTCTAGCGGACTGGCACTGGCTGAAGCAGAGATGTCAGGTGTAGGAGAATTAACAGATCCAAGGCTTCCTTCATTGCTGTTAAGAGGATTTGTTCCCTCTGTGGTGGTCAGAGGAATTGTGTTAAAAATTCCCCAAAAGGGGTAGTTTTTTTGAATTACTTAGCAAATTAAACAGAATTCCACCAGTTATTTACCCCTGAGTTAAGCTCAGTGTGGGACTTCCAGTCTTTGTCAATAGTGTCACCATCAGCTGAGCAGCTTACGTCACTTGATGCAGGCTTGCACTGGCCTTCTACAATAGCTTGTAGGTTATCTAATGATTTGAGGAGCTCATGAAGTGCTTCCCTGTGATGGATTATCTTAGCTGCAACGTTACAACACAGCCCAAGAGGGCAGTCTTGATCTTTGGACAGGAGTCCCTGAGGTAGGACTTCCGAACCTTCCTCCTGTAGCTCCAGGCTTGTATCCACATATACCACAGGATTATGGAAATCCTTCAATTTTTTTAAATTTTCAACCTGGCTGCAACAAAATTCTTCTTCTGGAATGCAATCTGTGTGGCAGTAGTTGGAACAAGGTTAGGTTAAGGATCTCTATCTCTCTCTCTCTCTCTCTCTCTTTCTCCCTCCCTCTCTTTCTCTACTACCTCTCCCTCTTCTCTATCTCTCTCTCACTCTTTCCCCTCTCCCTTTTCTCTTTCTTCCCTTCTCTCTCTCTCCCTCTTTTTTTTTACACAAGGTTTGACAAGGTTAGGTTAAGGATCCCTAGCTTTATTGACAAGCTATTTACAGGTTAAGGATTCCTAACTTTATTGACAAGCTACGAGCTGTTACCTACATCAGCTTATTTGAAAGCATTTTTGTTATGAAACATACAAGTAGGCAACAAGATGAAGTTGGAGCCATCTGTGGGCCAACATTTTCATTTGATCAACTGACTTTGTTTCGTTGACATCAAAATGTTGTACGAATGTGTTCCATACTCGAGTCATCCTGGGGGTAAATGATCTCAGATGAAGTGATGTTCTGGAGAAGGGTACAGCCAGAGTGAAGTTGCTGCTTTCTGCCTGTCTTGGGGTATAGAAGCTTGCTTCACGCTGTCCTCGAAGTAGATCCAAGTGTGGTACTTTGACTATAATATTGGCCTTGTACATAACAGTAAGGCCACCCACATCCCTCCTGTGTTGAAGGCTCTGCTGAAATGACAGATCTA
Organism: Cherax quadricarinatus; assembly: GCF_026875155.1. Taxonomy (NCBI): domain Eukaryota; kingdom Metazoa; phylum Arthropoda; class Malacostraca; order Decapoda; family Parastacidae; genus Cherax; species Cherax quadricarinatus. The sequence goes on along the minus strand of NC_069487.1, from coordinate 8,744,723 downwards.
TCCAGGATTGGTCCAGGCGAGAGATGGGACATCTTGATCTGTTCTGTACTCTGTCAAGCAGTCGGAGATGAGAGGGCTGGGGCAGGCAAACCAAGAAAGTGGAGCATATTCAAGGTGTCAGTGAACTTGTGCCACATACAGAATCTTGCAACCCCTACTGTCAAGCAGATGCGAGATACGGCGAAGTGCTGTAACCTCCCTGGCTGCCTTGTTTGCAAGATTTACAACGTGGTTCTTCATGGTCAGTTTGGAGTAAAATTTCACCCCAAGGATATCAACTTCTTCTCCAGGTACCAACACCACCTATTTATCCTTCTACTGCACCGCATTACCATTATGGTGCCTGAGATCATCTTCATTTGTGTTTTCTCAGGTGCAAATGTTATTTGTCATCTATTTCCCCAAGCTGATACAGCTCTTAGCTGGAAATTGATGTAGCTTAGAGCAGCTGGCATTTCTTTTCTTGGATAAGTGAATAACTTTTTTGGGTTATCCTAGGTACTTTACACATATGCTACTATTTTATGAAATCTTGTAACTGTATTTGTGTATACCTGAATAAACTTACATATGGAAAGACCCCTTGGGCCAGCAATCATGTGATTTTAAGATTCGAATACACAGTAAAGTTACAAGTGGAGGAGGAAGCAGGAAGAGCCGGACTAATAAAGCCAAATACGAGAAAGGGGATTACACAGAATGAAGAACTTCCTGAACAGGGTTCAGTGGGACAGAGAACTGGCAGGGAAGTCAGCAAACGAGATGATGGAATATGTGACAACAATATGCAAAGGAAGCTGAGGAGAGGTTTTTTTACCCAAGGGTAAAAGGAATAATAAAAAAGCCAGGATGAGGGCCCCTTGTTCACCCAGAGGTGCAGGGAGGCAAAACCAAGTGTGCTAGGGAATGGAAGAAGTGTAGAAAGCAAAGGACCCAGGAGAATAAGGAGAGCAGTCATAGAGCAAGAAATGAATATGCACTGGTAAGAAGGGAGGCCCAATGACAATATGAAAATGACATAGCAGCTAAAGCCGAATCTGATCCGAAGCTGTTGTACAGCCACATCAGGAGGAAGACAACAGTCAAGGTAATCAGGCTAAGAAAGGAAGGAGGAGAGATCACAAGAAACGACTGTGAAGTATGTGAGGAACTCAACACGAGATTCAAAGAAGTGTTCACAAAGATGACAGAATGGACTCCAGAAGGACGGAGAGATAGGGTACACCACCAAGTGTTGGACACAATACATACAACCGAGGAAGAAGTGAAGAGGCTACTTAGCGAGCTAGACACCTCAAAGGCGATGGGGCAGGATAACATCTCTCTGTGGGTCCTGAGAGAGGGAGCAGAGGTGCTATGTGTACCCCTAACAATATTCAACACATCTGTCGAAACAGGGAGATTACCTGAGGTATGGAAGACAGCAAATAAAATCCCTGCTATTTAAAAAGGAGACAGACAAGAAGCACTGAACTGTAGACCAGTGTTATTGACATGTATAGATGCAAAGTCATGGAGAAGATTATCAGGAGAAGAGTGGTGGAACACCTAGAATGGAAAGAACTTAATCACAACAGCCAACATGGATTCAGGGACGGGAAATCCTTTTTCACAAACCTACTGGAGTTCTATGACAAGGTGAGAGTAGTAAGACAAAAGAGGGGTGGGTAGCTTGCATTTTCTTGGACTGTAAGAAGGCGTTTGACACAGTTCCACATAAAAAAATTTGTGCAAAAGCTGGAGGACCAGGCAGGGGGGGTAACAGGGAAGGCACTATAAAGGATCAGGGAATACCTGTCAGGAAGACAACAGCACGTCATGGAATGTTCCAGAAATGGGACACAGCAACAGTTGGAAGTTGAATCTCAGATGAACCACAGGGATGTTAGGAAGAGTTTCTACAGTCATAGAGTTTTCAAGAAGAGGAATAGTCTGGCAAGTGATGTAGTGGAGACAGGAACCATACATAGTTTTAAGATGAGGTATGATAAAGCTCATGGAAGATCGGAGAGAGGGCCTAGTATCAATCAGTAAAGAGGGGGGAAAGGGGGGGTGAACCCCTCAACCCCTGCAACCACAAATGGGCGAGTACACACACACACACAAACATGCACAAAACAAATGCACACACACACACACACACACACACACACACACACACACACACACACACACACACACACACACACACACACACAGGAGGAAGGCAACACACCCCACAGAATCTCCCACCAAAAGACTCCACCCGCGACATTCCCAACGAAAACTGAGCAACCTATACTACAACCCACTCACTTTTTCCCTCTGCCACCAATCCCCATATCACAAACCTCACCCCAACAGCTGTCCCTTATTGGGCATTCTGACCCCACCCCCATCAACACAAACCCCACTACACCACAGCCCCATATAGGCCCCCACCAAGGCTCTCGCCCCCCCAACCCCAATATTCTTGCATGACCACAATGATAGAAAAGAAACTAAAGGTTTGGTACACAACGCGGATGGAATAATGAATAAACATGAGGAGTGGAATGAAAGAATCAGTGAAAAATCCCCAGCCCATCATAGCGTCACAGAAACAAAACTCGCTGAGACAATAACAGACACAATCTTCCCAACAGGATATCAGATCCTGAGGAAAGATAGAAGGAGTAGAAGGGGGAGGAGGGGTTGCACTGCTCATAAAACACCGATGGGGATTTAAAGGAAAGGGAAAAGCATGGACATGATTGGAGAAAGAGACTACATTGTAGGTACAATTCAGTCCGGAGAACATAAAGTAGTCATTGGAGTGATGTATAACCCACCACAGAAACTGCAGGAGGCCAAGAGAGGAGTACGAAGAAAACAACAGGGTGATGGTGGACACACGGCTGAGGTGGCAAGGGAAAAGCTCGAGCAGAGCAAAGTTACTGGTAATGGGCGATTTCAACCACAGGGAGATCGACTGGGAAAAACCTGGAGCCACATGGGGGTCCCGAAACATGGAGAGCCAAGATGATGGATGTGAACTTGAAAACCTCATGCATCAACATGTCAGGGACACAACAGAGAGGAGAGGGGAGGATGAGCCAGCAAGACTGGATCTTGTGTTCACCCTGAGCAGTTCAGACATTTAGGACATCACTTATGAGAGGCCCCTTGGAGCTAGCGATCATGTGGTTCTGAGTTTTGACTATATAGTAAGAGTTACAAGTGGAAAGGTAACAGGAACTGAAGGGGACAGGCCAAACTATAAAAGGGGGGACTACACAGGTATGAGAAACTTCCTGCAGGAGGTTCAGTGGGGCAGAGAAATGGTAGGAAAAAACAGTAAACGAGATGATGGAATATGTGGCAACAAAGTGCAAGGAGGCAGAGGAAAGTTTTGTTCCCAAGGGAAACGGAAATAATAGGAAGACCAAAACGAAGTCCCTTGGTTTACCCGAAGGGTAGGGAGGCAAAAACTAAGTGCAACAGAGAATGGAAAAGGTACAGGAGGCAAGGACCCAGGAAAACAAGGAGATTAGTAGAAGAGCCAGAAACGAGTATGCACAGATAAGGGGGGAGGCCCAGCGACAGTATGAAAACGAATAGCATCGAAAGTCAAATCTGACCCGAAACTGCTGTATAGCCAATTAGGAGGAAGACAACAGTCAAGGACCAGGTGATAAGGCTGAGGAAAGAAGGTGGAGAACTCACAAGAAACGATCAAGAGGTATGTGAGGAGCTCAACAAAGAGATTTAAGGAAGTATTTACAGTAGAAACAGGAAGGACTCTGGGGGGACAGACCAGATGGGGGCACCAGCAAGGAATACACCAACCAAGTGTTGGGCGACATACATACAGATGAGGAGGAGGTGAAGAAACGCTAAGGGACATCGATACCTCAAAGGCAATGGGACCGAACATTTTCCCGTGGGTCCTTAGAGAGGGAGCAGATATTTTGTGCGTGCCACTTACCACAATCTTCAACACCCCCCTGGAAACTGGGCAACTCTAGGTATGGAAGCGGAAAATGTATTTCCCCATTTTTAAAAAAAGGAACGAAAAGAGGCCCTAACTATAGCCTGTGTCATTGACGTGTATAGTATAAAAATTATGGAGAAGATTATCAGGAGGAGAGGGGTGGGCCCCTGGAAGGGAAAAGGGATATAAATCCAACCGCAGGGATTCAAAAGGGCAAATCCTGTGTCACAAACCTTCTGGTTTTTTTATGATAAAAAACAGAAGTAAGAAAAGAGAGAGAGGGGGGGGTTTGTTGCATTTTTTGGACTGCAAAAAGGCCTTTTGCACAGTTCCCCCAAAAGGATTAGTGAAAAAAACTAGGCATCGGGCAAAAACAGGAAGGGCACTCAATGGATCAGAGAATATGCAGGGAGGCAACAAGAGTCATGGAGTAAGATGTTCACAGTGGGCAGTGTGACGAGCGGGTCCCCGGGGGGGTCGGTCCTAGGACCAGTGCTATTTTTTTTATTGTGAACGACTGCAAGGAATCAGAATGGGAGGGGAAGAAGAAGAATTAAATTGATGGCCCCGGGGACTTCAAAGGAGGAAAAGAGGGGGTGGTCCCCAGAAAATGTTTTCCGAAAACCCAAATGAAAAGTCTGAAGATGGGGGAGGGGACAGAAACCCAAAACGGTTGGTAGGGGAAGTTTTCAAACCTCCCGAGGTTTGGGGTTTTCCGGTGTTGGAAAGAACCTTCGCTGCTGGTTGGGGTTGGGAATGGAACGACCCCTACCTGGGTAAGGTATTTGCCTTACACCGTGAGTCAGGCCCATACTGGATACAGCCCTTTTTGGAACCCGCATTTTTTAAAAAGCACGTCAAAAAAATAAGAAAAGTACAAAGGTTTGCGACAAGGTTTATTTCCAGACTAAGGGAATGTCCATAGGAAAGTTTAAGGGAAAGGGCTGACCACACGGAGGACAGGGGGTCAGGGGAGACATATAACGACTAAAAATACTGCGTGGAATAACAAGGTGGACAAAGAAGGATGTTCCAGGGAGGGGACACAAAACAAGAGGCCACAATTGGAAAATTGAAGACACAAATGAGTCAGGGATGTAGGAAGTATTTCTTCAGTCATAGAGTTTTTTAGGCGTGGGAAAAGCCCAGAAAATGCGTGTGGAGGCAGGGGAACCCCTACACAGTTTTAAGAGAGGTTTGATAAGCTCATGGGGGCGGGGAAAAAGAGGGCCTAGTAGCAAAACCGGGGGAAGAGGCGGGGCCAGGAGCTAGGACCGACCCTGCAACCACAAATAGGTGAGTACAAATAGGTGGTGCAAGGAGAAAATGGTGGAACACCTAGAAAGGAATGACTCAAACAGCAGCCAAATGGTTTCGGGATGGGGAAACCTGTGCACAAACTTTCTGGAGTTCTATGCATGGTGACACAGAAGACAAGAGAGGAGGGGTGGGGGGACTGCATTTTCTTGGACTGCAAGAAGGCGTTTTACACAGTTCCACACAAGAGATTAATGCAAAAACTGGAAGACCAAGCAGGGATAACAGGGAAGGTACTACAATGGATCAGGGAATAATTGTCAGGAAGACAGCAGCGAGTCATGGTACGTGGCGAGGTGTCAGAGTGGGCACCTGTGACCAGCGGGGTCCCACAGGGGTCAGTCCTAGGACCAGTGCTGTTTCTGGTATTTGTGAACGACATGATGGAAGGAATAGACTCTGAGGTGTCCCTGTTTGCAGATGACGTGAAGTTGATGAGAAGAATTCACTCGATCGAAGACCAGGCAGAACTACAAAGGTGTGAAGGCTTACTCAGCCCTGTAAGAACTCCAGTAAGTATTACCAAGGCTGGCTCCTCCTCAGGAAAATTAATGAATAGAAAGAGAATAAAAACTGACAAATATAAACACTATTATTTAGAAATGAAAATATAAAATACTTAAATATGAAATATTTATCTTACTTTAAAGAAAAATGAAAAATGAAATGAAAAATGACATTTGAATTCAACGCTAATATGTACAAGTAAACTGGGGTGTCTGGTTGATGTTGACACCGTCTTGTAGAAATTGTAGCCGTTACTGATGATGTTGGGGGGGGGGTCACAGATGTTGAGTGACAACCCAACGACTAGTTCTTCACAGAATCTATAGCCTTGAATAGTCAGTCCAGATGATAGGAATGCATGTTCTTCACCACTGCTAAGATGAGGGATAGTGGCCTGTACTCAACTACAATTAATCAGGTAGGTAGATTACAAAGTGACGTCTCCTGACTTGCTAGTCCGTCTCCGTCAACACTTTTTCTTTGGTTGTCAGATGACCCGAGCTGACATTCCAAGCTAGAAAAGAGACAAAGGTTACCTACTGCTTAAGAAATCACTCTCCATGATAAGTGCAAGGAACTTAAAAAAATTGGTGATTTAAAAACAACATGGAAATCAAGTCAGTAAGGAGTAAGTTTATTATTGGTCAAAAATGGAGCTTTCAACCAATATATCCACTAGAATAGGAGCAGAGGCTTTTACTTACAGTTGTGCTGGGAGCTGTGAGTCAAGTGATTACTGTTTGGTCGGAACCCCACACGTCACCTTTCGGGGTGGAGAAAAAGGGGGGGGGATACCGGGAGCTAGACTGACTCTATCTTAACAAGCAGCCGGCAATCAAACTATTGTCACCATATATCCACTTGCTACTACTATCTGTTGAACTTTTCCCTCACAAAAGGGATCTGGACAGGCTGCAGACCTGGTCCAGCAATTGACTCCTGGAGTTCAAGTCCACCAAGTGCAAAGTCATGAAGATTGAGGAAGGGAAAAGAAGACCCCAGACGGAGTACAGTCTAGGGGGCCAGAGACTATAAACCTCACTCAAGGAAAAAGATCTTGGGGTGAGTATAACACCAGGCACATCTCCTGAAGCGCACATCAACCAAATAACTGCTGCAGCATATGGGCGCCTAGCAAACCTCAGAACAGCATTCCGACATCTTAATAAGGAATCGTTCAGGACCCTGTACACCGTGTACGTTAGGCCCATATTGGAGTATGCGGCACCAGTTTGGAACCCACACCTAGCCAAGCACGTAAAGAAACTAGAGAAAGTCCAAAGGTTTGCAACAAGACTAGTCCCAGAGCTAAGAGGTATGTCCTACGAGGAGAGGTTAAGGGAAATCAACCTGACAACACTGGAGGACAGGAGAGATAGGAGGGACATGATAAGGACATACAAAATACTGAGAGGAATTGACAAGGTAGACAAAGACAGGATGTTCCAGAGATGGGACACAGCAACAAGGGGACACAGTTGGAAATTGAAGATACAGATGAATCACAGGGATGTTAGGAAGCATTTCTTCAGCCACAGAGTAGTCAGTAAGTGGAATAGCCTAGAAAGTGATGTAGTGGAGGCAGGATCCATACATAGCTTTAAGCAGAGGTATGATAAAGCTCACGGTTCAGGGAGAGTGACCTAGTAGCGACCAGTGAAGAGGCGGGGCCAAGAGCTCGGACTCGACCCCTGCAACCTCAACTAGGTGTGTACAACTAGGCGAGTACACACACACACGCACACACACACACACACACACACACACACACACACACACACACACACAGGCGGGGCCAGGAGCTCGGACTCGACCCCCGCAACCTCAACTAGGTGAGTACGTACACACACACACACACACATTCACACACACAACAGGCCTAGCGTCTAATCGACATGTGCCTAGGACAAAATGGTAACTAACACACACACACCCACACACACTCACACACACTCACAGACACTCTCACACACCCACACACACACACACACACGCACCCCCCCCACACACACACATTCACACACACAACAGGCCTAGCGTCTAATCGACATGTGCCTAGGACAAAATGGTAACTAACACACACACACACACCCACCACACACTCACACACACTCACAGACACTCTCACACACCCACACACACACACACTCACGCACCCCCCCAAACACACACACACATTCACACACACAACAAGCCTAGCGTCTAATCGACATGTGCCTAGGACAAAATGGTAACTAACACACACACACACACACACACACACACACACACACGTGAAGTTGATGAGAAGAATACACTCGATCGAAGACCAGGCAGAACTACAAAGGGATCTGGACAGGCTGCAGAACTGGTCCAGCAATTGGCTCCTGGAGTTCAATCCCACCAAGTGCAAAGTCATGAAGATTGGGGAAGGGCAAAGAAGGCCGCAGACGGAGTACAGTCTAGGGGGTCAGAGACTACAAACCTCACTCAAGGAAAAAGATCTTGGGGTGAGTATAACACCAGGCACATCTCCTGAAGCGCACATCAACCAAATAACTGCTGCAGCATATGGGCGCCTAGCAAACCTCAGAACAGCATTCCGACATCTTAATAAGGAATCGTTCAGGACCTGTACACCGTATACGTTAGGCCCATATTGGAGTATGCGGCACCAGTTTGGAACCCACACCTAGCCAAGCACGTAAAGAAACTAGAGAAAGTGCAAAGGTTTGCAACAAGACTAGTCCCAGAGCTAAGAGGTATGTCCTACGAGGAGAGGTTAAGGGAAATCAACCTGACGACACTGGAGGACAGGAGAGATAGGGGGGACATGATAACGACATACAAAATACTGAGAGGAATTGACAAGGTGGACAAAAACAGGATGTTCCAGAGATTGGACACAGTAACAAGGGGACACAGTTGGAAGCTAAAGACACAGATGAATCACAGGGATGTTAGGAAGTATTTCTTCAGCCACAGAGTAGTCAGTAAGTGGAATAGTTTGGGAAGCGATGTAGTGGAGGCAGGATCCATACATAGCTTTAAGCAGAGGTACGATAAAGCTCACGGCTCAGGGAGAGTGACCTAGTAGCGATCAGTGAAGAGGCGGGGCCAGGAGCTCGGACTCGACCCCCGCAACCTCAACTAGGTGAGTACAACTAGGTGAGTACACACACACACATACACAGCGCAGCACACGGCGGGAGTAACAGCATAGTATGGTACTCACAAATCTTCAGTGGCTTTTAGCCCACCAGTGTCATTATAAGGATGACAACAATTGTCAGTGTCAGTGAACAACTTGAGTACTGACGAACAAGCTGCCCTAAATAAGAAAAGGGAGGCGAGGACTACAATTTATATAAAACAATTTGAAAGTGGAATTAGTGCCAGGAGGCCTAGTGGCGGGTGTAGGTGGTGTTGCCACAACCATGTAACTTTAAATTCAAACAGAACAAGGGTGATCCAAGCCAGTGAGATAAGAGATAAATAAGGATAGATGAGGTAGTGAATAATAAAGCAGTCAGAAAGTGAGGGGAATAATGATAGAGCACTAAGTAAATAATATAACAAAGTGAGGGGGAAAGAATAGAAAACATCGAAAGGAATATCCAATTTTTCTCGAGACCCCAGTGGTTTTTTTTTTCTGTTTCCTGAAACAAGTGTGAAAAATAAGGACTTAAAGTGTTCACCTGATATATAGTGCAAATGGGTAATGTGATTATAGTAGTCGAAGAAAATAAACTGAGGGGGAACTAAGGCCAGGAGTGACGGAATCACCGTCCAGCCGCAACAGCCGGGATCCACATGACATCTCTGCATGATCACCTATGTTGTGGTAGCATGTCGCATGTTGAGTGATCCGAGTTCAGCCGTGAATCGCCAGTAGCTGGGGGTCACAAACCTTGCTCTGGAGTGATTATCATACATATAGCACTTAACATTTAGCAAGGAAGATAAACTCTGAAGGATAGTTTTGGGTCACACACACTAGTGAGTGCATGCGCAGGAGTAGGAGCAGGAAAAGGAATATTATATGTAGAACTGTCAGAGTAATTTTAAGCACACAAAGACAGTGAGTACATAGTGCACAGTGTGAAGGAAGTGACTGAGTACATATGAAGGTATATAAGTGGGCACATGTGAAGGTATATAAGTGGGCACATATGAAGGTATGTAAGTGGGTACATGTGAAGGTATATAAGTGGGTACATATGAAGGTATGTAAGTGGGTACATGTGAAGGTATATATGTGGGTACATATGAAGGTATGTAAGTGGGTACATGTGAAGGTATATATGTGGGTACATGTGAAGGTATATAAGTGGGTATATGTGAAGGTATATAAGTGGGTACATACGAAGAGACTCATAAACACACACAAATGCACATGGACACACACATTCATGTACACACAAACCCATACACAGCCTTCTGACCGTTAGGACCTCCTCCTCCTCCACCTCCCTCCCCATCGTCCACCCTCTCCTTCCTCCTCTTCCTCCTTCTCTACCCCTCCCTCCTCTTCCTCCTCATCCTCCTCTCTTTCTTCCTTCTCTTCCTCCTCCTCCATCCCATCCCTCCCCTCTTCATCCTCTTCCACTTTCTCCTCTTCTAAGCCCTCCTCCTCCTCCTCTTTCTCCTCCTCTTATTCCACCCCTCCCTCCTCCTCTTCTGCCTCCTCCTCCTCCTCTTACCTCTGTCTTCCCCCCTTGCATTTCCCTCTCCTCCTCCCTCTCCTTTCACCCTGTTGAAGATATTGGCCTTACCAGCTAAGATATAATTTATAAATATAAATATATTGAACACTTAGCTGATAAAAGACAGCAAATCGTCTACACAGCCGCCCCTGCAGACGAGGTCTTGAAAGCTGTCGAAGGCATCTCAACATGGGCTGTCAAGAAATATAATTTGTAAGTATATAAATTACCCCTGAGGGGTGTTACGTCAGCATATTTCATTCGATGATGGCTGACGAAATACCTACTTGTTTGGACTCAAAAGTCCACACCTTACTGCCGACTATAGGTTGATTACAAACTCCTTGCGACTCAAGAACTGCGCAGTCTCCCGATCTACAAGAAATTCGTAACATACCTTGCTCTTGTAACGTGAGCTATGGTGTTCTCAACACCTTCGACAGGTTTCGGTGACTTGATAGAAGCTGAAGTGTCCTTGGATGTCCACGTCTTCCATTGTCTAGGAAACGCACACTGGTACACTATGTTCCACAAGATTTGTCTTTATTGTTCACAATTTTATCACAAGAGAAGCTGATCACACTTCTCTTAAGTGTTTATTGTGTTTGAGACACTTTGTTCACACTAACGCACAGATCAGTGTTCTTTGCTAGTTATCCTGGCATCAGTGTCACTCTCCCAGAGTCAAAAGCAATCTGGCGACGCCACACCGCCCCAAGCCGTTGCTGCCCCTTGCACAAAGAAAAAGCTGACCTAGTACTTTTTGCTCCCTTGCCACTTCCTTGATGAAGCAAATCAAAATGTTTAAATCTTGCTGTCTTAAGCATAGACAACAATGTCCACTATCTTTACCATGGTAATAAAGTGGGAGCAGGATTTTCCTTAATTGTCCTGCTAAAGTAAGATATATACTGTCTCTTATAAAAATACACTTTGCAACACCACTGCAAGGAGCAGAGGTCACTTGACTACGTCGCATAGCATCTGTGATCAATTACTCACTCTAGCAGTAAACAAGACGCTCGCCCCTTCTGAGAGGGCTTGGGCCCTCAGGGCTGAAAGGGGCTGAAGGGGCTGAAAGGGCTGAAGGGGGCTGATATCCCCCTCCTGGAGAAAATTTCTCCACACCCCCTGTATCTCGATCATTTCTCTCCTCTCTCCCTTCCCCCATTCACCCTCTCTCGTTTTTCTCTCCTCCCTTCCCCTCTTTCTCTCTTTCCCCCTCTACCTCCCCTTCTCACTCTCCACCTCCCCAACACTGTCTCCCTCCCTCTCTTCTCTCCCCCCTTACAAATCCCCCGCCCCTCACACACACACACACCACACACACACACACAACCACACACACCAATGGGACAGCAATACCCGACAATCTCTCTCTTCTCTCCCTTTCTCTCCATCTCTCTTTCCATATCTCTCTTCCATCTCTCTTCCATCTATTTCTCTCCATCTATTTCTCTCCATCTCTCCCTCTTTCTCTCTGTTTCCCCCTCTTCCTCTCCCTTCCTCCCCCTATTCCCTCTCCATTCTTCCTCTCTCCCTCCATCCCTTCCACCTTCTTTCTCTCTCTAGCCCCTGTCCCGCTCTGTCTTCATCCCCCATCCCTCTGCCTGCCTCCCATTCCCACCTATTTCCCCCACCCCCACACACATGCACACAAACACACACAGAAGTGTTATGGGAGACATGATAACGACATACAAAATACTGCATGGAATAGATAAGGTGGACAGAAACAGGATGTTCCAGAGAGGGAACACAGAAACAAGGGGTCACAATTGGAAGCTGAAGACTCCGACGAGTCAAAGGGATGTTAGGAAGTATTTCTTCAGTCATAGAGTTGTCAAGAAGTGGAATAATCTAGCAAAGGAGGTAGTGGAGGCAGGAACCATACATAGCTTGAGATGAGGTATGATAAAGCTCATGGAGCAGGGAGAGAGAGGACCTAGTAACGTTCAGTGAACAGGCAGGGCCAGGAGCTGAGTCTCGACCCCTGCAACCACAATTAGGTGAGTACAATTAGGTGAGTACATGCAAACTGCATGTACTCACATGGTGGCTCAAAGGGAAGTTGAAAGGCTTAGGGGAAAGGGAGGAAAATGGCTCTGGTAAATGAGGATGGAAGGAGGAGCAATGTAAAAAGAACATGAGTGGGAGGGCAAACTAGGTGGAGTTTTCCGCGAAATGGAGGCAGAGATTTCTGCAAAAAATTGAGAAAGAGGATGGAGGCAAAAAGGAAAAAATGGGATTTAAAATCCGAAGCTGCAGAAGCCAGGATAAGGGCCTAGAATGTGAGGTAAGTAGGCTGAAGTGAGTTACAGGGCTTTTGCCCAGGGACCCAAACAGAAAGGAAGGAGACACAAACTTATGCTAAGGAAACAATCAGCCAATCAAGGAGGGCTGAGGAATAAAGGGGAAATAGGACATTTGGGGGGAGCAGGGACAGCAGCAAGGGAGGGGGAAAGAAGGCGGAAAGAGGGATAGGTCCCATGCACAGGCATGATAATGCCACCAAGAGCTACAGGAAAAAAAATAGGGGAAGCAATGGCCATGTACAAAGGGACCCACAGACACTGTGGGATAGGCTATGGGGAGGGGAGAGGAGAGAAGTCAGTGTTTATTCATGGGCTTCAGGAAAGTGAGGGGAAGATACACAATGAAAGATGGCTGGAAGAAAATGTAAAGATTGAAAATATCAAAGAATAGGCGAGGAGGACATGGTGAGTTAGAAAATTTTCAGAGAATAGGGGATGACTCAAAGGGTAAAACCCAGCTGGTCAAGCTGATTTTCAAGATAAGAAATGGTGCAAAAAAGGATCCTGCAATAGAAATCAGAGCTGAAGGGAATCGTCATCATACAGGGGGGTTTGTTCCTGACTGAGACGAACAATATCAGAACGACAGAGCTGAGAAAAGGGGAAACAGAAGCAAAAGGGGCTAGGAGGAGAGACAAGGACAGAAACAGCAGAGGACTAAAAGAGCAGAGCAGGAACAAGCAGAAGCACACACAAAAAACATCCTAGTACTCCACAACCAAACAAGCTACCCCAACACAAACCACAATCCACACTTACAGTCCCCCCCCCCCATACTACACTGTAGAATCCCAAAGCACACTGTGAGGCCCCCCCCCCTTTGCAGACCCCCAGAACACAGTGGTAGAGGGGAAATTTAAAGGTATGGTTCCCCAAAACGCTCATGGAATAATGAATAAGTGGGAGGAAGTGGCACGAAACAGGGGAATGAGGTATCAACAGACATTTAGTTCACAAAAATTTCAAGCTCACAGGAATGATAACAGATGCCATCTTTCCAATTGGATATCAGATTTCTGTGGAAAGACACAAGGAACAGAGGGATGTGTCTCAAAAATCAATGGAGTTTGAAGAGCTGGAGAAAGGAGACAGAGGAGAAGCAACAGACTCATAATAGGAACAATTCAGTCTGTAGGTCCCAAGGTGATAATTGCAGTGATGTTAAACACTACAGAAGAGTGGAGGCCAAGGCAAGAGTATGTTGAGAGTAATTGAGCAATGCACTGACTGATGTGGCAAGAAGGGCTCATGCGAGCAGTGAAAAAGTTGCTAAATTTATGGGAGACTTCAACCACAAGTAAACAGACTGGAAAACCTGGGGAACATGGGGGGTCCAGACACATGGAGAGCTAAGATGATAAGAACATAAGAAAGAAGGAACACTGCAACGGGGCCTATGACCCAGGCGGAGAAAGGTCCATGTCCCCCCCCCGGGATTAGACCACTGACACCCCCCACGGATTATCCAATGACCCACCCAGTCTGGTCATCTCCACTCAAGGGTGGAGCACTGCACCAGACCAGGCAACACAAGCTAGTCGGTCCAAACTCACACCCACCCACACCAACTCATGTATTTATCTAACCTATTTTCAAAACTACACAACGTTTTAGCCTCAATAACTGTACTCGGGAGTTTGTTCCACTCATCCACAACTCAATTCCAAACCAGTGCTTTCCTATATCCTTCCTGGGAAACTGAATTTTTCCAACTTGAAACCATTGTGTGAGTCTGTCTTGGCTGGAAATTTTCAGCACGCTATTTACATCCCCTTTATTTATTCCTGTTTTCCATTTATACACCTCGATCATATCCCCCCTAATTCACGCCTTTCGAGAGAGTGCAGATTCGGGCCTAGTCTATCCTCAAAAGGGAAGAGTTTCTGATACATGGGATCATCTTTGTCATCCTCCTCTGTCGTTTTCAGGCATTTATATCCATTCTGTAACACGGTGACCAGAACTGAGCAGCATAGTCAAAATGAGGCCTAACCAAGGATATATAGGTTGAAGAACAACTGAGGACTTCTATTATTTATTCTTAGATATGAAGCCAAGAATTCTGTTAGCTTTATTGCGAACACTAAAACACTGTTGTTTTGGTTTTAGTTACTGCTAGCCAGAACTCTAAATCCTTTTTGCAGTCAGTAGTATTAAGATTACATTGTTTAGTTTTTTATGTGGCATGATTATTAACTGTCAACATTTGAACTTTGAAATTTTTCAATATTAAACGCATCTGCCATTCTCCGACCATTGCGTCAGTCTATTCAATCATCCCGGAGTGCTCTAATTTTCCTCTTAGAATGAATTGGACGGCCTCTTTTGGTGTCATTTAGCAAATTTGCTTATGTCGCTATTTATTCCCTCAACTATGTCGTTTATGTAAATTGTGAACAACAACGGGTCCAACACTGACCCCTGAGGAACACCGCTTGTGACGTGCCCCCATTCGGATTTTCCCATTTATGCAAACTCTCTGCTGTCTATTTGTCAGCCATGCCTCTACCAAGGAGAAAAATTTCTCCTCATATTCCGTGTGCCCTAAGTTTCCTCAATAGCCTCTGGTGTGGAACTCTATCGTAAGCCTTACTGAAGGGCCATATACACAATTTTCATATTCATTACCATGGATCTACCTCCTCAAACACCTTAGTGAAAAAATTTAGTAAATTTGTTAAGACAGGAAAACCTCTTTGTAAAACCGTGTTGATGGAGATGGAGGTTGGTACTGTAAAACCCTTTTGTACTAACACATAAGGGGCAGTACCGAGAGAGAGGAGGGGAAAGAACCCGTGAGATGGACCTAGTATTCACCTTGAGTAGTGCAGATATTTATGACATTACATATGAATAACCTCTTGGAGGCCAATGATCATGTGGTTCTGACCTTCAATACATAGTAGAGTTTTCAAGTGGAGAGGGAAAGCAGGAAGGGAAGGGCAAATGAAGCCAAACTACAAGAGAATGGCACAGAAGTCAGTAACCGAGATGATGGAATATGTGGCAACAATATGCAAGGAAGCTGAGGGAGAGGTTTGTACCCAACGGTAACAGAAATAACGAGAATGCCCAAAGGGTGAGCCTTGAAAAAAAAACCATATCATGAACATGGATAGAACCCGTGATCAGTCTCAGAAATGAAGACCGTCGCGTTATCGAAAGTGAAAGCCAAATTTTGAAATCGAAGCTGTTGTACAGCCACATTCAGGAGGGAAAACGACAATCAAGGACCAGGAAACAGGCTTAGGAAGGAGGGAGGGGAGATCACAAGAAACGACGGTTTAGGTATGTGAGAGTTAAACACGAGATTCAAAGAGGTGTTTACAGAGGGGGACAGAAGGGACTTCAGAAAGATGGAGAGGCGAGGTACACTTTTTAAATGTTGGACACAATACATACAGCCGAGGAAGAAGTTAAGAGGCTACTAAACGGGGCTAGATGCCTCAAAGGCGATGGACTGAATAACATCTCTCCATGGGTGCTGAGAGAGGGAAAAACAGGCGCTATGTGTGCCCCTAACAACAATCTTTAACACATCTATCGAAAAAAGCTCGACTACCTGAGGTATGGAAGGCAGCCAAATGTAGTCCCAGTTTTTTAAAAAAAGGAGACAGACATGAAGCACTAATTACAGACCAGTGTCACTGATATGTATAGTATGCAAAGTCATGGAAAATCATCTCAGGAAAGAGTGGTGGAGCACCCCAGAAGGAATGAGCTAGCACGGTTTCAGGACGTGAAATCCTGTGTCACAAACGTATAGGTTTTCTATGAGAGGGTTTACAACAGTAAGACAAGAGAGAGAGGGGTGGGTAGATTGCATTTTCTTTGGGCTGTAAGGCATTTGAAAAGAATTTACACAAGACACAAGTAAAAAAAGCTGAAAGAACCAGGCAGGGATTTAAAAAGGAATGGCACTACAAGGATCAGAAAATAACTGTCAGGAAGACAACAGTGAGTCATGGTTCGTGGTGAGGTGTAAGAGTGTGAGCCTGATAAGTGTGGGGTTCCACAATGGTCATTACTAGTACCGGGGTGTTTCTGGTATTAGTGAATGACATGACGTAAGGAATAGACTCCGAAGTGTCCTGTTTGCAGATAATGTGAAGTTGAAGAGAAGAATTCACTCGAACGAGAACCCCGGCAGAACTATTTAAAAGGGATTTGAAACAGGCTGCAGGCTAGTCCAATAACTGCCTCCTGGAATTTAACCCCACCAAGTGCAAAGTCCAGAAGACTGGGGAAGGGCAAGAAAGACCGCAGATGGAGTACAGTTTATGGGGCCAGAGACTACAAACCTCACTCAAGGAAAAGGATCTTGGTGTAGCCAACATGACTCATGAATCGTAATGACACGATTGCAAACAAACCATACCACGGGCGGGGACAGAACCCGCGATCAGAGTCTCAAAACTCCAGCCCGTCGCGTTAGCCACTAGACCAGCTAGCCACAATAAGATTCATCCAACTAGGTATATTTCTACACCATAGGAAGGTTAGCATAGGCACCACTGTGACCACAAATGCAAGTTTTTACAGACGAATCTCCAGCTAGCGTGGCCGTGACGAACTTTAGCTCAAGTCCCCTCAAAGCCGTCAACATGACCCATGAAATCGTAATGTCACGATTGCAAACAAACCATACCCAGCGGCTAACGCGACGGTCTGGAGTTTTGAGACTCTCTGATCGCGGGTTCTGTCCCCGCCCAAGGAATGGTTTGATCTTGGTGTAGGTATAACACGGGGCACGTCTACAGAGGCGCACATCAACCAAATAATTGCTGCAGCATATGGGCGCCTAGCAAACCTAAGAACAGCATTCTGATATATTAATAAGGAATCATTCAGGACACTGTACACTGTGTACGTAGGCCCATATTGGAGTATGTAGCACCAGTTTGAAATACTCACCTAGCCAAGCACATAAGAAAACTAGAGAAAGTGCAAAGGTTTGCAACAAGACTAGTCCTGGAGCTAAAAGGTATGTCCTACGTGTAGAGGTTAAGAGAAACCGACCTGACGACACTGCAAAACAGGAGAGACAGAGGGTATATGATAAGGACATATAAAATACTGAGAGAAATCGATGAGGTGGAGAGAGACAGGATGTTCCAGAGATGGGACACAGCAGCAAGGGGTCACAGATGGATGTTGAAGACTCAGATGAATCACAGGGATGTTAGGAAGTATTTCTTCAGTCACAGAGTTGTCAGGAAGTGGAATAGTCTAGGAAGTGATGTAGTGGAGGCAGCACCCATATATAGCTTTAAGAAGAGGTATGATAAAGCATATGGAGCAGGAAGAGTTACCTAGTAACGAACAGTGAAGAAGCAGGGCCAAGAGCTGTGACATGACAGTACGCTGAGGTCAGTGGTCACCTGCGGTCCTACCTGCCTGAGCTCTTGGGAGTTAGCCTGGGCTATTACCAAGCACCATGGCTTGTTGTAGTGTTTTAGAATCTCAGGTTCAAGTGTTGAAGAAGGAGATCTACTTCTTCAGGAGGAAAATAGAAGCCTGAAGCTTCGCATAGATGAGTTTGGGAGCGAGTGTGAGAAGGATTTAGTTGGTAAGGAAGGAATGGTCGCCAGCAGTGATAGTGGCAGCCGCTCTAAGAGGCAAGTGGTTCACAGTTCAGGAAGAAGGAAGATGAGGAGAATTAATAGAGAAGATGTGAAAGTAGGAAATCGATTCTCTGTTCTCCAAGACGAGTGTACTTCTGTGGTACAACACACAGTAAACAGACTGTCACACATAAACGTACTCCAAAATGTATATTTTGTGATGGAACACACTGGGCACAGTATTGTAGTCAACACACATCAATGGAGGCACGTAAACAATGTGTTCATCAGCTGACAAGGTACACAAAGTGTTTAGGTGAACACAAGGGAGGTAAATGCTCACTGAAGAAGTGTTTTAAATGCAAGGGTATGCATCATACAGCATTATGCTCAAATACTTTTGCTGAACATCAGAAGACTTCCACAGAATCAGGAAGTCAACAAGCAACAGCATTAAATGTGAGAGATAAGTTTAAAGCAACTGCTCTCCCGATAGTTCGAGATGAGTTATCTAATAAATTACACAAAACCAATGTGCTAACATTATTTGATCAAGGCTCACAAAGGTCCTTCATAAGAAGATCAGTGTTGCAGAAACTGAATAAACAACCCTATGCCAAAATACAGTTAGATATAGCTGGTTTTTTCCACAATTCTGGTAAACAGAATATGACTTAGCCAAAATCACTGTTGGTCTAGGAAACAGGAAAAAGACAGTAGAAGCTGTGGTAGTAGATGATTTGCCTAAGTCTGTGCAGATCCAGGGATTAAAAGAAACAGTTGCAGCTCTGAAAGCAGCTAAGGTCAAGTTAACCTGTCCTGACATAATGACGGAAACTATTAGTCCAATTGATTTAATCATTGGAAGTGATTATCACTGTTTTGTGCAAAATGTAGTAAGTAACATGATGTTCACTTGCTGAAAACAGAGGAGGCCCAAACATGATATGTGGTCCATTCCCTCTCAAAGTGGGAAAGAAGCTGATATTGATTCAGTGGAAAATGTACTAGTTACGAGAATAACCATGATCATGTACCACAGCAAAAAATTATCATTACTGGAACAAATGAATGAAAAAGTTGATAGTTGTGTAATTAAGACTCGATAGGTATTGATGTAAATAAACCAAACCCACAAGAGTCTCGACTTATAACCAATATCTGGACACTGTCAAATATAAAGATGGACAGTATTGGGTTAGATTACCATTTAAATTAAATCCACCATATCTGCTAGCAATTATCGCATGGCTTCCGGACAAATTGAAAGCACAAATACATGAGCTCGGGAAGAATCCAGAGCTACTGATGTCTATGATAATATCATGCAAGAACAGTTGGACAATAAATTCATTGAGGAAGTAGCCGAAGACAAGTTAAAGAAGAAGATCATTATCTCCCGCACAATGGAGTCAAAAAAGATTCTGAAACTACCCCATACGTGTTGTATATAATTGCAGCGCAGTGCAAATAAGATGTAGCAAGTCTTAATGATTGTCTGATGCCCGGACCCTCACTACTGAGAAGCTTGGAGACGTGCTTATGAAATTTCACACAAACCCATATGCCTACCGGCTGATATTTCAAGGCTTTTTAAGAGTAGGGGCTACAAGAAGTAGTAGAGATTATACTCGATTCTTGTGGCCTGAAAATCCACATGATCCTCAAAGTCCTGTGAAAACTTATCGTTTCAAATCAGCATTATTTGGTGCAAAAATCCTCTCCATTCTTACTAGAAGCTACTCAAAGGATCTTAAAGAAAAGTTTCTATTGTGGACAATCTTCAAGGTACTGTGAATTAAGGAGGAGGATCTGAATCCTTATACGAGAAGCTAAAAAGGAAATTAAAGAAGTAAATATGCCTCTAAGGATGTGGAATACAAATTCAAAGCAATTAAGGGAACTTATCAAAGAAGATTCCCCTGAAACTGAAATTCCTAATTGCAAAAATCTGCTGTGACTTAATTGGAACACACAGGAAGTACTTTGAGTCTCAAAATGATAAACATAAATCATGCAGTACACTCACTAAAAAGTAGTTTACTGTCAGAGGTATATCAATGTTTTGATCCTCTAGGATCGTCTCACCAATTACCATAAAAGGTAAAAGACTTAGCAAAATGCATGGAAAATCAAAAGTGGATGGGGTGAGAATTACCTTAGAAATGAGTCAAACATGAGATGAAATATCCTAGAAGTTTAAAAAAACTACACTGAGGTCAGTGGGGCACGTGCGGTCAAGCCTGCCTAAGCTCTTGGGAGTTAGCGCGGGCTGTACCAAGCACCATGGCTTTTTGTAGTGTTTTAGAATCCCAGGGTTTAAGTGTTGAAGAAGGAGATTTTTACTTCTTCAGGGAGAAAAACAGGAAGCAAAAGCTTCGCATACCCCGATTTTGGGGCGAGTGGGAAAAGGGTTTTTAAGCGGGTAAGGAAGGAAGGGGTCCCCCAGCAGTGATAGTGGAAACCCTTTAATGGCAAGGGTTCCCCACAGTTGGGAAGAAAAGAGAGGAAGTTAATAGAGAAAAATTTGAAGGTGGGAAAATCGTTTCTCTGTTCTCCAAAAAGAGTGTACTTCAGGGGTTTTTGTGGGGTTTTAAGGTACCTTTGATTCCCCTTGTAAAATTTTGAAAATTTTTTAGTGGGCGTTTCCCTCGGGGAAAATTTTGGCCGGGCATTTTGTAACAGAGACAAAAGGTCGGGCCGGAGTGTGTTTTTCCGGGAAAGTGGTTTTTGGCCCGACTATTCAGCGGGTTTTGGATAATTTTTAGGGAAAGGGTTTAAGGGGAAACCAACCCCCTTTAACTTCTTAGTGTTGGGGAAAAAGACATTGGGAAGGGGCAGGAGGAGGAGTCGGGATAAAGTACGGGTCAGCCATAGGAGGTAGTTAGGTTTAAGGGAGGATCCCATTCAAAATGTGGGCCCCTTTTCCCTAAAAAGGGAAGGGCAATGAAGGGAATTTTCTGGGCCCTTTTTGGAAATAAATTGCGGGCCCTAGACGGGGTACTGAAAGGAAACCTTCAATCCCATTCATTGAAAAAACGGGGCCCTATTCTTGGAAAACGGATATGTATGAAAGGGGAGGGGGAAAACATCTTCTGGGGTGGATTGGTTGCATTTACCCAATTTTTTTTTGAGAGGGTAAATATGACTTGTCTAGGAATTTAAAACTGTAGATTAAAAGGGTATGGGTGTTTGTGGGAAACAATCAGTCTGCAGCATTAGAGTTAAAAACAGCATTTTTTCCCGGGGTTCCCTCGGGGATATTTTTAAATTTAACAATTTTAAAAAACAAAGTTGCTAGTAAGGGGCAAATCAAAAATTGATAAACCAAAATAAAGAGAATACCCGGGGCAACGAGTGACTAGCCCCCTTTAAAGGGGTTTAAATAAAAAAATAGTCCGAGTCTAAGAAATAAGTAGATGACTAAAAATTACTTGCAATTTTAGGTATATAGAGATTTTGGATAACGGGAGACCGGGTTTTAAAACCTGAAAGATGGGGAAATCCTTCTGAAGCAACAACAGGGTTAAACAAATTCCCACCTGATAGGGCCCCAACAGGAAGGGTGGGGGGGGGGCGTGTATGTCAGAAAAATTTTTAAATTTGGGTTTCTTAAAACATGAAATAAGATTAGAGACATCAAAACACAAAATCTTTTTTGGGCTACAGTTTCTCGAGGACTTTAAACAAATTAATTTTGGGTGTGATTTATGGGCCCCCCAAAACCTTGATAGGGAGGGCAGAAAGCTGTTATGGGACAAATTCATAAGGCATTTACAAAGAAAATTTTGTAAAAAATGGGGAATTTTAAAATTTTAACAAATTGATTGGAACAATATGAAAGGAAATCTTGAGTCTAGGACTTTCTTGATAGGGTTGGGGTTTGCTTTTTTGAACGGGTTTGTAAACAGAACAAACTAGGGGAAAAACAATTTTGCTTGACTTGGTTTTTTGCCAAAAAAGTTTCACTAATTAAAAATTTTGGGGTTTAATTTATGATTTGGGGAAAGTGATAAAAAAAAATCACTTTTTTTTAATTATAAAAGGAATTACCCAGATATTTTAAATCAAATTCGGTCCCAGATTTTCGTTTGGGCCCGATTCCCATGGGCCCTAAAAAATTTTCCTGGGTGGGCTAAATTGGGGATTTTCCTGACATGGGGTCAGGTAGGGATTTTGGGTTTGCCAATAGACGTTTTTCGAGCTATTTTCTAGTTTTGCCCAGAAAAACTTTTTTTCCCGAGCAAAAAAATTTTAATCAAAAACAAAAATGTTCCAAAGGGAAGAACAATAGATTAAAACATCTCATTGGCCCAAAAAGAGGCATATATAGGCTA
Source organism: Cherax quadricarinatus (assembly GCF_026875155.1). Classification (NCBI taxonomy): domain Eukaryota; kingdom Metazoa; phylum Arthropoda; class Malacostraca; order Decapoda; family Parastacidae; genus Cherax; species Cherax quadricarinatus. Next base: position 8,722,046 of record NC_069487.1, on the reverse strand, counting down.
TCAAAAGAGGATGGGGGTTTAAAGAAACCAAAAAATTTTCCCAATTAAAGAGAAAAATAAACAAAGGAATAAAAAAAAGAAAAAAAGGGATTATAAGGCAAATAGCAAGGGATTAAAAGTTTAACCGAAAAGGGACTCTTTCGGGTAAAACAAAGAAATATTAGGGACAAGATTGGCCCACGACAGTGTTTAAGGAAATGTTTTGGAAATTCTCAATACCTACTTCTTCCAGTTTTCCCCCGGGAAAATACTAGGGGAATTCCTGAAATAATAGATTATGTAGAACAGGATAATAAACTATGTTACAATTGCGGTAACTAGTGACATGGTCCTCAGACAAATAGAGAAACTAAAACCTAACAAATCCCCAGGCCCTGATGAACTGTTTGCAAGGATGTTAAAGGAATGTAAAGAGGAACTTAGCATACCTTTGGCTAATCTTTTTAACATATCACTACAAACTGGCATAGTGCCTGATAACTGGAAAATGGCAAATGTAATGCCTATTTACAAGGCAGGTGACAGGTCCTTGGCTTCGAGCTATAGACTAATAAGCCTTACCTCCATAGAGGGAAAATTTATGGAATCAATAATTGTCGAAGCAATTCGTAGCCATCTTGACAGACACAGATTGATTAATGAATCTCAACACGGTTTTACAAAGGGGCGTTCCTGTCTTAAGAATTTACTAACTTTTTTCACTAAGGTGTTTGAGGAGGTAGATCATGGTAATGAATATGATATTGTGTATATGGGCTTCAGTAAGGCTTTCGATAGAGTTCCACACCAGAAGCTGTTGTGGAAACTTAAGGCACATGGAATAGGAGAAATTTTTTCCTGGGTAGAGGCATGGCTGACAAATAGACAGCAGAGAGTTTGCATAAATGGAGAGAAATCAGAATGGGGTCACGTCACAAGCGGTGTTCCTCAGGGGTCAGTGATGGGCCTGTTGTTGTTCACAATTTACATAAACGACATAGTTGAGGGAATAAATAGCGACATAAGCAAATTTGCTGATGACACCAAAAGAGGCCGTCCAATTCATTCTAATGAGGACATTAGAGCACTCCAGGATGATTTGAATAGACTGATGCAATGGTCGGAGAAGTGGCAGATGCAGTTTAATATTGACAAATGCAAAGTTCTAAATGTTGGACAGGTAAATAACCATGCCACATATAAACTAAATAATGTAGATCTTAATACTACTGATTGCGAAAAGGACTTAGGAGTTCTGGTTAGCAGTAATTTAAAACCAACACAACAGTGCATTATTGTTCGCAATAAAGCTAACAGAATTCTTGGCTTCAAATCTAGAAGTATAAATAATAGAAGTCCTCAGGTTGTTCTTCAACTCTATATATCCTTGGTTAATCCTCATTTAGACTATGCTACTCAGTTCTGGTCACCGTACTACAGAATGGATATAAATGCTCTGGAAAACGTGCAGAGGAGGATGACAAAGATGATCCCATGTATCAGAAATCTTCCCTATGAGGATAGACTGAGGGCCCTGAATCTGCACTCTCTAGAAAGGCGTAGAATTAGGGGGGATATGATCGAGGTGTATTAATGGAAAACAGGAATAAATAAAGGGGATGAAAATAGAGTGCTGAAAATTTCCAGCCAAGACAGGACTCGCACCAATGATTTCAAGTTGGAAAAATTCAGATTCAGGAAGGATATAGGAAAGCACTGGTTTGGTTATAGAGTTGTGGATGAGTGGAACAAACTCCCGAGTACAGTTATTGAGGCTAAAACGTTGTGTAGTTTTAAAAATAGGTTAGATAAATACATGAGTGGGTGTGAGTTGGACCTGACTAGCTTGTGCTGCTGGGTCTGGTGCAGTGCTCCATCCTTGAGTGGAGATGATCAGACTGGGTGGGTCATTGGTCTAATCCGGGGGGTCATTGGTCTAATCCGGGGGGGGGACATGGGACCTGCTCCACATGGTCAGTAGGCCTGTTGCAGTGTTCATTCTTTATGTTCTTATGGCCCCTGCAAACATAAGCAGGTGAGTATGCACACACACCCACACAAACACACACAAACACACACACACACACACACACACACACACACACACACACACACACACACACACATCAATAACACTGTGACTAGCCAAGGACTCGAACCCATGATGTTTTGGCCCGCATCATGGTGAGCGAAAATCACATGATGCTCTAACCCACAGGACCACCAAATCCTACAAAAACCAAGCACCCAGCCAAGCTGGTGTGTTACCCACAAATGATATGGGTTCGAATCTCGGCTAGTCGCAGTGTAGTTATTGATTCAATACTACTCGTTCGTCGTTACAATAATACAGAATACTGCTCGTGAAGGCTAGTACATCTGCGTAGAAAATTTCTCCAGAAAGGATGTTATCGGCCCCCATCAGCCCTTTCAGCCCCCTGAGGGACCAGAGTGATCAACCCTCCAGAAGGGGCAAATGGCTTCTGATAAACAGTCTGATTCCACATGCAGCGTGTACCAGTCAGAAGTTACCCCACCTCGTGTTCGTTGCAATATGATTGACAGTGGAATGGAAACAAATAAACTCTTTCGCAGTAGCAGGAAAATTACAGGAAACCCTGCATCAATTTATTCTCAATGTGGAACGATAATGAACAGCCTATCTTGTGCAATACCACTGATAAACCAATCACCTTGCTCTAGGTCATATTTAGTCTCTAGAGATCTGAGACTACTGTCTAGTGTTTTGCTAAATGTCTTGGTGACTTCAAGCTTGAGATTCTGGCTGCATGTCTAACTATGGCATTGTCAGCATCAAAGTAACTGTCTGCCAAAACACGTAAGGGCTAGCAGAAAATTGTCTTGGACCAACCGTAGAAGGATTTTTATCAGTTCAAAGGGTCTTCCTTCACATGAAATTTCAGGTACTTTAACTTAGTGATCCATCATCAAAAATCTGTTCTGTTACATACAAGGACTGTAACCCACTCAATAAACTCTTATTAATTGTGACCTTTCAAATATAGGTTAATGATAAAGTAGGAAGACTAGTATTTTATGCCCGTCATGGCGAGGTGTAACAAGTTTCTTACCACTAGCTACAGCAGATCTTGTGTGAAAGAATTTTGTGGCAGGTACAATGTCTCTCTGCCACTTTTCTTGTGACAAGACCAAAAGTACTCAAAAATATTCAAAATAATTTGTGAATTTTCCACCCTCTGATGATTCGACTTCTAGAAATCATTTTCATAATTCGTTAATCTGAATTAATGTTATTCAGACGATTCTGAAAGTAGATTCCAATTTTGTTTCAATCAGACATATTTAAATTACATCGCGCTTTGAGTGAACCCTTTTCTACTAACATGTTAAATTATGGTTTGTAAAGGACTGAAACTGCGCTTCAACTGACACCATCTTGAAACTGAAACTAAAAATTCCCTAACACTACACTTAGATGTGTTTAAAATACTTTAACCCAGTGAACATCTGAGTGTTTGTTATGATCGCAATCACACCTCACTGACCATTCACCATACGTCAGTGAATGTCACTGGGTCAGTGAGAGAACACCGGACACAGATGTTTTCCTGGATTGTTGATGCTGGATCAGCTCCTTCAGCTATAATACTGCTAAGTCAGCATTTTGTAAGATACTATACCACATCACACATGTAATATGCATTATACATATAATGTACTGCTAAGTACATGAAAGCGTAACCATACTATAAACTTCCTTAAAATAGATAAGAAATATGTCTATAAAAACTGGATAAAGGGTCTAACGTGGCTGAAGGGGCTGATACCCCCCTTTCCGGTAGAAATTTCTTCACAACAACCAAACGGTGTTTAGAATGAAATTTCTCAGAGGCACCCACACTACTGTATGATCCTAGATCAAGGTAAAACACCTAGCCTATGTCTGGAGGAATTGCATGGTCCATGTGGGTTAGTGTCATGTGTGATTTTCCGCTCACCATGAGGGCAGGGCCAAAACGAATGGGTTCGAATTCTCGGCTAGTCGCAGTTGGTTGATATAAAATATAAATGTATAATATATATATATTAAAATATATATATATATATATATATATTATATATAATATATATATATATATATATATATATACGTTATATATTTCAACAATTCCACGCCGTCCCTCCCACCGAGCAGGGTGGCCCAAAAAGAAAATCCTCCAAAAGAAAATACTTTTCGTCATCATTCAATACTTTCATCCACCTCACTCACACATAATCACTGTTTTTTGAAGAGGTGCCCAGAACCAAGCCACATCTTCGTCAGGTCCAAAATACCATTCGACTCCATTCCACTATCTACCACGCTCACGCACGCTTTGCTGGAAGTCCAAGCCCCTCGCCAACAAAACCTCCGTTACCCCCTCCCTCCAACCCTTTCAATGACTACCCCTACCCCCCTTAATTCCCCTAAAAGATTTATATGTTCTCCGTGTCATTCTACTTTGATCCATCTCTCTAAATGACCAAACCACCTCAACAACCCCTCTTCAGCCCTCTGACTAATGCTTTTTATTAACTCCACAACCTTCTCCTAATTTTCCCCAACTCCGAATTTTCTGCAAAAATATTTACACCACACATTGCACATTGAAAGCTGGCTGCCTTGGATCAAAGTCTAGCGCAAGCTGGACTCCAAGGTATTGGTCCAGTGTGGGTAGATTGGTAAAGCACTGCGTACCTTGTTCCAAGGTTCGTAGGTTCGATCTCCTTTTCTCAGCCAGAGATCAGTGTTTGTGTAATTTCGCCTGCTCTTGCGAATTCTTGCATATATAAATTATAATATAATAATATATATTAATATATATATATATATAAAATATATATATACAGTGGTCCCTTCGTTGTTCGTAATTAATCCGTTCCCTGAGCCGTTACTATAAACGAAATTTACGATTTACGAATCAATTTTTCCCCATTAGAAATAATGTAAATACAATTAATCCGTTCCCGACACCCAGAAGTATTAAAACAAAAAATTTGTTAACATGAATAAAAAAAATGTAGTACATAAACAATACAATGGGAAATGATGAATGAAACATTAACAGCATAACACTTACCTTTATTGGAGATTCTTCTTAGATGAATGGGGGGACTGGAGGAGAGATGGATTGTTTATAGTTTGGAAGGGGAAACCCCTTCCATCACACCTCAGGTACCAAATTTTCTTTTCTTGGGGTTGCTTCTCTTCTCTGTTTCTTAATGCCACTGGACCACCTTGAGAGTCACTGGAGTCCCCGTCTCACAAATAACTGTGGAGAGAACTCTGTTTATGGCATCTCTTTAACACTTCCCTAAAATGGCCCAAGACTTTTTCCCCTGTACATGTTTCCAACCTGGCTTGCAACAACAGTTTAGG
>NC_069487.1:8591518-8716166 GCF_026875155.1 Cherax quadricarinatus | reverse complement strand
AAATTGTCGGTTTTTAAAACCCATTCTCCAACTGTCAGACAAGGCAGCATCAGGGGGTTTTGTTACAAAAAATTTTTCAACCTTGTTCAAACCTTTGGACAAGACCTACTTCGACTAGTGGATGGTACCATATACCCCCGCCTCCATCTGCTTCACGTCACCTCACTACAGTATATAAGCCACGTCTACGGCCCTATGCTGTACATTCTACAAGATTGATGGACTGCCCAATCGACTCCAGGTTGGGGGATGATTACCTCATTCTCCTACTCTCCTTACGCCTTCCTCTTTGTATTGGACTGATGAAGCCACTGTGTGGCGAAACGTTTCCTGAATAAAGATTCCCATATGCTGCATAAGTGTCTCAATCTTCAACTTGTCGGTTTTTCAAACCATTCATCACAACTGTCAGACACGGCAGCATCATGGGGTCTTGTTACAAAGAATTCTTCAACACTTGTTCAACCTTTGGACGAAGACCTACTTCGACTAGTGGATGGTACCACTATGACCCCGCCTCCATCTGCTTCACGTCACCTCACTACAGTATATAAGCCACGTCTACGGCCCTATGCTGTATATTCTACAAGATTGATGGACTGAACACATCGACTCAGGTTGAGGGACTGATTACCTCATTCTCCTCCTCTCCTTACGCGCTTCCTCTTTGTATTGGACTGATGAAGCCACTGTGTGGCGAAACGTTTCCTGAATAAAGATTCCCATATGCTGCATAAGTGTCTCAATCTTCAACTTGTCGGTTTTTCAAACCATTCATCACAACTGTCAGACACGGCAGCATCATGGGGTCTTGTTACAAAGAATTCTTCAACACTTGTTCAACCTTTGGACGAAGACCTACTTCGACTAGTGGATGGTACCACTATGACCCCGCCTCCATCTGCTTCACGTCACCTCACTACAGTATATAAGCCAGTCTACGGCCCTATGCTGTACATTCTACAAGATTGATGGACTGAACACATCGACTCCAGGTTGAGGGACTGATTACCTCATTCTCCTACTCTCCTTACGCCTTCCTCTTTGTATTGGACTGATGCAGCCACTGTGTGGCGAAACGTTTCCTGAATAAAGATTCCCATATGCTGCATAAGTGTCTCAATCTTCAACTTGTCGGTTTTTCAAACCATTCATCACAACTGTCAGACACGGCAGCATCATGGGGTCTTGTTGCAAAGAATTCTTCAACACTTGTTCAACCTTTGGACGAAGACCTACTTCGACTAGTGGATGGTACCACTATGACCCCGCCTCCATCTGCTTCACGTCACCTCACTACAGTATATAAGCCACGTCTACGGCCCTATGCTGTACATTCTACAAGATTGATGGACTGAACACATCGACTCCAGGTTGAGGGACTGATTACCTCATTCTCCTACTCTCCTTACGCCTTCCTCTTTGTATTGGACTGATGAAGCCACTGTGTGGCGAAACGTTTCCTGAATAAAGATTCCCATATGCTGCATAAGTGTCTCAATCTTCAACTTTAACCTCATAATCTCTTTTTGCTTTTCTAATTCCCTTTTTTATTTCTCTCTTTAACTGAATATATCGATTTCTTAATTGCCCCTCTCCTCTTTTGATTTGCCTATATATGCCTCTCTTTTGACCAATCAGATATTTTAATCTATTGTTCATCCATTTAGGATCATTTTTGTTTTATCTGATTTCCTTATTTGGAACATAATTTGTCTGAGCAGCTAGAACTATGCCCTGGAAAGCATCATATCGGCAACCATCACCACCTACCTGACCCTTAGTCAGGTCATTCCAGTTCAGCCCACTAAGTAATTTTTCAGTCCTATGAAATCAGCCAAGCGAAAGTCAGGGACGGAGACTTGATTGCCATTATTAGGGGAATTTCATGATATATTAAAACTGAGTGATTTGTGATCACTCTCCCCAAGCTCATCATTAACCTCAAGATTATTAATTAGAGTTTCCCTACTGGCAAGAACCAAGTCAAGGAGGTTATTTCCCCTAGTTGGCTCTGTCACAAACTGTTTTAAAAAAACAATCCTGGATCGTATCAAGAAGTCACCCGACTCTAAATTTCCTGTCAAATTGCTCCAGTCAATCTGTCTATAGTTGAAATCTCCCATTAGCACAACATTTTCGTATGTAGATGCCTTACGAATTTCGTCCCATAGAAGTTTACTGCACTCCCTATCAAGATTTGGGCCCTGTAAATCACACACCAAAATTAGTTTTTTCTCGGCCCTCGAGAAGCTGTAACCAAACAGATTCAGTGGCTGACGCTTCTAATTTAATATCTTGTCTAACACAACAATTTTAAATTGTCTCTGACATACATCGCTACTCCACCACCTTTCCTGTTGACCCTGTCAGTGTGGAATAATTTATAGCCTTGTATGTGACATTCAGAGGGCATCTCTCTATCTTTCAGATGAGCCAGGTCTCTGTTATAGCAATAATATCTATGTTTCCTGCACTTGCAATTAATCTTAGCTCATCTATCTTATTTCTAACACTCCTGCTATTAGTATAGTAAACCTTAAGGGAGCTAGTCCCTTTCTGCCCTCTGCTGTCCCCCTTTGTTTGCTGACCTGTTCTATTGTCTTTATTTATAACTTCATGCTGAATGCCTTTTATACATTTACTGTTTCCAACCCTAGTGTTGCAACCTGCTTGTTTCCCACACACACCCATACCTCTATCTTCCATCAGTTTAAAATCATAGGCATTTCACCAATGGCCTTCTCAATCGAGTCTGCAAGTGCTACCACCCCTGCCCAAGAGAGATGTACCCCATCCCTTGCATACATATCATGTTTGCCATAAAAGTTTTTCCAGTTGTCAATGAATGGGATTGCAAGATCCTTGCAGTATCTGTCTAGCCAGCAATTTACACCAATTGCCCTAGACAACCATTCATTTCCTACTCCCTTCTAGGCAAGATGCTACATATGATTGGGGTCCCTCCCTTAGACTTAATGAAATCTATAGCTGACCTGTACTTATCTAGCAGCTCTTCTCTCCTACCCTTCCCAATATCATTTCCACCAGCACTGAGACAGATAATGGGCTTGTTCCCATTACCTGACATGATATTATCCAGCCTGTTGACAATGTCCCCAACACCAGCTCCAGGGAAGCACACTCTATCTCTCATCTTCTTATTCCTATTACAAAAAGCACGGTCAATATATCTTACCTGAGAGTCACCAACCACAAGAATGCGCTTACCTTCATTAGCAGGGGCAGTAGTACCCTTACCTTCACTGGCCACTGAAGTACATTCATCCTGGAGAACAGAGAAGCGATTTCCTACCTTCAGATCTTCACTCTTAACTTTCCTTACTCTGATGCGCCTCCCATTACTGTGAACAACTCGCCACTTGTAGCAGGTGCTGGGCTGCACCTCACTGCTGGTAGCCGTTGCTACCTCCCCAACTACAGCCTCCTCACAGCGAGAGACAGACTGCACCTCACTGCTAGAAGTCTCATTCCCCACAACTCCAGCCACCTCACACTCTCTCCCAGACCCATTGAGGTGGACCTTCAGCCTCCTAATCTCCTCCTGGAGAAGCAAGACCTCCTCCTTCAACTCTCCAACCTCAGTTTTTAAAACACTGCAGAAGCAAGCCATGCTTTGTAACCGTCCACGCTAATCCCCAAAGCAGCTCAGGGTCTGTGACCTCACGTGACGACTGACCACTGACCACTGGGTACATATGAAGGTATGTAAGTGGGTACATGTGAAGGTATATAAGTGGGCACATATGAAGGTATATAAGTGGGTACATATGAAGGTATGTAAGTGGGTACATGTGAAGGTATATAAGTGGGTACATGTGAAGGTATATAAGTGGGCACATACGAAGAGACTCATAAACACACACAAATGCACATGGACACACACATTCATGTACACACAAACCCATACACAGCCTTCTGACCGTTAGGACCTCCTCCTCCTCCACCTCCCTCCCCATCGTCCACCCTCTCCTTCCTCCTCTTCCTCCTTCTCTACCCCTCCCTCCTCTTCCTCCTCATCCTCCTCTCTTTCCTCCTTCTCTTCCTCCTCCTCCATCCCATCCCTCCCCCTCTTCATCCTCTTCCACTTTCTCCTCTTCTAAGCCCTCCTCCTCCTCCTCTTTCTCCTCCTCTTATTCCACCCCTCCGTCCTCCTCTTCTGCCTCCTCCCCTCTTACCTCTCTCTTCCCCCCTTGCATTTCCCTCTCCTCCTCCCTCTCCTTTCCCCCTGTATCTCGATCATTTCTCTCCTCTCTCCCTTCCCCCATTCACCCTCTCTCGTTTTTCTCTCCTCCCTTCCCCTCTTTCTCTCTTTCCCCCTCTACCTCCCCTTCTCACTCTCCACCTCTCCAACACTGTCTCCCTCCCTCTCTCTCTCTCCCCCCCCTTACAACTCCCCCGCCCCCTCACACACACACACCACATGACACCAATAGACAGCAATACCCGACAATCTCTCTCTTCTCTCCCTTTCTCTCCATCTCTCTTTCCATATCTCTCTCTCCATCTATTTCTCTCCATCTCTCCCTCTTTCTCTCTGTTTCCCCTCTTCCTCTCCCTTCCTCCCCCTATTCCCCTCTCCATTCCTTCCTCTCTCCCTCCGTCCCTTCCACCTTCTTTCTCTCTCTAGCCCCTGTCCCGCTCTGTCTTCATCCCCCATCCCTCTGCCTGCCTGCCTCCCATTCCCACCTATTTCCCCCACCCCCACACACATGCACACAAACACACACAGAAGTGTTATGGGAGACATGATAACGACATACAAAATACTGCGTGGAATAGATAAGGTGGACAGAAACAGGATGTTCCAGAGAGGGAACACAGAAACAAGGGGTCACAATTGGAAGCTGAAGACTCCGACGAGCCAAAGGGATGTTAGGAAGTATTTCTTCAGTCATAGAGTTGTTAAGAAGTGGAATAATCTAGCAAGGGAGGTAGTGGAGGCAGGAACCATACATAGCTTGAGATGAGGTATGATAAAGCTCATGGAGCAGGGAGAGAGAGGACCTAGTAACGTTCAGTGAACAGGCGGGGCCAGGAGCTGAGTCTCGACCCCTGCAACCACAATTACATGAGTACATGCAAACTGCATGTACTCACATGGTGGCTCAAAGGGAAGTTGAAGGCTTAGAGGATTGGAGGAAAATGGCTCTGGTAAAGGAGGATGGAAGGAGGAGCAATGTAAAAAGAACATGAGTGGGAGGGCAAACTAGGTGAGTTTTCCGCAAAAATGGAGGCAGAGATTTCTGCAAAAATTGAGAAGAGGATGGAGGCAAAAAGGAAAAAAATGGGAGTTAAAATTCGAAGCTGCAGAAGCCAGGATAAGGGCCTAGAATGTGAGGTAAGTAGGCTGAAGTGAGTTACAGGGCTTTTGCCCAGAGGAGCCAAACAGAAAGGAAGGAGACACAACTTATGCTAAGGCACAATCAGCCAATCAAGGAGGGCTGAGGAATGAAGGGATAGGACAGTTGGGAGCAGGGACAGCAGCAAGGGAGGGGAAAGAAGGCGGAAAGAGGGATAGGTCCCATGCACAGGCATGATAATGCCACCAAGAGCTACAGGAAAAAAATAGGGGAGACAATGGCCATGTACAAAAGGAACCCACAGACACTGTGGGATAGGCTATGGGGAGAGGAGAGAGAGAAGTCAGTGTTTATTCATGGGCTTCAGGAAAGTGAGGGGAAGATACACAATGAAAGATGGCTGGAAGAAAAATGTGAGATTGAAAATATCAAAGAAATAGGCGAGGAGGACATGACTGAGTTAGTAAATTTTCAGAGAATAGGGGATGACTCAAAGGGGTGAAACCAGCTGGTCAAGCTGATTTTCAAGATAGAAATGGTGCAAAACAGGATCCTGCAATAGAAATCAGAGCTGAAGGAATCGTCATCATACAGGAGGGTGTTCCTAGACTGAGACAGAACAATATCAGAACGACAGCAGCTGAGACAGAGGAAACAGAAGCAAAAATGGCAAGGAGGAGAGACAAGGACAGAAACAGCAGAGGACTAAAAGAGCAGAGCAGAGCAACAAGCAGAAGCACACACAGAAACACTCCTAGTACCCCACAACCAAACAAGCTATCCCAACACAAACCACAATCCACACTTACAGTCCCCCCCCATACTACACTGTAGAATCCCAAAGCACACTGTGAGGCCCCCCTTTGCAGACATCCCAGAACACAGTGGTAGAGGGGAAACTTAAGGTATGGTTCACCAACGCTCATGGAATAATGAATAAGTGGGAGGAGTGGCACGAAACAGTGAATGAGGTATCAACAGACATTATAGCTCTCACAGAAATCAAGCTCACAGGAATGATAACAGATGCCATCTTTCCAATTGGATATCAGATTCTGTGGAAAGACACAAGGAACAGAGGGAGTGCTCATCAAAAATCAATGGAGTTTGAAGAGCTGGAGAAAGGAGACAGAGGAGAAGCAACAGACTACATAATAGGAACAATTCGGTCTGTAGGTCCCAAGGTGATAATTGCAGTAATGTATAACACACCACAGAAGAGCTGGAGGCCAAGGCAAGAGTATGTTGAGAGTAATAGAGCAATGCACTGCCTGATGTGGCAAGAAGGGCTCATGCGAGCAGTGAAAAGTTGCTGAATATGGGAGACTTCAACCACAAGTAAACAGACTGGGAAAACCTGGAGGAACATGGGGGTCCAGACACATGGAGAGCCAAGATGATAAGAACATAAGAAAGAAGGAACACCGCAACAGGCCTACTGACCCAGGCAGAGCAGGTCCATGTCTCCCCCCCGGGATTAGACCACTGACACACCCCACGGATTATCCCAATGACCCACCCAGTCTGGTCATCTCCACTCAAGGGTGGAACACTGCACCAGACCCAGCAGCACAAGCTAGTCAGGTCCACCTCACACCCACCCACACCAACTCATGTATTTATCTAATCTATTTTCAAAACTACACAACGTTTTAGCCTCAATAACTGTACTCGGGAGTTTGTTCCACTCATCCACAACTCTATTACCAAACCAGTGCTTTCCTATATCCTTCCTGAATCTGAATTTTTCCAACTTGAAACCATTGCTGTGAGTCCTGTCTTGGCTGGAAATTTTCAGCACGCTATTTACATCCCCTTTATTTATTCCTGTTTTCCATTTATACACCTCGATCATATCCCCCCTAATTCTACGCCTTTCTAGAGAGTGCAGATTCAGGGCCTCAGTCTATCCTCATAGGGAAGATTTCTGATACATGGGATCATCTTTGTCATCCTCCTCTGTACGTTTTCCAGAGCATTTATATCCATTCTGTAACACGGTGACCAGAACTGAGCAGCATAGTCAAAATGAGGCCTAACCAAGGATATATAGAGTTGAAGAACAACCTGAGGACTTCTATTATTTATACTTCTAGATATGAAGCCAAGAATTCTGTTAGCTTTATTGCGAACACTAAATCACTGTTATTTTTGTTTTAGATTACTGCTAACCAGAACTCCTAAATCCTTTTCGCAATCAGTAGTATTAAGATCTACATTATTTAGTTTATATGTGGCATGATTATTTAACAGTCCAACATTTAGAACTTTGCATTTGTCAATATTAAACTGCATCTGCCACTTCTCCGACCATTGCGTCAGTCTATTCAAATCATCCTGGAGTGCTCTAATGTCCTCATTAGAATGAATTGGATGGTCTATTTTGGTGTCATCAGCAAATTTGCTTATGTCGCTATTTATTACCTCATCTATGTCGTTTATGTAAATTGTGAACAACAACGGGTCCAACACTGACCCCTGAGGAACACCGCTTGTGACGTGCCCCCATTCGGATTTCTCCCCATTTATGCAAACTCTCTGCTGTCTATTTGTCAGCCATGCCTCTACCAAGGAGAAAATTTCTCCTCATATTCCGTGTGCCCTAAGTTTCCTCAATAGCCTCTGGTGTGGAACTCTATCGTAAGCCTTACTGAAGTCCATATACACAATGTCATATTCATTACCATGATCTACCTCCTCAAACACCTTAGTGAAAAATTTTAGTAAATTTGTAAGACAGGAAAGCCTCTTTGTAAAACCGTGTTGATGGAGATGGAGGTGGTACTGTAAAACCTTATGTACCAACACATAAGGACAGTACCAGAGAGAGAGGAGGGGATGAACCAGTGAGACTGGACCTAGTATTCACCTTGAGTAGTGCAGATATTGATGACATCACATATGAATAACCTCTTGGAGCCAATGATCATGTGGTTCTGACCTTCAAATACAAAGTAGAGTTACAAGTGGAGAGGGAAGCAGGAAGGGAAGGGCAAATGAAGCCAAACTACAAGAAAACTGGCACAGAAGTCAGTAAACGAGATGATGGAATATGTGGCAACAATATGGAAAGAAGCTGAGGAGAGGTTTGTACCCAACGGTAACAGAAATAACGAGAATACAAGGATGAGCCTTGAAAATAAACCATATCATGAACATGGATAGAACCCGTGATCAGTCTCAGAAATGAAGACCGTCGCGTTATCGAAAGTGAAAGCCAAATCTGACTCGAAGCTGTTGTACAGCCACATCAGGAGGAAAACGACAATCAAGGACCAGGAAACCAGGCTTAGGAAGGAGGGAGGGGAGATCACAAGAAACGACGGTGAGGTATGTGAAGAGTTAAACACGAGATTCAAAGAGGTGTTCACAGAGGAGACAGAAGGGACTTCAGAAAGATGAAGAGGCGAGGTACACCTTTAAGTGTTGGACACAATACATACAGCCGAGGAAGAAGTTAAGAGGCTACTAAGCGAGCTAGATGCCTCAAAGGCGATGGGACTGAATAACATCTCTCCATGGGTGCTGAGAGAGGGAACACAGGCGCTATGTGTGCCACTAACAACAATCTTCAACACATCTATCGAAACAGCTCGACTACCTGAGGTATGGAAGGCAGCAAATGTAGTCCCAGTTTTTATAAAAAGGAGACAGACATGAAGCACTAATTACAGACCAATGTCACTGATATGTATAGTATGCAAAGTCATGGAGATCATCATCAGGAGAAGAGTGGTTGAGCACCTAGAAAGGAATGAGCAAGCACGGTTTCAGGACGTGAAATCCTGTGTCACAAACGTATAGGTTTTCTATGAGAGGGTGACAACAGTAAGACAAGAGAGAGAGGGGTGGGTAGATTGCATTTTCTTGGACTGTAAGGCATTTGACAGAATTTCACACAAGACACAAGTAAAAAAGCTGAAGAACCAGGCAGGGATAACAAGGAAGGCACTACAAAGGATCAGAAAATAAGTCAGGAAGACAACAGTGAGTCATGGTTCGTGGTGAGGTGTAAGAGTGTGAGCCTGATAAGTGTGGGGTTCCACAATGGTCATTACTAGTACCGGGGCTGTTTCTGGTATTAGTGAATGACATGACGTAAGGAATAGACTCCGAAGTGTCCTGTTTGCAGATAATGTGAAGTTGAAGAGAAGAATTCACTCGAACGAGGACCAGGCAGAACTACACAGGGATTTGAACAGGCTGCAGGCCTAGTCCAATAACTGCCTCCTGGAATTTAACCCCACCAAGTGCAAAGTCCAGAAGACTGGGAAAGGGCAAGAAAGACCGCAGATGGAGTACAGTTTATGGGGCCAGAGACTACAAACCTCACTCAAGGAAAAGGATCTTGGTGTAGCCAACATGACTCATGAAATCGTAATGACACGATTGCAAACAAACCATACCACGAGCGGGGACAGAACCCGCGATCAGAGAGTCTCAAAACTCCAGACCGTCGCGTTAGCCACTGGGCCAGCTAGCCACAATAAGATTCATCCAACTAGGTATATTTCTACACCGTAGGAAGGTTAGCATAGGCACCACTTTGACCACAAATGCAAGTTTTTACAGACGAATCTCCAGCTAGCGTGGCCGTGACGAACTTTAGCTCAAGTCCCCTCAAAGCCGTCAAAATGACCCATGAAATCGTAATGACACGATTGCAAACAAACCATACCCAGTGGCTAACGCGACGGTCTGGAGTTCTGAGACTCTCTGATCGCGGGTTCTGTCCCCGCCCATGGAATGGTTTGATCTTGGTGTAGGTATAACATGGGGCACGTCTACAGAGGCGCATATCAACCAAATAATTGCTGCAGCATATGGGAGCCTAGCAAACCTAAGAACAGCATTCTGATATATTAATAAGGAATCATTCAGGACCCTGTACACTGTGTACGTAGGCCCATATTGGAGTATGTAGCACCAGTTTGAAATACTCACCTAGCCAAACACATAAGAAAACTAGAGAAAGTGCAAAGGTTTGCAAAAAGACTAGTCCTGGAGCTAAAAGGTATGTCCTACGTGTAGAGGTTAAGGGAAACCGACCTGACGACACTGCAAAACAGGAGAGACAGAGGGTATATGATAAGGACATATAAAATACTGAGAGAAATCGATGAGGTGGAGACAGACAGGATGTTCCAGAGATGGGACACAGCAGCAAGGGGTCCCAGATGGATGTTGAAGACTCAGATGAATCACAGGGATGTTAGGAAGTATTTCTTCAGTCACAGAGTTATCAGGAAGTGGAATAGTCTAGGAAGTGATGTAGTGGAGGCAGCACCCATATATAGCTTTAAGAAGAGGTATGATAAAGCTTATGGAGCAGGAAGAGTTACCTAGTAACGAACAGTGAAGAAGCAGGGCCAAGAGCTGTGACATGACAGTACGCTGAGGTCAGTGGTCACCTGCGGTCCTACCTGCCTGAGCTCTTGGGAGTTAGCCTGAGCTATTACCAAGCACCATGGCTTGTTGTAGTGTTTTAGAATCTCAGGTTCAAGTGTTGAAGAAGGAGATCTACTTCTTCAGGAGGAAAATAGAAGCCTGAAGCTTCGCATAGATGAGTTTGGGAGTGAGTGTGAGAAGGATTTAGTTGGTAAGGAAGGAATGGTCGCCAACAGTGATAGTGGCAGCCGCTCTAAGTGGCAAGTGGTTCACAGTTCAGGAAGAAGGAAGATGGGAGAATTAATAGAGAAGATGTGAAGGTAGGAAAATCGATTCTCTGTTCTCCAAGACGAGTGTACTTCAGTGGTACAACACACAGTAAACAGACTGTCACACATAAACGTACTCCAAAATGTATATTTTGTGATGGAACACACTGGGCACAGTATTGTAGTCAACACACATCAATGGAGGCACGTAAACAACGTGTTCATCAGCTGAAAAGGTGCACAAAGTGTTTAGGTGAACACAAGGGAGGAAAATGCTCACTGAAGAAGTGTTTTAAATGCAAGGGTATACATCATACAGCATTATGCCCAAATACTTTTGCTGAACAGCAGAAGACTTCCACAGAATCAGGAAGTCAACAAGCAACAGCATTAAATGTGAGAGATAAGTTTAAAGCAACTGCTCTCCCGATAGTTCGAGATGAATTATCTAATAAATTACACAAAACCAATGTGCTAACACTATTTGATCAAGGCTCACAAAGGTCCTTCATAAGAAGAACAGTGTTGCAGAAACTGTAAACAACTCTATGCCATAGTACAGCTAGATATAGCTGGTTTTTTCCACAATTCTGGTAAACAGAATATGACTTAGTCAAAATCACTGTTGGTCTAGGAAACAGGAAAAAGACAGTAGAAGCTGTGGTAGTAGATGATTTGCCTAAGTCTGTGCAGATCCAGGGATTAAAAGAAACAGTTGCAGCTCTGAAAGCAGCTAAGGTCAAGTTAACCTGTCCTGACATACTGACGGAAACTATTAGTCCAATTGATTTAATCATTGGAAGTGATTATTATCACTGTTTTGTGCAAAATATAGTAAGTAAACATGATGTTCACTTGCTGAAAACAGCAGGAGGCCACATGATATGTGGTCCCATTCCCTCTCAAAGTGGGAAAGAAGCTGATATTGATTCAGTGGAAAATGTACTAGTTACGAGAATAACAGCTGATCATGTACCACAGCAAAAATTATCATTACTGGAACAAATGAATGAACAAGTTGATAAGTTGTGTAATTAAGACTCGATAGGTATTGATGTAAATAAACCAAACCCACAAGAGTCTCAGACTTATAACCAATATCTGGACACTGTCAAATATAAAGATGGACAGTATTGGGTTAGATTACCATTTAAATTAAATCCACCATATCTGCCTAGCAATTATCGCATGGCTTTCGGGCAAATGAAAGCACAAATACATGAGCTCAGGAAGAATCCAGAGCTACTGACTGTCTATGATAATATCATGCAAGAACAGTTGGACAATAAATTCAATGAGGAAGTAGCCGAAGACAAGTTGAAGACAGAAGATCATTATCTCCCGCACCATGGAGTCAGAAAAGATTCTGAAGCCACTTCATTACGTGTTGTATGCAATTGCATCGCACGTGCAAATAAAGATGTAGCAAGTCTTAATGACTGTCTAATGACCGGACCCTCACTAACTGAGAAGCTTGGAGACGTGCTTATGAAATTTCACACAAACCCATATGCCTACACGGCTGATATTTTCAAGGCTTTCTTAAGAGTAGGACTACAAGAAATAGATAGAGATTATACTCGATTCTTGTGGCCTGAAAATCCACATGATCCTCAAAGTCCTGTGAAAACTTATCGTTTCAAATCAGCATTATTTAAGAACATAAGAACATAAGAAAGCAGGAACACTGCAGCAGGCCTGTTGGCCCATACTAGGCAGGTCCTTCACAAACTATCCTACTACCAGAATCGTATTTGCCCAACCCAATTTTCAATGCTTCCCAAGCAATAAGCATTGATAATTCTATTCACGCATGCGCAAGTCCCACTCAAATCAAATTGTGTGTGTGTGTGTGGGGAAGTACCCTAGCTGGTGCGTGGGGAAGTACTTTGGCTGGTGTGTGGGGAAGTGCCCTGGTGGTGTGTGTGTGGGGAAGTACCCTGGCTGGTGTGTGTGGGGAAATGCCCTGGCTGGCGTGTTCTTTCTTGAATTCTATCATGTTTATCACCTTCCCCACCAAAGGTCCGGCACTAGGAGCTTCCTCCTGGCCCATGGTGGTTTATTTAGCAGTTGCAAGCACTAAAAAGAATGGAATACAAAATGTTTTGTATGAACGCATGGGATCGTCCTCACTGGGTGATAAACAATGGCACACTGACTGTAAATAGTGCGTCGGCGTGCGGACACGTTCGGGACGAATGGCCGTTATCGAGTTCAGTGACGATCACCAAGCCAATATTTTGACAAAAAAGGAGTTACTTACTCAGAAACTACGTAATCCGGGGGTTCACTGTACAACATCCTAGTATCTTGTACTTTAAGATCACATTCGCTCAGTCTCTTTCCTCCAGTGTTGCAATATGCTGGATAAACTTAGTCTACTGCATCTGAATTTTTGCATTCCTGGAACTAAAGGTTTTTTCACATACAGTGGACCCCCGGATATCGGCTGGTGTGGATATCAGCCACTTTTTTGGCCAAAATTCTATCCTGGATTTCGGGCGGCAACTCTGAAATCGCCCATATTGGATGCATCCGCCCACCACACCACTTGCGTAAGTCAGTCTGGCCATGTCACTCCGTGCATTCATCCAAACATTTCGTTATAATCCATTGTTTTTTTGTGGTTGTTTATTGAGTGACTGTGAAATAAGCCTCCAAGGGCCCAAAGAAAGCTCCCAGTGCCAGCCCTCTGGTAAAGAAAGTGAGAAACATGATAGAATTCAGTGACAAAACTTGTCCCACTTCAGGAAAATCTTAAAAGAGACGCCAGAAACAGACCTCTCCGGACAGTTTTTTTGTGCGACTGGTGCAGCGACTCTCAAGCTGGTCCTAGTGCCAGTAAAAGACAAGCATTGAAGTAACCCTGGACAGGGACTTGATACCTGAAGTCCTTATGGAGGGGGATAACCCTTCCAAACAATAATCAGTCCTCCCTCTCCCTTCCTCCCTGTCTTCCATACACCAACAAGAATTGTCAATAAAGGTAAATGTGATGCTAAATGTTCATTTATCTATTTCATTAGTAATCTTATTTAGTTCTCACTGTTTTGTGTATGTAAAACTATAGTTAATCTTTAAAAAATTTTTTTTTTTTTTTGGGTGTCTGGAACGGATTAATTGTATTTACATTAATTCTTATGGGAAACATTACTTCAGTATTCAACCTTTTCAGATTTAGGCCGACCTACTGGAATGGATTACGGCCGAAATCCAGGGTTCCACTGTATATCACTAGTACCTCCTGGAATGATTTGCTAAGCTCCTTGTAAACTTCCCAGTCATTACCAGTGACCAAATCCCCATTTTCTTTTTAAATTTGTTCCACTGTTTATATATTCTTGCACATGGAAATAATTCAGGATGAAATAGCACAGAACTTCACTTTGGAACTCCTTTTTAAGTAACAGGTCCAACATAATTTTAGTATACAGTGAAGCCCATGTATTTGGTACATCTTGACTCATTACTTCACTTTTCTGATGGAGTCGCTTGGTGTTGCAGCATATATCCTGATCTTCAACTTCCCTAAGCTTAGCCTTAGCCCCTTTGGACTTCCCCTCAGAAACCATGTGCAACCGGGAGCCTTAATTCCTGCAATATTCAATCGATGTTAGTGACCTGCCTGCACCTCAGAAATTCCTATATCCAAGGGGGTGTGTATCCTCTAGTATAACTACGCAGACACGGACACTAGCTTCTAGACTGACAAAAGACATTGGTACATACTGGGCATGCACTGCCAGCTGCACACAGGCCTTCAGATCAACTCACTCTCAATTTTCCCCAGACACTGGCCAGAAATCCTAAGAGAAAGTGGAGGTCTTGTCTTACTGTATGGGCCTGATGGAGGAGGTCATCTATGGTACAGGTACATCGAGGTGCCTCTACCAGATTTCCCCAGGTCTCATATGTGAAGACACGTGGGGGGCGCCGTCTGCTGATCACAGCACGTCTTGTCCAGGTGGTGTATTTGGTGCAACATCCTCTCCATTCTTACTAGAAGCTACTCAAAAAGATCTTAAAGAAAAGTTTCTATGTGGACAATCTTCAAGGTACTGTGAATAAAGAGGAGGATCTGAAATCCTTATACAGAGAAGCTAACAAGGAGATTAAAGAAGCAAATATTCCTCTAAGGATGTGGAAAGCAAATTCAAAGCAATTAAGGGAACTTATCAAAGAAGATTCCCCTGAAACTGAAATTCCTAATTGTAAAAATCTGCTGGGACTTAATTGGAACACACAGGAAGATACTTTGAGTCTCAAAATGATAAACAATAAATCATGCAGTACACTCACTAAACGTAGTTTACTGTCAGAGGTATCACAATGTTTTGATCCTCTAGGACTCGTCTCACCAATTACCATAAAAGGTAAAAGACTTATGCAAGATGCATGGAAACTCAAAAGTGGATGGGATGAGAACTTACCTCTAGAAATGAGTCAAGCATGAGATGAAATATCCTAGAAGTTTAAACAACTACACTGAGGTCAGTGGTCACGTGCGGTCAAGCCTGCCTAAGCTCTTGGGAGTTAGCATGGGCTGTTACCAAGCACCATGGCTTTTTGTAGTGCTTTAGAATCCCAGGTTCAAGTGTTGAAGAAGGAGATTCTACTTCTTCAGGAGGAAAATAGGAGGCTGAAGCTTCGCATAGCTGAGTTTGGGAGCGAGTGTGAGAAAGATTTAGCTGGTAAGGTAGGAATGGTCACCAGCAGTGATAGTGGCAGCCGCTTTAAGTGGCAAGTGGTTCACAGTTCAGGAAGAAAGCAGATGAGGAGAGTTAATAGAGATGTGAAGGTAGGAAATCGATTCTCTGTTCTCCAAGACGAGTGTACTTCAGTGGTTAGTGAGGTTGAAGGTACCATTGATTCTCCTGCTAATCAAGGTAAGAATATTTTAATAGTAGGCGATTCTCAGGTAAGATATATGGACCGTGCATTTTGTAACAGAGACAGAAAGGTCAGGCAGAGAGTGTGTCTTCCTGGAGCTGGTGTTGGTGACATAGTCAGCACGTTGGATAATATTATGGAAGGTAATGGGAACAAGCCCATTATCTGTCTTAGTGCTGGGGGTAATGACATTGGGAAGGGCAGGAGAGAGGAGCTGCTGGATAAGTACAGGTCAGCCATAGGAGTAGTTAGGTTTAAGGGAGGGATCCCAGTCATATGTAGCACCTTGCCTAGAAAGGGAGTGGGCAATGAATGGATGTCTAGGCCAATTGGTATAAATTGCTGGCTAGACAGGTACTGCAAGGAACTTACAATCCCATTCATTGATAACTGGGACCTATTCTTTGGCAAACGTGATATGTATGCAAGGGATGGGGATCATCTCTCTGGGGATAGAGTGGTTGCATTAGCCAATTCAGTTGAGAGGGTAAATGATGACTTGTCTAGGAATTTAAACTGATAGATTATAGAGGTATGGGTGTTTGTGGGAAACAATCAGTCTGCAGCATTAGAGTTAAAAACAGCAGTTATTACCGGGATACCTCAGGGATATGTTCAATAGACAATATTCAAAACAAAGTTGCTAGTAATGGCAAATCAATTGATCAACAAATAAAGAGAGATAGCAGAGGGCAACGAGTGACTAGCTCCCTTAAGGTTTTCTATACAAATAGTACGAGTCTAAGAAATAAGATAGATGAGCTAAGATTACTTGCAAGTGTAGGTAATATAGATATTATTGGTATAACAGAGACCTGGTTCAACCTGAAAGATAGAGAAATGCCTTCTGAATGCAACATACAGGGTTAAACTATTCCACACTGATAGGGTCAACAGGAAGGGTGGTGGGGTGGCGATGTATGTCAGAGAAAATTTAAATTGTTGTCTTAGACATGATATAAGATTAGAGACATCGAACACAGAATCTATTTGGCTACACTTTCTCGAGGGACATGACAAATTAATTTTGGGTGTGATTTATAGGCCCCCAAACCTTGATAGGAGGGCAGTAAGCTGTTATGGGACGAAATTCATAAGGCATCTACATATGAAAATGTTGTAATAATGGGAGATTTTAACTTTAGACAAATTGATTGGAACAATGACAGGAAATCTTGAGTCTAGTGACTTTCTTGATACGGTTCAGGATTGCTTTTTAGAACAGGTTGTGACAGAACTAACTAGAGGAAACAATCTGCTTGACTTGGTTCTTGCCAAAAAAGATTCACTAATTAATAATCTTGAGGTTAATGATGAGCTTGGGGAAAGTGATCACAAATCACTTAGTTTTAATATATCATGGAATTACCCAGATATCTACAATCAAATCTCGGTCCCAGATTTTCGCTTGGCCGACTTCATGGGACTGAAAAATTACCTGGGTGGGCTAAATTGGGATGTCCTGACTATGGGTCAGGTAGGTGATCTTGGTTGCCAATATGACGTTTTTCAGAGCATAGTTCTAGCTGCCCAGACAACTTTTGTTCCGAGCAGGGAAATTAGATCTAACAAAAATGTTCACAAATGGAAGAACAATAGATTAAAACATCTCATTGGTCAAAAGAGAGGCATATATAGGCGTATCAAAAGAGGGGATGGAGAGTTAAGAAATCAATATATTCAATTAAAGAGAGAAATAAACAAAGGAATAAGAAAAGCAAAAAGGGATTATGAGGCTAAGGTAGCAAGGGATTCAAAGATTAACCGTAAAGGACTCTTTCAGGTATACAGAAGTAATATTAGGGACAAGATTGGCCCACTTAAGAGTAACTCTGGTCAGATCACTGACAGTGATAAGGATATGTGTGAAATTCTAAATACCTACTTCCTCTCAGTTTTCACCCAGGAAAATACTAGCGATATTCCTAAAATAATAGACTATGTAGAACAGGATGATAATAAACTATGTACAATTGCGGTAACTAGTGCCATGGTCCTCAGACAAATAGAGAAACTAAAACCTAACAAATCCCCAGGCCCTGATGAACTGTTTGCAAGGGTGTTAAAGGAATGTAAAGAGGAACTTATCATACCTTTGGCTAATCTTTTTAACATATCACTACAAACTGGCATAGTGCCTGATAACTGGAAAATGGCAAATGTAATGCCTATTTACAAGGCAGGTGACAGGTCCCTGGCTTCGAGCTATAGACCAATAAGCCTTACCTCCATAGTGGGAAAATTTATGGAATCAATAATTGCCGAAGCAATTCGTAGCCATCTTGACAGACACAGATTGATTAATGAATCTCAACACGGTTTTAAAAAGGGGCGTTCCTGTCTTAAGAATTTACTAACTTTTTTCACTAAGGTGTTTGAGGAGGTAGATCATGGTAATGAATGTGATAGTGTGTATATGGGCTTCAGTAAGGCTTTTGATAGAGTTCCACACCAGAAGCTATTGTGGAAACTTAAGGCACATGGAATAGGAGAAATTTTTTCCTGGGTAGAGGCATGGCTGACAAATAGACAGCAGAGAGTTTGCATAAATGGGGAGAAATCAGAATGGGGGCACGTCACAAGCGGTGTTCCTCAGGGGTCAGTGTTGGGCTCGTTGTTGTTCACAATTTACATAAACGACATAGTTGAGGGAATAAATAGCGACATAAGCAAATTTGCTGATGACACCAAAAGAGGCCGTCCAATTCATTCTAATGAGGACACTATAGCACTCCAGGATGATTTGAATAGACTGATGCAATGGTCGGAGAAGTAGCAGACGCAGTTTAATAATGACAAATGCAAAGTTCTAAATGTTGGACAGTTAAATAACCATGCCACATATAAACTAAATAATGTAGATCTTAATACTACTGATTGCGAAAAGGACTTAGGAGTTCTGGTTAGCAGTAATTTAAAACCAAGACAACAGTGCATTATTGTTCGCAATAAAGCTAACAGAATTCTTGGCTTCAAATCGAGAAGTATAAATAATAGAAGTCCTCAGGTTGTTCTTCAACTCTATATATCCTTGGTTAATCCTCATTTAGACTATGCTGCTCAGTTCTGGTCACCGTATTACAGAATGGATATAAATGCTCTGGAAAACGTGCAGAGGTGGATGACAAAGATGATCCCATGTATCAGAACTCTTCCCTATGAGGATATACTGAGGCCCTGAATCTGCACTCTCTAGAAAGGCGTAGAATTAGGGGGGATATGATCGAGGTGTATTAATGGAAAACAGGAATAAATAAAGGGGATGAAAATAGAGTGCTGAAAATTTCCAGCCAAGACAGGACTCGCAGCAATGGTTTCAAGTTGGAAAAATTCAGATTCAGGAAGGATATAGGAAAGCACTGGTTTGGTAATAGAGTTGTGGATGAGTGGAACAATCTCCCGAGTACAGTTATTGAGGCTAAAACGTTGTGTAGTTTTGAAAATAGGTTAGATAAATACATGAGTTGGTGTGGGTGGGTGTGAGTTGGACCTGACTAGCTTGTGCTGCTGGGTCTGGTGCAGTGCTCCATCCTTGAGTGGAGATGATCAGACTTGGTGGGTCATTGGTCTAATCCGGGGGGGGGACATGGACCTGCTCCACATGGGTCAGTAGGCCTGTTGCAGTGTTCCTTCTTTATGTTCTTATGGCCCCTGCAAATATAAGCAGGTGAGTATGCACACACACCCACACAAACACACACAAACACACACACACACACACACACACACACACACACACACACACACACACACACACACACACACACACACACACACACATCAATAACACTGCGACTAGCCAAGGACTCGAACCCATGATGTTTTGGCCCGCATCATGGTGAGCGAAAATCACATGATGCTCTAACCCACAGGACCACCAAATCCTACAAAAACCAAGCACCCAGCCAAGCTGGTGTGTTACCCCAAAATGATATGGGTTCGAATCCTCGGCTAGTCGCAGTGTAGTTATTGATTCAATACTACTCGTTCGTCGTTACAATAATACAGAATACTGCTCGTGAAGGCTAGTACATCTGCGTAGAAAATTTCTCCAGAAAGGGTGTTATCGGCCCCCATCAGCCCTTTCAGCCCCCCTGAGGGACCAGAGTGACTCAACCCTCCCAGAAGGGGCAAATGGCTTTCTGATAAACAGTCTGATTCCACATGCAGCGTGTACCAGTCAGAAGTTACCCCACCTCGTGTTCGTTGCAATATGATTGACAGTGGAATGGAAACAAATAACTCTTTCGCAGTAGCAGGAAAATTACAGGAAACCCTGCATCAATTTATTCTCAATGTGGAACGATAATGAACAGCCTATCTTGTGCAATACCACTGATAAACCAATCACCTTGCTCTAGGTCATATTTAGTCTCTAGAGATCTGAGACTACTGTCTAGTGTGTTGCTAAATGTCTTGGTGACTTCAAGCTTGAGATTCTGGCTGCATGTCTAACTATGGCATTGTCAGCATCAAAGTAACTGTCTGCCAAAACACGTAAGGCTAGCAGATAATTGTCTTGGACCACCGGAAAGGATTTTATCAGTTCAAAGGGTTCTTCCTTCACATGACATTTCAGGTACTTTAACTTAGTGATCTCATCAATATCAGTTCTTGTGTATACAAGGACTGAAACCCACTCATAAACTCTTCATAATTGTGACCTTCAAATATAGGTAATGATAATGTAGGAAGACTAGGTAATGGTATGCCCGTCATGGCAGGTGTAACAAGTTTCTGACCACTAGCTACAGCAGATCTTTGTGAAAGAATTTTGTGGCAGGTACAATGTCTCTCTGCCCACTTTTCTTGTTGAGCACCAAAAGTACTCGCAATATTTTGAATTTCACCCTCAGATGGATCTGACTCTAGGAAATCACCTTCATAGTTCGATTAATCTGAATTAATGTTCTTCAGACGATCTGAAAGTAGATTCAATTTTGTTTCTATCATGTCAGATCAATACTCGCGTTTTGAGTGAACTTTTTCTACCTGTGTAATTTTGGTTTGTAAAGACTGAAACTGCGCTTTCAATTACACCATCTTGAACTGAAATAATTCCTAACACTTAGAGTGTTTAAATACTTTACCACAGTGAACAGCTGAGTGTTTGTTATGATCGCATCAGCACCTCACTGACCCATTCACCATACGGTCAGTATGGTCACTGGGTCAGTGAGAGTACACCGGACACTGATGTTCTGGATTGTTGATGCTGGATCAGCTCCTCAGCTAGAATACTGCTAAGTCAGCATTTTGTAAGATACTATACACATCACACATGTATATGCATTATACATATAAATGTCACTGCTAATGTACATGAAAGCTTAAACTTAATATAAACTTCCTTAAAATAGATAAGAAATTATGTCTATAAACACTATAAACACTGGGCTGAAAGGGGCTGAAAGGGGCTGAAGGGGGCTGATACCCCCCTTTCCGGAGGAATTTTCTTCACAACACCAAACGGGGATTAGAATGAAATTAGCTCAGAGGCACCCACACTACTGTATGTCCTCAGATCAAGGTAAAACACCTAGCCTGATTCTTGGAGGATTGCATGGTCCTGTGGGTTAGTGTCATGTGTGATTTTCGCTCACCATGAGGCAGGCCAAAACGACATGGGTTCGAATTCTCGGCTAGTCGCAGTGTTGTTATAAATATTGTATAATTATATATATATATATATATATATATATATATATATATATATATATATATATATATATATATATATATATATATATATATATATATATATATATATATTTCAACAATTCGGCCGTCTCCCACCGAGGCAGGGTGCCCCAAAAAGAAAATCTCCAAAAAGAAAATACTTTCGTCATCATTCAATACTTTCACCTCACTCACACATAATCACTGTTTTTGAAGAGGTGCTCAGAACAATCCAACAGCTTGTCAGGTCCCAAATACCATTCGTCTCCATTCACTATCTAACACGCTCACGCACGCTTGCTGGAAGTCCAAGCCCCTCGCCAACAAAACCTCCGTTACCCCCTCCCTCCAACCCTTTCAATGACTACCCCTACCCCGCCTTAATTCCCCTACAGATTTATATGTTCTCCGTGTCATTCTACTTTGATCCATTCTCTCTAAATGACCAAACCACCTCAACAACCCCTCTTCAGCCCTCTGACTAATGCTTTTATTAACTCCACACCTTCTCCTAATTTCCGCACTCCGAATTTTCTGCATAATATTTACACCACACATTGCACATTGAAAGCTGGCTGCCTTGGATCAAAGTCTAGCGCAAGCTGGACTCCAAGGTATTGGTCCAGTGTGGGTAGATTGGTAAAGCACTGCGTACCTTGTTCCAAGGTTCGTAGGTTCGAGTCTCCTTCAGCCAGAGATCAGTGTTTGTGTATATTTCGCCTGCTCTTGCGAATTCCTTGCATATATATATATATATATATATATATATATATATATATATATATATATATATATATATATATATATACAGTGGTCCCTCGTTGTTCGTAATTAATCCGTTCCTGGAGCCGTTACTATAAACGAAATTTACGATTTACGAATCAATTTTCCCCATTAGAAATAATGTAAATACAATTAATCCGTTCCTGACACCCAGAAGTATTAAAACAAAAAATTTGTTAACATGAAATATACATGTAGTACATAAACAATACAATGGGAAATGATGAATGAAACATTAACAGCATAACACTTACCTTTATTGGAGATTCTTCTTAGTGTATGGGAGACTGGAGGAGGAGAGTGGATTGTTTATAGTTTGGAAGGGGAATCCCCTTCCATCAACACCTCAGGTACCATTTGCTTTTCTGGGGTTGCTTCTCTTCTCTGTTTCTTAATGCCACTAGGACCACCTTGAGTCACTGGAGTCCTGTTCACAAAATAAACTGTGGAGAGAACTCTGCTTTTGGAAATCTCTGTACCCACTTCCCTAAAATGGCACAAGACTTGTCACTGTACATGTTGCCAACCTGCTTGAAACAAACCTTGTTAGGGTGATGTTTCTCCATTAAGATTTTTCTATGTGGGGTTAAGATGGGGAAATCTTACCCAACATAGTAAAATCTCTTTTAAATGTCTGAGAAGGACCTTCTTCCATCTCTCTTCCTCCTCCTCTGCAGCAAGATCTGAGCTGCGATTGTGTTGCTCTGCATGCTGAAGCTCTTGCAGCTCCTCAGTGGTGAGCTCTAGCTCTTCATTGTGAGGTCTTCAACCAATTCTCTCCACTTCCTCCAAACTCACATCCAACCCCATGGAAATCCCAGTGCACAATTGATTTTACATCAGAATTAGGCTCATTAGGGTCAGTCCCAAATTCTTCAAAATCCCTCTTGTGACACAATCTGGCCATCAATTTTCTCCAAGCAGAGTTCAAAGTTCTGGTAAGACACTCCATCCCAAGCCATACCTCTAAGGGTATGCTTTTGGAGGATGGCTGAAGTGTTCTCTCCAAAATTTCCCTTGGGTCATGTGAGGTGTCTGTGTTCACATTCATAGCACCTGTGAAACATTGTTTTGTGTAGTTTTTTAAAGTTTGCAATAAACCTGCTGGTCCATGGGTTGGAGGAGAGGAGTGGTATTTCGGGGGCCAAGAACTTTACTGTGATGAACCCAAAAATCCTCGAAAATTAGGTCATCCAAGGTTTGGAGCGAATGAGCAGGTGCATTGTCCATTACTAGCAGGCACTTGAGGATCATTTCTTTCCATGAGATACTCCTTCCCACTAGGCGCCCCAAACACTTCATTTGAACCACTCGACGAAAATTTCCCTCCGTGACCTATGCCTTACTATTAGATTTCCAAAACACACACAATTTACTCTCATATACATTGTTTTGCCTAAAACACTCTGGGATTTTCAGAATGGTCAACTAGTAATGGCTTCACTTTGAAATCCCAATAGCATTAGCACAGATCATTAGCGTCAGCCTGGTCTTTCATAGCTTGTGTCCTCGGCATTGCCTTTTCCTCTTGTGTATGTAGGTCCTCTTTGGGCGTAATCTTCAAAATGGGGGCCTGTTTCGTCACAATTGAACACTTGTTCAGGTTTCCAGTCCTTCGGCCTCTTATGTACTCCGGGAATTCATGCACATATTTTTCAGCGCCCTTGTGGTCCGACTGGCAGCCTCACCATGCCTTACACCACTGTGTTATGCCAGATACGGTTCTTAATCTTCAAACCAGCCTTTGCTGGTCTTAAATTCATCACTTCACCATATTTGAGGCAATTTCTTTACCAAATCTTAATGCAACTGCCTAGCCTTTTCCAAATAAACGGGAAGATATAAGAGTATCTCTGCTAATTACTTCTAATTTATCCGCACACCAAATAATTAACTTCTCAACCTTCTTCAGTTACTGTTGATCTTCATTTTGTCAGCATAGTTACTCCCTTGCACTACAGCATCCTTGATTTCCTTTTTCTTGGAACTTTGGAAAATAAGGTGTGGTAGGGTTTCTTATACATCTGGACAGTTTCGACCCCACTTGTACCACTCTTTCTATTGTTCAATGATGGTTTTCTGAAATTCAATCGTTTTTTCACCTTCTTTACACAGGCTTGCACTAGGAGCTTTCTTGGAGCAATGGTAGCTTATTTAGTACTTGCTCAAAAGAACTAAAATAATGGAATATTATGAAATATTTCGCTGCTGGACACGGGAGGGGACCTTTGCTCACTGGTAAACAATGCCAGACTGGCTGCCGCACCTGGCTCACGCGAGGGTAAGGTCCCAGAGGGAACACGACTCGCGAGTCTACCCTATGAAAAGCGAAGTCCTGTTTATACGAAAATAACCCTATGATTGGCGAATTTACGATTGCCGGGACTACGAAAAGCGGGGGACCACTATATGTTTTTAATTATATATATATATATATATAATTATATATCTATATATATATTATATATTTATATATATGCAATAAGATCACAGTAAACAAGTGATTTGAATTTGCAAACACAACCACCTGTGGAAAGAATTCTAGAAATTCCAAAGCGCTTTCGTGACTACTCACATTATCTAGGAACAATAAAAGTCATGCATCAAAGAAAGGCATTAATAATGGGCTCTAGACTCACCTCACTATCACATCTCACTAAAACACCTGGACGCACGGCTCATAAGAAAGTAGTATCACTGCAAGCAGGCCCACTGGCCGAAAAACTAGGACACGTCCTTCATGCAACACACAAACTATTCTACACAGATTTAGAATTTTAACATTTATTATTTGTCCAATGTATTATTAAATATCTTCCCCAACATTTCTATTAATTAATAAATGGATCTTATTTATATAAAAACCAAAGAATTGTTATATCTTTTAAAATTGCTAGAAATACTTCTTAAAATCCAAAAAGGGGACAACACAACCCTTATTCAACTAAAAAATATAGTTGGTTCCCATTAACCCATGAAAACTTGGTTTCCCAGTTTCTTCTGCACTGATAAGTCCACAATGTTAAAAATGCGAACTTAATTTTAAATTTTTTTTTTTTTAAATGAACAAGTTCGCCCAAGTCTCTTTTAGCCATACATCCTGGAAATGAGAGATAGTCCTTATTGATGATTTATGAGTATTATTCTTCTGAAACATTATTGAAATTACATAAAATACAGGAGAAAGAAGCATTCAAAATATTGAGAAACAAAAAATACTCTTTTAATCAGGCCAATTCCACCGAATGGAAACACCCCAAGGGGGGGGTATGTTGAATCATTGCAATAATAAACTCAGAATTTGTAATGAACTCAAAAACAGCTACAAAGAAAATTAGACATTTTAATTGAAAAATAGTGATTGACAAAACATGTAATAATAATTCTTGTGATAACTTATCAGATGGAATTTTAGACCAAAAATACACACTGTGCCTATAGGTTTTGGCGTAAAGTTGGCAATTTCAAAACAAAAAACTTAATAATGATGAAATTGCAAAAACCTTTTTGTAACTTTGAAAAATTTTCTGATTATTCCTCTGATGAATTAATATTAGTTAAAAGGGAATGGTATATAGCTCTATGTTCAAACAAAAGATCCCAATTGCCCTCAAATGATTCTTTAGTTTATTGATACACTTAATAACAATAAAAATTTGCGCCGTACTAAAGCAGGACCCAAAATATATGCAATAGTATATATGAAAGAATGATTACCAAGAAAAAATTAATAAATTCTCTTAGGACACTGAAACCTATTCTAAAACTTAGGAAAAATCCCTAGAAAAAAGTTAACAGCAATTTCAATAAAACAATTAAAACTTCTACTGAAAGGCAAAAGTTGAAATTAATCAAACAATTTACTTCACTAACTCCATCTTTTTCTTACATGTATGGCTAGTAAAAACACACAAACAAGGGAATCCCAGTCAGACCAATTTTTAGCTCCATAGGGTCAGTTTATATAAATTGTACAAATGCTTGTTGATATTTTGATGCCCTATTGTTGGACAAAATTTCTAACTTCAATGTTAAAAACACACAGATTTAGTTGGATAAATTAAGGCTCCTTGACTGACTTAAATGATTTTACTTGTTTGTTTTGATGTTACTTCCTTGTTTACGAAAGTGCTGTTGATGATTTTATTAAAGTTTCTTATTTGGAAGAACTCGTAATTATGATTTTACCATTGCCAGTTTCTACTATCATTAAACTTATTAAAACTTTGCATTTGTTGATGCTCAAAATTTGCATGTAATGATAAGTTTTTACACTCAGAAGTTTGGCATATGGCAATGGGGAAATCCCTCTTTCACCTGTTATTAGTATCCTATAATGGAATTTTTCGAAACAAGGTTGCTTAAACACAATCATCCCTAATAGATGCTAAATGGTTCAGATATGTTTATGACATTTTGTGTTCTTATTCCCCAAAAATGTAGATATTCACCATTTCCTTGGCAAATTTAAATAGCTTGCACATTCTATAAATTTTACTGATTGAATTTGAGAAAATAACTTCATTGCCTTTTCTGATGTTTTTAATTAAGGGGAATACTGAATTCAATTTATAATTATACAGAAAAACCGTATAATAACTGATCCTATGTCCACTTTTATTCTTTCGCATCAAGATTGAGTTAAAACTGTCTGTTTTCTCATCATGTTTTTGAGAGCTTCACGAATTTGTAGTCAGAGTTTCATAGATGAGGAAATATCAAAATTTATGAAATTGGGATGATTTGAAATACCAAGATATTGGAATTGTGAAATCTTTGAAAGTTGCGTGTAATTCGGGGTTAATGACACATTATTTGGGGTTTTATAAATTTACTCTCCACCCAACACAACCATCACACACACCTACAACAACAACAACACTCAAGAAACACCCCACAACCTCAAACAAAGCCCTACACAATGTGCAAACTCTTGCAACATGTGTCTAATTTATCAACATGTCGGTTCTCTGAACCATTCATCTACAATGTACAAGGTGTACAGACCATAGCTAACATCACTGACATACTACTATGTATATAGAAAGCCCCTTGTTATGCAGAGAATTTTGGGATGTTTTAAGTCACTTATGTCCCAGGATGTGACCCACACCAGTTGACTAACACCTAGGTACCTATTTTACTACTAGGTGAACATGGACAACAGGTGTCTTAGGAAACATGTCCTGATGTTTCCACCTGTACCAGGGATCGACCCAGGACTCAGAGTGTTGAGCTGAATGCACTACCAATTGAAGACTACAGGACAACTTAATGATTACCAGTGTGGTTTACAATGTGTCCTTGACTGTACATAAATGTCTTTCCACATTGTAGGTAATGCCTACAGGTATGGCAGAAAGAGACCTGGTTCATAACAAACCTTGGTTAAATAAAACTTGATAAAGCTCAACTCCATAATAAGAACTCACTCTGTGTCTGTACTAAGTGTCAGTCTATAATGAAGTGGCCTAAACAGTGCTGGTGGAGACTGTAAATATAAAGATTAGATTTTGCCACCGAAGTGGGTAGGTTTATTGTGACACCCCCTCGCCTTTACAAGCTCGCGCTGCGTCGATGGTTTAGCGCAAGAGCATATGGAAACACAAAAGGCCCAGGAACTAGGCCCCAAGGGGTTAACATGAATACATATGGATTTATATTTACATATCTATAGTTCACTTATCTGTTACAAGCAAATTTAGGAAATTTGCTTAGTATATCTGGTATCTTATTTTCATTAATAAGATATTTTGACATGTCACATAGGTTTATTATTCTGTCATCTCTGTGTTCCTCAATCAGTGGGACAATTAAGCACATAGTGTTAAGACAGTGGACCATATGCCTGTTCACATAATTTACATTTGTTTGATATATCTGTGTGGTCTATCCCAAAACTGCCGAAAGTACTTGTAACCTAGCCTAAGCCTGGACACTACAATATCGTCTTGTTCAATTCCACGTTGCTCATATAACATACTTATCTAAGTTCATGTTTATTATAGTGTGTTATAGATCTACTCAGGCTTCTAATTGCATTCTATAAACATCATTTTTATTATTTCTCTACCTAATATATACCTAAATGCTAGACACAGTTATACCAAAGTTTATTCTTCGCATTTCTTCTTCTGCGGTACTCATCTAGGCTAACATATACAATTACATGAAGGATAGTAATCCAATGTGTGATGGGATCCATAGCAGCTGTAACAAGTTAATTCCTTTGTCCCTGAATTTTTGAGTATCTATACCTGGCTTCTCCCAATGAGCATGTTATTGGGTTTTTATACGAGACAAGAGCCTTCAATGATGACATAGAATCAGTAATGATGATGATCTAGCTCGGTTGGTCATAGGTATAGCTTACTCGCCGCCATTAGGATTGCAAAACAATTTCAGTTAGCGTGTAGGTCGCCAGTTGTTTAATTTTTATGCATAATCAAACTATTTAATTATCGTTCTTAACTAGGGGAGGGGCAAACAAGAGAGATTGATTCACTGCCAGAGACTCCTAGTTTATATCCATCAGTGTATATAACCTTGTGAGATAACTTATTACTACAAAGCTAGGCGGAAATTTCTTCTGAGCAGTTGCTTTATCTAGTGATTTAGGAAGGGATATTACTAGCAAAGAGTTCTTGGAGGGTAAGGGACTTTGCAGGTATGTGATATTAAGTTGAACACATCTTCCATGGAGGGGTGAAATGTCTTGTTGCCTTACAGTGATACAGTTCATGAGGTTATGAAACTTTAATGCAATTGCACATTTTCACAAGCCATTTTAGAATCTATGTGTATTTACTCTAGACACTGGTAAAGATTCATTTGTGACAGAATTCTGGTTCATTTCTCAAAATTCTAATACCGAGTACAGTGTTAATTCAACAATCCTATCCAGATACTAAAATACCAAGTCCTTCCTAAGTATTAAGAACTTTGTAGATCTGGGGAACACCCAAGATAATTCTGAGAGCTTCATTCTGCATTAA
Source organism: Cherax quadricarinatus (assembly GCF_026875155.1). Classification (NCBI taxonomy): domain Eukaryota; kingdom Metazoa; phylum Arthropoda; class Malacostraca; order Decapoda; family Parastacidae; genus Cherax; species Cherax quadricarinatus. The sequence goes on along the minus strand of NC_069487.1, from coordinate 8,686,838 downwards.
TTCCAAGGGTCGGAGAGAACTTTCCTAGCTAATATCAACATGGGAGCAGAATAATCAATTAGGACCTAAATAAGCTATGTACATCATTCTCCGATGTCTCACATTAGCACCATAGTTTGGTTTTGTAGTCCAGCAACAGCTTTGAGAGCATTTTAGCCTTTTCTTTGCATTTCTTTTGTAGTTGTGGTTATAGTGGGTTTGTTAAAGGTACATCTACACCAAGATATCTGTAGGCTTTAATGTAGCTAATGGATTTCAACTGCAAATAGATGGGTGGGGGATGTCGTTGCAGCTGGGTATTATCTTTGTTTTAGGAAGGATATTTTGAGGCTTAGTCGATTACAAATTGCTTGAACTTCATTAAGAATGGATGCTCATCTTCTATGCCCTGTTGTATGTATCATGATGTCATCAGCATGCTTATAGCTATATGTTTAGGTAAGGCAGGTAGAGCATTTTGGAGAGCATTAATCAGCAATATTAAATAGCATGGGACTAAGAACTCCCTCCCTGCCGGAAATGTACTATAAGAACATTTCTTTAGTCTCACTTCTAAAGCCTTGATAAAGGACAGTAGGATACTCTTTTTGACGGTATCCTATTATCCAGCAGAGTAAAGCTACCACTAATATTCATTTTGGCTGTTCATGTAGTATAACGGTCTGTTCGCAATATCAAATGAGGTTTAGACAAGAAAAGATGGTAAAACTAGTACGAGGTGTGTGCAGTGAGAAAGGTTGGAAAACAGTTATGCACATTTTTACCTTTCCATGAACCCATAGAGGTAGGGGGAAAAGTTGTGTGTCTGATTCTTGTAGTACAGTCTGTTAAGTATCATTCTTTCAAAGGTTTTACTAAAGACAACTAGTTAAGGAGATCGGTCTAAATGTATCCAGGCTGTTGGGGCTTAGGGATAGGCACATGACTACTATTGGTCCAGGAAGTAGAAGAACGCCCTCAATGTAACTGAGATATATACAGTGCAAACAAAGAGTTATCAGGCACGTGCCTTAGTGTTCATGGAGAATATCCTAGGTTATACCATCCTTCCAGGCAGCAGTTGATCGACCTTTAGTTAATGGCATTATCTATTCATTGGTGAAGAGGCAATCACTCTCTCATTTTTTGGCTCATAAAAAGACTGATCGTTTCAAACCATTTCTTCGAAGTACTCTCTAACTTTTTTCTAATATGAGATGGATCGTTTTCATGCCTGGATGTTTTGGACCAGAATTTATGAGGTCATTTTTTCGCTTTTTCCTAGAGGAAAGGGATCGAGCAACATGGATACAGTCTTTTTTTCCTGTTGTTTGTATTTGTATACCTTTCCAAGCCAATCTTAAAGGGGGTGGACCTATTTAATTCACTACCAAATTGTTCCCATTCCTGTTGCCTTAAGTTCTTCCTTTCTATCCTTGCATTTTGTTAGTGCTGCTTGGACATTCTGAGCAATCTGGGGTTCTACTTTCACAGTATGCTTTACCAGTCTCCTAGCTTGCTTTGTTGTTAGGATTGTGGAACTCTGGATCATTATAGTACTCTTTATATTGGTTTTTTGCAATTGTTATAGTGGGAGGGTCTATGTTTCCTTTTCCTGCCACTTGATCTGTGAGGGACAGTCTCAATTAGTGGTAACTTAAATCATCAAGGAGAGATTTTTTGTGTGCCTCAGTGGGCTGGTAATTCTTATAACATTGATCCAAGTGGTTAATAAAGTTAATCTCTGTGTTCTTTGGTTGAGAATAAGGTTTCCTCATTCTGAATTTAGGCTTCTTGATTGCTGGCGATGTGATCAAGATTGACAAGTGTTAGTCTTGGAAAGTGATCGATAGAAGATCATCAACTATGACGAGTCATGCAATCGTATATGAGTGTTAATCCAAGGCACAGATCTAGTATAGAGCCACCATAAATGTGAGTAGGTTCAGTAGTGCCCACAATTCGAGCATTATTCATGCTCATTTAGCAATTTCACTAGTTTAGTTCATTGGTGTTTGCTTTAGCACACACCAATATTTTTAGTCTGGCATTAAAGTCTACCAAGAATGAGGGTAGGTACAGTATTGATGTGATCTGGTAAAGCTTCAGGTCAAAGCTGGTTAGCTGGGGCATAGAGATTTAAAAAATGTTTATGGAAAATCGCCTGCATATACTTTGGACACCATGATACTGCCATGTTAACTTGAACTGGCAAGGAAAGGACGTAAATTGTGGCAAGTTCCTTTTGACCATACATCACACAACAGTTGGGTGACATTAGGTATAAGCTGCATATCCAGCAAAACTTTGGTGGAAGTGCTCCATTCTTTCAGAGAGTACATTCCTGCAAACAGATGTACATCAATATTCTTGGTTGCACTAATATGATTGTAAGTCAGGCAACCGCTTCCTGTTGGAGCATGTTCCATGAAAAGATTTGTAATGTATCCATTGTAGTTGAGTTATTTACAACGTCTGGACTCATTAAGATGGTAAAAACTATTAGGCTGTTGGCTATATGTGCAGCCACTTAAGAGCAATTAGCATAGTTTGTCGAGTTTATCTTTGAACCTTGGGATTTTTTAAGCATTTTGCAGCATCTTGGCTGACCAGTTAAAGAAAGCAAGTTTGAAGCCAAGAAGTCATGGGCTTCTCTTCTTACAAATTGCATGAAACTGAACTGAGAGATTGCTGCACAGTTTTTGACATCATACCATACTCAAGAGGCATCATTCTGATTACATATTTTTATCTAACTTGTCAGGATCTGTTCAAGATGGCTCAAATTTTTTCTGCAAATTTTGTTAATATTATGAGGAAGGTAGGCGAAACCAATGCCTCTTCTGAGGATGGCACTTCGAGTTCAGTGCATTTCTTTAACACCTATCACCTTAACAGGTGCCATGGTTTCATTTAGTGTTCTATTGATGGTGCCTGTGGCAAGTCTTCCTCATCATTACTCATTGCAGTAGGTCACTGGGCATCTGACATCACACTACTCCAGCTTCCAGGGCGGGGGTTACTGTGTGGTGTCCGTTCTGACGGTTGTAGTTGTGTGTGTTGGTAAAAATGAACAAGCTCATCCCCATATTCAGGTTGTAGGCGTAGGTATCAGTAGTGGCAGATCAGATAGTTCTACACATGTGCTAGCAGGGGATGGCATAGCCTCCTCCCACAACTAGTGTGTGTGATTGGGGCATTCTGGTATCACCAGAATCCTTTGCAGTGAGGTTGGGTTCTTCCGCTTTTGCAGGAGGGTTCGCTCATGCTCTGGCTTATGGTTTGATGGATGGCCTCATCCTCAGTTTACCTTTAAAGGACTGTTATCAGGTTTACGTCGAAGGTTGGTTTGGGTTCTGACTGCAGTCCTTGTGGGAAATGTAACCCAACTTCTATACAGAATTATTACACTTAATTTTTGGCTGTCAAGGCCTACTGTAGCATAGACTTCTAAGTAGAATGTTTTCCCAGCACACGCTTACCCAAACCAAGAATGTAGTATTTCCACAGTTACTGCAAAACCATGGCCATAGTGCTGGCATTTGCTAACTCCTGCGTCGAGGGGGTAGTAGGTACACTTCGATGATTAGGAAACATAGGCCAGGCACCCAGATATTTCGAGGGAGTGGTGCACAGGGCCTACCCAACTTCGGGACAATTAATTGGGATTTCCTTTAGTATAGTTTTAGGCTTGATGATATGCTTCAACTTAGAGTCAGATGGGATGAGTCCTGTAGAGAGGTATCCAAAGAATTATGATACTGACCCATATTTTATAGTAGGTGATGTCTTGTTGGAAGGGCACCAGCCAGAGCAGCTTTTAATACCCCCATAAGGTGTACTAAGTAGTAGATCATTGATCAGTTCTTCATTCTGTTCCACAAACACAAATTTGTAGTGTATTTTTCCTAAATTGGATCCTTGAGTTAGGATGTTTCTTTACAGCTTCCATTAGGATAATGCACACTTTGCAGGCTGAGCAGGGTGTTGTCAGGGAAGTTCAGTTATCTTATTCTTCTTTTGAAGGAAAGAATTCTTGCACCCTCTGGGCCACCAAGGACGTTTAGTTTCACAATTGCCTACAAGTCAAGTGAAGCCTGACTACATCGGAGCGCTAACCCTTTCTCACTTTTCTCCTTCGTTTACTTTTAAAGATCTGGAAGCTTTCATCATTTCTCATTACCTGCTGAAAATGGTTTCCTCTAGACAGTTGCATGTTTGCAGTGTGAGGCTATCTCATATTTAAGACCTCACAACGCAAAAAAACTCCCTCCCTTACCTTCCCCTTATTGCTTTTGCAGAGTAAGGTCAGAAGTACTAAAACAGCATCAAATGGCACCATAAGGGTTTCAAGTTCAATGAAACTTCTAATTATACCTTAACTCAGGTCGCTATACTTATTATAGCATACCACCTCATAAGAATAGACATTCAGGGGCTTCTTGATATGTGTGTTATAATATGGTACATATAATGGATGGTACATTGCAAGGTCTTACACCTACTCACAAATTACAAAGCTTTGAAGATGGGGAGAGAGAGAAAGTAGGTATATTGAGTCATAAAAATTTGTGAATTCTGACATATATTACTATTAAACAAGAGTTCAAATTCAAATGATAACTTCCACTTGAGTCAGTTCAGGCTGCTGTCCACCATATATATTATTTTTTTTTTTTATTTTCACATGGCCGAATTCCCTCAAGGCAGGGTGGGCCCGAAAAAAGAGAAAAATACTTTCACCATTCATTCACTCCTTTCACTGTCTTGCCAGAAGGAGTGCTTTACACTACCAGTTTTTAAACTGAAACAGTAAACACCCCTCCTTCAGGAGTGGCAGCACTGTACTTCCAACTCCAGGACTCAACAGTCCTCGCGGCCTGCCGGTTTCCCTGAAACCCCTTCATAAATGTTACTTTGCTCACACATCCAACTGCACGTCAAGTAATTAAAACCAATTTGTCTCCATCCACTCATAGCAAAAACCGCTCACGCATGCCTGTTGGAAGTCCAAGCCCCTCGCACACAAAACCTCCTTTACCCCCTCCCCCCAAACCCTTTCCTGGGCCCAAACCCCCTACCCCGCCTTCCTTCCACTACAGACTGATACACTCTTGAAGTCTTTCTGTTTCGCTCCTTTTCTCTCTACATGTCCGAACCACCTCAACAACCCTTCCTCACCCCTCTGGACAACAGTTTTGGAAATTTCCCACACCTCCTCCTAACTTCCAAACTAGAATTCTCTGCATTATATTCACACCACACATTGCCATCAGACATGACATCCCCACTGCCTCAGCCTTCTCCTCATTGCAACATTCATCCCCATGCTTCACAACCATATAAAGAGTGTTGGTATAACCATACTCTCATACATTCCCCTATTTGCTTCTAGGGACAAAGTTTTTTGCCCTCCACGGACTCCTAAGTGCACCACTCACCCTTTTTTCCCTTCATCAATTCTATATTCACTTCATCCTTCATAAACCCATCTGCTGACACTTCCACTCCTAAATATCTGAATACATTCACCTCCTCCATACCTCTCCTTTCCCAAATCTGATATCTAATCTTTCTGTTATCCTCATCACCTTACTCTTTCCTATATTCACTTTGAATTTTCTTCTTTTACATACCCTACCAAATTCATCCGGACAAAACATACAAGCATTATGCATCACATATGCATATTTAAAGTTTCCATCTTCAGTACCCTTGGAGCTGATTAATACATTCTGCTTGATACCTCTTGCATCACTGATATTCCTCTTGGGTGCCATGTTGAATATCCAGAATAGAGATGATGTGAGAAAAAAGATCCAAAATACTTTGATGACACTGAGAAAGGAACAAAGCAAACCCAACTTGTGTTGAATGGAAGGAAATCAACTATGCAAACTTAAGTGATTTTTACATATAACCTGAGTATTCTGTGCCTACAAAGTTTTTTTAAATGGTAATCAAGAAAAGAATTCAGTTAATCAGTTGTATTTACACAGAATCCATACTACAAGTTTGAGTCCATATTATCTCATTTTTTAATCTATTTCAGTGGTAACTCTGTAGCTGACACCTTGATCAAGCTCTAAAAATCTTACCTTAAATTTGGAAACTACATGAACCTCCTGTACTACACCTCTTGTTTGTGCTCTAATAATCTTGCCTGTAAATTCTAACTCATGTTACATTCAATTTTAAGCCTAGAGGTCTCCCTCACTAGTATAGAATTTAATTCAGAATAGGCTCATTGGATTTGCCACACTCTGCTTTCTTTTATATGAATATAAGCCCAAAGACTGCTTTTTGAAGAGGTATTCCTCAGATGGTACCTCACCACCACAATAATGCACAATGAACACCAACCTTCCGATGGTACCTCACCACCACAATGATGCACACTGAACACCAACTGTCCAATAGTACCTCACCACCACAGTAATACACACTGAACACCAACCATCCAATGGTACCTCACCACCACAATGATGCATATTGAACACCAACCTTCCGATGGTACCTCACCACAACAATGATGCACACTGAACACCAATTGTCCAATGGTACCTCACCACCACAATGATGCACACTGAACACCAGATGTCCGATGGTACCTCACCACCACAATGATGCACATTGAACACCAACCATCTGATAGTACCTCACCACCACAATGATGCACAGTGAGGAACAACTAGTTTGGGGGGAACCAAGTCCCAAAGTTTGGGAGGAGAAGGCTAGGGAAACCCTGCCAGACCTTTTTCCCCGATGGTTCCACCATGAGAAAATATGGCTCATGATCATTACCAATAGTCTTCATGATATTTCTCATGAGGATGGTGAGGGCTTAAGTCTGGAAACTCTGTTCTCTGATGTTGAACTGCAGTCAACCGAAGAAAAGGATTTCCAGCCAGAGCTGAGCATGATTGGAGCATGGATCAGTTAAGTAGAGAGAGAGAGGCTGCACCTACTAGGGTGCAATTAATTTCTGCACAGGAGAATGATGTCACTCTTAAGCTGATCAGAGCCTCAACTGTGGCAGAGGAAGAGATTTTACAATTAAATAAGTGTTTTCCCTTTCAGGGAGGAAACTCTTACAAAGAAGTCACCTCTGTTTGCAGTACCCAAAGGAAGGAGAATAAGGGTTTTGTCACCAGATGGTGATGTCCAGGCATTTCTTCTGGCCTCTGCTGTGAGAGACTGACAAAGAGTATATTAAGACCTATCATGTCTGTCAAATTATAGGGACAACCTAGTCAAAGTATTAAACCTGTTCCCCTTCCCGCTTATTTCAGCACCAAGTGAACCCTTCAGCAAGCTGGTAGTGGATTTTAGTTGGTCCAAAATTTCCCAAGGACCAGAATGGGAAATGATTATTTAATCACAATTATTTGCTCCACTACCAGGTACCTGGAAGCAATCCCTCTACATAAGATAACAGCTCATGTAGTCTTTAAGAGCTTTGATGAAGTTCTTTTTTCATGTTGGTTTTCCTCAAGAGATGCAAACACACCAAGGGCCTAATTTTACCTCAGAGTTGTTTAGAAATGTTTTAAAGGGATTAAAAGTAGAGCCTAACTTTTCAACTGCCTATCACCCTCAATTTCAGGGGAAAATAGTGAAATTCCATCAAACCCTTAAGACAATGCTGCATGCCTATGGTATAGACAATACTAACAACTGGGATGAGAGAATCCCACTTTTTGTATTTGCTGAGTGGGGAAGCACATTGGAATCTCTGAGCTGTTGGCTTGGGGGGATGATGATGCTCCCCTCTAGGAGCTTTTTCTCAGTTTCAGACACTGGCTCGTATGAAGTGGATGGTACCAGTGAACGTGCCCATCAACCAGACCAGGATGATGATGTGGGACCGTAATGTGGACCGTAGTGCTCTGGAAGCTGGGGAGAAGGTGCTGGCATTGGAGCCAATTCATGTGAAAATCTGTATGGCAAGTTGCTGTGACCTGAACATGGTTTGGGGAAAGTTCTCAGGTGTAAGGTATAAAACCCACACATGCGAACAGGAAAAGAATGAGTGTAGAGTACACAGTAACCGGTTAAAGGGTTTAAAGTTATATTAGAAATCCAGAGAGACAAATATTTTAATTGAATGTAAAGGGGTGCAAAACAATAATCTTACGTAATAGCAAAGGTGTATTTAACCCTTTGACTGTCGCAAGCCCATTTCTGAAACTGCCATTCTGTCAAAAAATATTCGAAAAATAAAAAATTTATTTTTTCTTAACGAAATGGTAGGATTATTTTGCCGAGTGTTTTAAGCCTAAACAATTTTGGGGGCGATCAGTACTTGCCAAGATATAGAGGCATAAAGTTGGCAGAAAATGAGCCACATATGGCAACCGGTAAATGCTGCTCACCCGGTATACAATGTTGTATACTGTCACTGACAGTAGTGTCACCCTCTGTTTTCTTTAATTCTTTGATTATATAATGTACAAGTATAAAGGAAGATTTAAAGAAAAAAAGATTCATTATATTGAATGTTATCGATAATATCTAATGAAAATAGGGGGTGCTGCAGTTCAGCAGGAACCCCGCACGAGCCACCACTGAATTTAAGCTTGATATCTCTGGGTGGACATCTTTTAAGCATAAATGTTACAAACCTCAACTTTTATTCACTATGCACAACACACATATCTTTACTTTCCTTGGTCCAGGGTAGTGCTTAGTTTGACAATGTTATTATTACAGCAGGTCCCTGTTTTCATAGCTGTTATGCTCCTGAACCTCGCTGATAAATGATAGTTGGTGAGTGGAAATTTTTTTTTTTTTCAGTATCGAAAGTGTCTAAAATGCCCAATAACATGCTTACACTATAATAAGTGCTCAGTACAGCTAGGCATAAAAAAATCACATACAAAAGTAAAATAAATATAAAATACAGTGGTCCCTCAATTATTGTCCTTAATCCGTTCCTGGAAGTGGGACTATTATCGAAATAGACGATTTTCGAATCAATTTTCCCCATAAGAAATAATGTAAATCCAATTAATTCATTCCAGACACCCAGAAGTATCAATAACAATTTTTTTTTTTTTTTACTTAAAAGATAGATTTACATGCACAAAAGAATGAACATTCAACATGACAGTTACCTTTATTGAAGGCTGTTGTTGATGAATGGAAGACAGGGAGGAGAAGAGAGGGAAGAGAGGTTATTGTTTGGAAGGGGAATCCCCCTCCATAAGGACTCTAGGTCACTTCCCTAGCATAAATATAGATTTACATGCAGAAAAGAATGCCAAATAAATGTAAAGCACTTATAAAATGTATAAATGAACATTGGTAATAGGGGTAGTTGATGAGTGGAACGGTCTACCTAGTAGGGTGATCAAAGCTAAAACATTGGGTAGTTTCAAATTTAGGTTGGATAAATACAAGAGTGAGAGGGGTTGGATTTGAGCGGACTTGCACCTGAGCTTATTGCTTGGGTAGCATTTGTTCTGTTATTGGGTTGGATTTGCAAAGGACCGGCCTAGTATGGGCCAACAGACTTATTGCAGTGTTCCTCCTTTCTTATGTTCTAAAAGCTATGGCTTGGGTAATATCAAATTTAGGTTGGATAAATACATGAGTGAGAGGGGTTGGATTTGAGTCGGACTTGCACCTGAGCTTATTGCTTGGGTAGCATTTGTTCTGTTAGTGGGTTGGATTTGCGAAGGACTGGCCTAGTATGGGCCAGCAGGCCTACTGCAGTGTTCCTCCTTTCTTATGTTCTTATTGAAGACTTGTTTGTGTGAGGGAGGGATGGTAAGTTTATTGTTGGAGAATAAGACACTAATATCAACTCTACGGCTTATTTATCTATCACAATTCAACTATGACATAATAAACAATATTAATAACACAGAAACATGGAATATACTCTAGAATGAATAAAATAAGTCATTATGTATGTCACAAGAGGTGTTGTGTTGTTGTTGGGTATATAAGGGCCGTCCATAATGGTGGTGAAGCAGCAGCTGAGGCGCCGGTGTTTTCTGTAGCCCTATAAAACTCCAACAACATTGGAGGAGTTGGTAGAATTGCTGAATCACTAAAGAAGGAACCCTCTACCACCATTACTATGACCTACCACTATTACAACTGTTACCACCATCACTACTACCTTCTACCACCATCACTACCACCATCCACTATCATAACTGCTTCCACTGTACCACCACCACTTTTGTATTTTTCTACAAACTTTTTCATAAATTGTGTGTTTCTCACATTCTTTACCAAAGGGCTGGCACTAGAAGCTTTCTTTGGAGCCAAGGTAGCTTATTTAGCACTTGCAAGCACTAAAATCAATGGAATATTATGAAATATTTCGTAGAAGCAAGTGAGGGGACTGTCACTCACTGGTAAACAATGGCACATTGGCTGGGAAGACAGGTCCAGGTGGCTCAGAGCGTGAGTACGTGTCCCAGACGCAGGACGATTAGCGAGTTAACGGACCATTTGCGAGCCAATGTTTAGACGAAATAATGGGACTATGTATTTCCGAAATGGACGACTTTCAGGCCGGACGATTATTGAGGGACCACTGTACATATAATACTTAAAACATGAAGCCGGTACTCTTCCCTGACACATCTGTTGTGCAAAGAAGCGGAAAAAGCACCAAAGAATAACTAAATTGAAAACTGCTGAAAAAGTGAGAACAGTAGAGGGAGCAGAAAACACAGGGCTTTCCTATATTACTTTCCTTTGTGTTTTGTAATACATAGTTCTTAATCCTGTAATATTTCCTTTCCTACCTAGGAAGCCTGGTCTGTGACTGAGCCCAGGGGGAGATAATCCCCACAACCACCATATAATTTCCATCTTTTTTTTCTTCAGCTTTAGTGAATGATTATTGAATCTTCCAGGCATTTTTGACATTGAAAGTCATCACAGGACACAACTTTAGATGTTATATTGATGGTAGAATTACCGACAGTATATTAGATAAATGGACACGAAGTGCAACTAATGTGACATTTTATTGTAGCAACATTTTGCTCTCCAGGAGCTTTGTCAAACCCATTACAAACAATACATGGGCACAGAGAGTATATATAGGTAGAGTGTAAGGTGCAAAGCCTAATATAATTGTAGGTGGTGGTAGTAGTTGTAGTACTATTACTACCACAACTACTACTGCTATTACCTACAATGATTGTAGTATGCTTTGCACCTCACACTATACCTATATATACTCTCTGTGTCCTTGTTTGTAATGTCTTAACAAAGCTCCTGCAGAGTGAAATGTTGCTACAGTAAAAATGTTGCATTAGTTGCACTTGTTTTCCTTATAAACAAACACAACCTTAGATTCTGAAAATGCCTGGTACCTTGATTAATTGCAGTCACTGCAACTGGACAAAAAAGCTGGTTATTATAACACATGGAAAACACTGACACATCTGATACTCAACCAAGACCTGTCCACTACATGATGTAATTGTCAGTTAACTTCAAAAGTTACCTGATGCTGTCTCCTACCTCACTGGTCAGGTCATCACCTTACACTCTTGCCAGTATGTGTTGTTCTCAAACCTGTGTTTATTAGAGAAGATCATAGTCCCAGAACACAAATATTTTCTAGATATTCACGTTTGCTCGTGTGTCTCCCCTCAAAGTTCCTTGATGCTGGTGAGGGGCTCTTGATCTAGGGAATTGGATCTGTTCTCCAGTTCCCTGAATTAAACCTGAATACCTTCCACATCCCCCCCAGGAGCTGTATAATCCTATGGGTTTAGCACTTCCCCCTTGATTATAATGCTCATGTCTCTTTCTCAACCACTTTCCTGCATCTACTGAACTTGATGCTAGTGTTGGGCACTTGATGCAAGGAATTGGACTTTTTCCTCTCTTGGATCCTCTCAAGGAAGGTTCCTCAATACTGGTGAGGGGCTCTTGATTTAGGGAATTGGATCTGTGCTCCAGTTCCCTGAATTGAGCCTGAATACCTTCAGTCCTTTCCCCTATGTGTGCTGTATAATTCTACAGGTTTAGTGCTCCCCCTTGATTGTAATAATCCTCTCTTGGATTGAATTGGCCTACCTCTCATTGACCCTTGTGGGTTTAGCTCTTAGTTATGATTATAATTGCCTCCCATTTCCCAGGCACACTATGACCTCTGTAGCTGTATAGCCCTTGTGGCTTAGCGCTTCTTTTTGATTATAATATGACCTCTGTAGGTTTTGTGCTTCACCCTCGGTAACAGAACGAGTTAGCATCACTTGCTGCAATAGGTATCAAAGTTAATGAAAATGGCACCAGGTTGCCATCTACTGTAGGGAGAATAAACTAAATTAGTTAATTTTGCACAATAGATGGCACTAAAAATTGAAAATGGCACTTGGATGCCATCTATTATTGTAATTATTTACTAAATCTAGTTCAGTTTTTGCATAATAGATGGTGCTTTAAGTTAAAGAAAATGGGAAGATAAAGGGTAGACTAAACTAAAATTTTTTTTAGTTCACTTTTTGCTCAATAGATGGCGAAAAAAAAAATTGAAAATGGGAAGATAAAGTAGGGTAGACTAAACTAATTTTTTTTTAGTTCACTTTTTGCTCAATAGATGGCGAAAAAAAAAATTGAAAATGGGAAGATTAATTAGGGGAGACAATAAAATATTTTTAGTTCACAATTCTCTCACTAGATGGCATCCAAGTTCCATTTTCATTAGTAATTTTCAGCACCATCTATTGTGCAAAAAATGAACTAAAAGTTTAGTTCATAATTCTCACAATAGATGGCAGCCAAGTGCCATTTCCATTAGTAATTTTCAGCACCATCTATTGTGCAAAATATAAACTAAAAATATTTTGTTTAGTCTCCCCTAGTTTATCTTCCCTTTTTTTAATTTTTTTTTCGCCATCTATTGAGCAAAAAGTGAACTAAAAAAAAATTAGTTTAGTCTACCCTACTTTATCTTCCCATTTTCAATTTTTTTTTCGCCATCTATTGAGCAAAAAGTGAACTAAAAAAAAAATTAGTTTAGTCTACCCTACTTTATCTTCCCATTTTCAATTTTTTTTTTCGCCATCTATTGAGCGAAAAGTGAACTAAAAAAATTTTTAGTTTAGTCTACCATTTATCTTCCCATTTTCATTAACTTAGTGCCATCTATTATGCAAAAACTGAACTAGATTTAGTAAATAATTACAACAATAGATGGCAGCCAAGTTCATTAGTAATATTTAGGGCCATCTATTGTGCAAAAAATTAACTAATTCAATTTATTCTTCCTCCAATAGATGGCAACCTAGTGCCATTTTCATTAACTTTGTGCCATTATCAAAACTAAGCACTAAACCCACCCGTCACACAGCGGTCTCCCTGCACTAGGTGGCACCCTGAATGCAGTGTAGTGACTAACTCCGAGCACTATCATTTTCCTTATACAAGATGGCACCGAAGTGCAATGTTATAGGTGCCATCTGTAGTTGTAGACACAGTAACTAAGACAATAATCTTGTATCAAAATTTATTGTGATAGATCATATCTGGTATACCTGGAGAAAGTTCAGGGGGTCAATGCCCCCACAGCCCAGTCTATGATCAAGCCTCATGATGGATCAGGGCCTGATCAACCAGGCTGTTACTGCTAGCCGCACATAATTCAACATACAAACCACAGCCCGGCTGGTCAGGTACCGACTTTAGGTGCTTGTTTAGTGCCTGCTTGAAGACAGCCAGGGGTCTATTGGCAATCCCCCTGATGTACACTGGGAAGCAGTTGAAGAGTCTTGGGCCCCTGACACTTATTGTATTCTCTCTCATGCTAGTGGCACCCCTGCTTTTCATTGGGGGGATGTTGCATCATCTGCCGAGTCCTTTGCTTCCACAGGGAATGATTTTCACGTGCAAGTTTGGTACTAGTCCCTCTAGGATTTTCCAGGTGTATATAATCATGTATCTCTCCCTCCTGCATTCTAGGGAGTACAGGTTTAGGATTATTATTATAATCAAAAAGAAGCGCTAAGCCACAAGGGCTATACAGCGCTGCAGGGTAGGGAAGGAAGCAAGGGAATTGGATGGCAGAAGGGATGGGGGATGATCAGCAGGTTACAGAAAACAGCGGGGCAGGGGATAGTACGGGGGTAGAGGGTAGCAAGAGATTGAAGTAGAAAGGGCTGAAGGTATCAGAATTTGTGAAGTAAGTCAGTTGTTCTCAAAAAGTCAATGAGAGAGTCCGGATGAAAGGTGGGTCCATCAGCGAGAAGGGAAGGTAAAGAGAGTACAGGTTTAGGAACTTCAAGCATTCCCAAAGTTTATAAGCTCGTAACCACAGTTTATAGGTTGGAGAAACATAAGTGTAAATATTAGAGAAGTATGGCAGTAGGCCTACTGGCCCATGCTAGGATAGTTCTTGAGGCACATTAACATGTTAGGTAGTGATGGTAGTAGTTAATGGTAGTGATGGTGATAATGGTAGTTCCTGGTAGTGTATCTGCTTCAGTATTTATACAGTGGACCCCCGGTTAACGATATTTTTTCACTCCATAAGTATGTTCAGGTGCCAGTACTGACCGAATTTATTCCCATAAGGAATATTGTGAAGTAGATTAGTCCATTTCAGACCCCCAAACATACACGTACAAACGCACTTACATAAATACACTTACATAATTGGTCGCATTCGGAGGTAATCGTTATGCGGGGGTCCACTGTATTATGTACTTGTACTGTGCAGTGAAGAGTTTTTACGAGGATAGCGAAGCTCAGGTTTGAGTAAGTAGGAGAGTGAGATTACGAAAGGTTGGAGGGGGTAAAGGAGGTTTTGTGTGCGAGGGGCTTGGACGTCCAGCAAGCATGCGTGAGCATGTTAGGAGCAAATGGAGGCAAATGATTTTTAGGACTTGATGTGCTGTTGGAGTGTAAGCAAGGTAACATTTATGAAGGGGTTCAGGGAAACCAGCAAGCTGGACTTGATTCCTGGAGATGGGAAGTACAGTGCACTCTGAAGGAGGGGTGTTAATGTTGCAGTTTTATAACCGTAGTGTAAGACAGTAATGGAGTGAACAGTAATGAAAGTTTTTCTTTTTTGGGCCCCCCTGCCTTGGTGGGAGAAGGCCAATGTGTTAATAAAAAATTATGGGAGAGCACTAAACCTGTAGGGATTGTACAGCACCTGAAGGGGAGCTGGGGTAGAAGCACAGCTCCAATCCCCTAGATCAAGAGCCCCTCACCAGCATCCTTGATGCTTCAATATCTGTATCAAAAGTTTTTTCCAGTTGTAAGTTGTCTTGGTTCTTTATGTTTGTCTTATGTCATGCCACATAACAATTCTTTCATACTATTTCTGTATTTTTCAACCTTCATTAGCACTTCTGATTATAATGACTTTCCATTTTTATTATCAATTTTGTTAGGAATTTCATCGCATGGTTGTGTTAATTCTTTGTTGTACAAACATTAACTTTTTTTTGTTTAAGCTGCATATTTATGTTCAATAATGCATTTACTTTAGTTTTAGACCTGCCAGAACTTCACTGTAAACTATTTCGTGTTTCTTTGCATTTTTGGCATTTTTTTTTTATATTTGTATAATCGCTACAGGGCCTACGAAGATTAGTGATAACAGCCGACCAACAAGAAAATTAGTTGGGAAGAATTTGTTCAATACTCCAATGGATAGGCACTCGAACAGCCTTCTAGAATGAATTGAGTTCAAGTACCAGGGTTCCATTGTATCTTCCTCAACTATACCTGGAGGAGGCTTCGGGGGTCAACATCCCTGTGACCCAGTCCATGACCCATACAGTAAATCCTGGAGACTAACTTTAAGCAAAACAATTATCGTATGATTATCACATACTTTATGAATTCTAGGGTTACAATAATTTATAATTACATTCATTCAATTTTATTATCACATCAACGTTATAAGAAAACGATGTTATTCGAGAACTTGCTGTATTCTCATCCTGGGCCGTTTATTTCCTTCTACCGACCCCCTCACTCATAAAAACCACAATATTTTAGTCACAGAACATGCAAAATTTGTAAGAGAGGCAGCCATGTTGTAAATGAATGGTATACAATACCATGTACATGAATGGTATACAATACCATGTTGTACATGAATGGCATACAATACCATGTTGTACATGAATGGTATACAATACCATGTTGTACATGAATGGTATACAATACCATGTTGTACATGAATGGTATACAATACCATGTTGTACATGAATGTTATACAATACCAACAAGATAAATAATTAGATACCCAGATGTACAACATCCGGGTATCTTTATTTATAAATGTTGCACCATCCAGTGTCTTTATCAATACAAGAACATACGTCCTTCTATTAATAAAGTCACTGGATGGTTCAACATCTACAAATAAATATAATCATATGTATATGTGTCTGATTCTTCAACAATAATGTCATGTTTGAGCTGAGGACAGGACACACCTTCAATAACATACAGTACAATAGAAGCTAAAACCACATGGGTTATATATTGAAAACGTGGATATATGTGGTAGCAGATAAAGGAGTGGAGGGTTAGTGTGAGTGTAAGGTGGGTAGCACAGTGGAGGGTTAGTGCGAGTGTAAGGTGGGTCGCACAGTGGAGGGTTAGTGCGAGTAAGGTGGGTAGCACAGTGGAGGGTTAGTGCAAGTGTACAGTGGGAAGCACAGTGGAAGGTCAGTATACAGTGGGAAGCACAGCAGAGGCTCAGTATACAGTGGGAAGCACAGTGGAGGGTCCCTATAAAGTGGGAAGCACAGTGGAGGGTCAGTAATACAGTGGGAAGCACAGTGCAGGGTCAGTATAAAGTGGGAAGCACAGTGGTAGGTCAGTATACAGTGGGAAGCACAGTGAAGGGTCAGTAAACATTGGGAAGCACAGTGGACAGTCAGTATAAAGTGAGAAGCACAGTGGAGGGTCAGTATACAGTGGGAAGCACAGTGAGGGTCAGTATAAAGTGGGTAGCACAGTGGAGGGTCAGTATACAGTGGGAAGCAAAGTGGAGGGTCAGTATAAAGTGGGAAGCACAGTAGAGGGTCAGTATAAAGTGAGAAGCACAGTGGAGGGTCGGTATAAAGTGAGAAGCACAGTGGAGGGTCAGTATACAGTGGGAAGCACAGTGGAGGGTCAGTATAAAGTGGGTAGCACAGTGGAGGGTCAGTATAAAGTGGGTAGCACAGTGGAGGGTCAGTATACAGTGGGAAGCACAGTGGAGGGTCAGTATAAAGTGGGAAGCACAGTAGAGGGTCAGTATAAAGTGGGAAGCACAGTGGAGGGCCAGTATAAATTGGGAAGCACAGTGGAGGGTCAGTATAAAGTGGAATGCACAGTGGTGAGATGGTAGAAAGTGGGAAGCACAGTGGTGGGTCGGTATAAAGTGGGAAGCACAGTGGTGGGTCGGTATAAAGTGGGAAGCACAGTGGTGGGTCGGTATAAAGTGGGAAGCACAGTGGTGGGTAGGTATAAAGTGGGAAGCACAGTGGTGGGTCGGTATAAAGTGGGAAGCACAGCGGAGGGTCGGTATACAGTGGGAAGCACAGCGGAGGGTCGGTATACAGTGGGAAGCACAGCGGAGGGTCGGTATAAAGTGGGAAGCACAGCGGAGGGTCGGTATAAAGTGGGGAGCACAGCGGAGGGTCGGTATAAAGTGGGGAGCACAGAGGAGGGTCGGTATAAAGTGGGGAGCACAGCGGAGGGTCGGTGTAAAGTGGGGAGCACAGCGGAGGGTCGGTGTAAAGTGGGGAGCACAGCGGAGGGTCGGTGTAAAGTGGGAAGCACAGCGGAGGGTCGGTATAAAGTGGGGAGCACAGCGGAGGGTCGGTATAAAGTGGGGAGCACAGCGGAGGGTCGGTAAAAAAGTGGGGAGCACAGCGGAGGGTCGGTATAAAGTGGGGAGCACAGCGGAGGGTCAATATAAAGTGGGGAGCACAGCGGAGGGTCAATATAAAGTGGGGAGCACAGCGGAGGGTCAATATAAAGTGGGGAGCACAGCGGAGGGTCAATATAAAGTGGGGAGCACAGCGGAGGGTCAATATAAAGTGGGGAGCACAGCGGAGGGTCAATATAAAGTGGGGAGCACAGCGGAGGGTCAATATAAAGTGGGGAGCACAGCGGAGGGTCAATATAAAGTGGGGAGCACAGCGGAGGGTCAATATAAAGTGGGAAGCACAGTGGAGGGTCAGTATAAAGTGGGAAGCACAGTGGTGGGTCAGTATAAAGTGGGAAGCACAGTGGTGGGTCAGTATAAAGTGGGAAGCACAGTGGAGGGTCAGTATAAAGTGGGAAGCACAGTGGAGGGTCAGTATAAAGTGGGAAGCACAGTGGAGGGTCAGTATAAAGTGGGGAGCACAGTGGAGGGTCAGTATAAAGTGGGAAGCACAGTGGAGGGTCAGTATAAAGTGGGAGCACAGTGGAGGGTCAGTATAAAGGGGGAGCACAGGTAGGGGTTAAAAGTGGGGAGCACAGTGGAGGGTCAGTATAAAGTGGGGAGCACAGTGGAGGGTCAGTATAAAGTGGGGAGCACAGTGGAGGGTCAGTATAAAGTGGGGAGCACAGTGGAGGGTCAGTATAAAGTGGGGAGCACAGTGGAGGGTCAGTATAAAGTGATGAGCACAGTGGAGGGTCCCTATAAAGTGGGAAGCACAGTGGAGGGTCAGTAATACAGTGGGAAGCACAGTGGAGAGTCAGTATAAAGTGGGAAGCACAGTGGTGGGTCAGTATAAAGTGGGAAGCACAGTGGTGAGTCAGTATAAAGTGGGAAGCACAGTGGTGGGTCAGTATAAAGTGGGAAGCACAGTGGTGAGTCAGTATAAAGTGGGAAGCACAGTGGAGGGTCAGTATAAAGTGGGAAGGACAGTGGAGGGTCAGTATAAAGTGGGAAGCACAGTTGTGGGTCAGTATAAAGTGGGAAGCACAGTTGTGGGTCAGTTTAAAGTGGGAAGCACAGTGGTGGGTCAGTATAAAGTGGGAAGCACAGTGGTGGGTCAGTATAAAGTGGGAAGCACAGTGGTGGGTCAGTATAAAGTGGGAAGCACAGTGGTGGGTCAGTATAAAGTGGGAAGCACAGTGGTGGGTCAGTATAAAGTGGGAAGCACAGTGGAGGGTCAGTATAAAGTGGGAAGTACAGTGGAGGGTCAGTATAAAGTGGGAAGCACAGTGGAGGGTCAGTATAAAGTGGGAAGCACAGTGGTGGGTCAGTATAAAGTGGGAAGCACAGTACTGGGTCAGTGTAAAGTGGGAAGCACAGTGGAGGGTCAGTATAAAGTGGGAAGCGCAGTGGTGGGTCAGTATAAAGTGGGAAGCACAGTGGAGGGTCAGTATAAAGTGGGAAGCACAGTGGAGGGTCAGTATAAAGTGGGAAGCACAGTGGAGGGTCAGTATAAAGTGGGAAGCACAGTGGAGGGTCAGTGTAAAGTGGGAAGCACAGTGGTGGGTCAGTATAAAGTGGGAAGCACAGTGAACAAAAGAACATAAGAAAGAAGGAACACTGCAACATGCCTACTGACCCATGTGGAGCAGGTCCATGTCCCCCCCCCTGGATTAGCCCAATGACCCACCCCCCTGGATTAGCCCAATGACCCACCCAGTCTGGTCACCTCCACTCAAGGATGGAGCATGGCACTAGACCTACAGCAGCACAAGCTAGTCAGGTCCAACTCACACCCACCCCCACTCATGTATTTATCTAACCTCTTAAAATTTAAAACTACACAACGTTTTAGCCTGAATAACTGTACTCGGGAGTTTGTTCCATTCATCCACAACTCTATTACCAAACCAGTGCTTTCCCATATCCTTCCTGAATCTTAATTTTTCCAACTTGAAACCACTGCTGCAAGTCCTGTCTTGGCTCGAAATTTTCAGCACGCTATTTATATCCCCTTTATTCCCGTTTTCCATTTATACACCTCAATCATATCCCCCCTAATTCTACGCCTTTCAAGAGAGTGCAGATTCAGGGCCCTCAGTCTATCCTCATAGGGAAGATTTCTGATACATGGAACCATCAGGCCTACTGACCCATGTGGAGCAGGTCCATGTCCCCCCCCCCCCGGATTAGCCCAATGACCCACCCAGTCTGGTCACCTCCACTCAAGGAAGGAGCACAGCACCAGACCCAACTCACACCCATCCACACCCATTCATGTATTTATCTAACCTATTTTTAAAACTACACACCGTTTTTGCCTCAATAACTGTACTCGGGAGTCTGTTATCATACCAGTGCTTTTTCTATATCCTTCCTGAATCTGAATTTTTCCAATTTGAAATCATTGCTGTTAGCCCTGTCTCGGCTGGAAATTTTCAGCATGCTATTTACATCCCCTTTATTTATTCCCGTTTTCCATTTACACACCTCAATCATATCCCCCCTAATTCTACGCCTTTCGAGAGAGTGCAAATTCAGGACCCTCAGTCTATCCTCATAGCGCACAAAATGCGTGCTAAAGGAATAACAGGAAAAGTCGGTCGATAGATCTATAATTTCCTCACTAACAGAACACAGAGTAGTCATCAACAGAGTAAAGTCCGAGGCAGCTACGGTGAAAAGCTTTGTTCCACAAGGCACAGTACTCGCTCCCATCTTGTTCCTCATCCTCATATCCGACATAGACAAGGATGTCAGCCACAGTACCATGTCTTCCTTTGCAGATGACACCCGAATCTGCATGACAGTGTCTTCCACTGCAGACACTGCAAGGCTCCAGGCAGACATCAACCAACTCTTTCAGTGGGCTGCAGAAAACAATATGAAGTTCAACGATGAGAAATTTCAATTACTCAGATGTGGTAAACACGAGGAAATTAAATCTTCATCAGAGTACAAAACAAATTCTGGCCACAAAATAGAGCGAAACACCAACGTCAAAGACCTGGGAGTGATCATGTCGGAGGATCTCACCTTCAAGGACCATAACATGTATCAATCGCATCTGCTAGAAAAATGACAGGATGGATAATGAGAACCTTCAAAACTAGGGAGGCCAAGCCCATGATGACACTCTTCAGGTCACTTGTTCTATCTAGGCTGGAATATTGCTGCACACTAACAGCACCTTTCAAGGCAGGTGAAATTGCTGACCTAGAAAATGTACAGAGAACCTTCACGGCGCGCATAACAGAGATAAAACACCTCAATTACTGGGAGCGCTTGAGGTTCCTAAAACTGTATTCCCTGGAACGCAGGCGGGAGAGATACATGATTATATACACCTGGAAAATCCTAGAGGGACTAGTACCGAACTTGCACACGAAAATCACTCACTACGAAAGCAAAGACTTGGCAGACGATGCAACATCCCCCCAATGAAAAGCAGGGGTGTCACTAGCATGTTAAGAGACCATACAATAAGTGTCAGGGGCCCGAGACTGTTCAACTGCCTCCCAGCATACATAAGGGGGATTACCAACAGACCCCTGGCAGTCTTCAAGCTGGCACTGGACAAGCACCTAAAGTCGGTTCCTGACCAGCCGGGCTGTGGCTCGTACTTTGGTTTGCGTGCAGCCAGCAGCAACAGCCTGGTTGATCAGGCTCTGATCCACCAGGAGGCCTGGTCACAGACCGGGCCACGGGGGCGTTGACCCCCGGAACTCTCTCCAGGTAAACTCCAGGTAATAGGGAAGATTTCTGATACATGGTATCATCTTTGTCATCCTCCTCTGTATGTTTTCCAGAGCATTTATATCCATTCTGTAATACGGTGACCAGAACTGAGCAGCATAGTCTAAATGAGGCCTAACCAAGGATATACAGAGTTGAAGAACAACCTGAGGACTTCTATTACTTATACTTCTAGATATGAAGCCAAGAATTCTGTTAGCTTATTTGCGAACACAAATGCACTGTTGTTTTGGTTTTAGATTACTGCTAACCAGAACTCCTAAATCCTTTTCACAATCAGTAATATTAAGATCTACATTATTTAGTTTATATGTCGCATGGTTATTTTCCTGTCCAACATTTAGAACTTTTCATTTGTCTATATTAACCCCTAAACAGTCCAAACGTATATATACGTTCACGTGCGTAGCGCCCCAAACGTATATATACGTTTTCTTTGTCATTCATTCATCATTGCCATGATAAGCCTGAGTCACCTAGACATGAAAGAATGGGTGTGTGCACTCACTGTGTGCCATATTAAAATAACTGGGGATGCCTGGGTACCATATGCTCTTTTTTTTCCTATTAAAAAAAAAAAGGATTTTTTTTCTCAAAAAATTTGGAGCGCTATGCAAGTGGACGTATATATACTTTTGGACCGTTTAGGGGTTAAACTGCATCTGCCACTTCTCCGACCACTGCATCAGCCTATTCAAATCATCCTGGAGTGCTCTAGTGTCCTCATTAGAATGAATTGGAGTGGAGGGTCAGTATAAAGTGGGAAACATGTACCGGATACCCCACACAAACATCCCAAACTTCAGTGAGAATCTAAAGTTACTAATAACAAACAGACAAATGAACAAGCACCACCTTCTCTTAGCTGGAGACTTCAGTATCAACCTTGGCCTACCAGATGATCAGACTGTAACTGATTTCATCAACAATATGAACAACACACGTCTCATACCAACAATAACTAAACCAACCAGGCTGACTGAGACAAGTGCAACCATAATAGACCACATATGGACCAATATACTAGCCCCCCTTAAATCAGGGATAATCACAGACAGCACTACTGACCACTACCCAACCTTCCTCTTAACAAACATTAGTAAGCCACCACTCGAATACAACAAAGTTTCATTTAGACTCCATGACGAGGCCTCAATAAGGAATTTCACAGCAGACCTAGAGACTGTTGACTGGCCTACAGAATTCTCCAATGCCAATGGTACTGACGATTGGACAGACATTTTTCTTAACAAAATACTTAGACTATACAACAAACATTGTCCTATAAAACTAAACAGATCATGAATAAACGGCTTGGTTGCCCATGGCTAACCAGTAGCATTCTGAAATCCATTGATAAGAAACACCAATATGAAAAGCAATATAGACAGGGCTTAATACACAAAGATATTCTTAAACAATATTCAACAGTTCTCACCAAATTAATAAAGAAAGTCAAACAACTGTACTACACCAGCAGATTCACTGACACAAGAGGAGATATAAAAAAGACCTGGAAAACACTTTCCCAGATTCTGGGGACCCACAAACTTAAAAAAAACAAGAATTTTGTTCTAACTAAACCTCATGAAACACCACTGCATCCCACTGATACAGCTAACAAGATAAACGACTTCTTCTCAAACATAGGATCTAATCTCGCCAGTAAAATCCCACGTACCAATGTCCGTGCCAGGGACTACCTAGATGGGAATTTCCCAAATTCCTTCTACTTGTACCAACTGAGCCCACGGAAGTCACCGCAATCATAAAGTCACTTAAAAATAACTCAGGGAATCTGTCTCACGTCCCACCATTATTGTACAAGCGAGCGGCCGATGTCCTTTCGCATGCTATTACATTACTTTTTAACAAGTCACTAGAAACTAGCATTTTCCCAACACTACTCAAGACAGCAAGGGTTACACCAATACATAAAGGTGGTGACTCTACAGATGTAAACAACTATAGGCCAATATCAAACTTACCATTGCTATCCAAAATCTTCAAGAAACTTGTGCACAGGAGACTACATTCATTTATGACGTCACAAAACATACTCAACCCCTGCCAATTTGGATTCAGGAAAAATAAAAGCACTAATGATGCAATTATAAAAATGCTAAACGTGCTTTACACAGCATTGGAAAATAAGGAATATCCACTAGGAATTTTTATTGACCTAAGAAAAGCATTTGACACAGTAGACCACAACATCCTACTCCACAAACTTGACCACTATGGTATAAGAGGCCATGCGCTTGCATATTTTAAATCCTACCTTTCTAATAGGTATCAGGATGCCACCATTAAAGACACAGCCTCATCAATACAGCCACTTGATACTGGAGTTCTGCAGGGAAGTGTCCTTGGACCCCTGCTCTTCCTCATTTACATCAATGATCTTCCAAACATATCCCAACACCTGAAACCCATTCTCTTTGCTGACGACACGACTTATGTCATCTCCCACCCTAATCGTGCCACCCTCAACACCATTATTAACGAGGAGCTGCTCAAAATATCGACTTGGATGAAAGCCAATAAACTTACACTTAACACTGGCAAAACCTACTACATTATGTTTGGTAGCAGAGCAGGTGTTGCGCAACTTAACATTAAGATCGACAACGCTCTAATAGCCAGACATAATGAGGGCAAATTCCTTGGCCTATACCTCGACAACAACCTATATTTCAGCACCCATATCCAACACATAACAAGAAAAGTATCCAAAACGGTGGGGATCCTCTCCAAGATACGATACTACGTGCCGCAAACTGCCCTTCTCACACTATACCATTCACTTATATATCCATACCTCACCTATGCTATCTGTGCTTGGGGTTCAACTGCAGCAACACACCTAAAGCCAATAATAACCCAACAAAAAGCCACAGTAAGAATAATCACTAAATCCCATCCCTAGCAACACACCCCCCACTCTTCATAGATCTAAACTTACTCCCTGTTCAGAACATCCACACTTATTACTGTGCAATCTATATCTACAGGACCTTAAATTCCAATATTAACCTTGACCTAAAATGCTTTCTTGATAGTTGTGACAGGATCCACAGGCATAACACCAGACACAAACATCTCTATGACATTCCCCGTGTTCGACTAAACCTATACAAAAATTCAATGTATTTCAAAGGACCTAAAATCTGGAATGCCCTACCTGAAAACTCTAGAACTGCAGACACATTCATCACTTTCAAAACTACAGTTAGAAAACATCTTATCTCCCTGATACACCCCGACAACTAACTACATGATAACCACCTGGTGGTTCACAATTACACTCACTCACCCACTGACTATAAACCCAGAAATACTAACCTTAATCTTAAAATAATAAATCCTAACTAGTCATAAGTTTGCCTATGATACTCCAATATAGACACTTTGTATTGTGCCAAAACAAAAGCATTCACATTGCTAAACTCACAAATTATGATGTAGTCACTTAGCCTTAATACCATAATCTGTAAGGATTTAATGTTAAGAATTAATCTAAGTCTGCCCGAAATGCCTAACCATGCTAGGTGTCCTAGTGGCCCCCTCTGTAATTAGTATTTTATAACATGTAAATCACACAATACCCAAAACCTGTAAACCCCACATTGTAACCCTTATAGAGAAAAAACTTGAATTGAATTGAGGGTCAGTATAAAGTGGGAAGCACAGTGGAGGGTCAGTATAAAGTGGGAAGCACAGTGGAGGGTCAGTATAAAGTGGGAAGCACAGTGGAGGGTCAGTATAAAGTGGGAAGCACAGTGGTGGGTCAGTATAAAGTGGAACAGTTGTACAAACATTGTTTCATGCTGAAATAAAGAAATAAAGTTAATTTCGGTTAAAAAAAAAAGTAAACAGAGTCTAAATTGATTTTCTGCGAGTTCGACTAGTGACAGCTCATTAGGTCCAGCATTTAGGACAACATAAAGCCAGACTATGTGTAATCTATAATGGTTTTACATGGTTCTAGCCCTAATCAAATGGTTAATTACATTTACATTAAAAATATTTTGGGAACTTGAATAATTGCAAACATAAAAAAAGATTCTAACATAACATTTTTACTGCTATTTATTACCATTGATCAGTATATAATGTCTTTCTAACTTCCTAGTATGTACTGTTATACAGCCTCTCCTCACTTAACGATGGAGTTCCGTTCCTAAGACCATGTCAGTAAACAAATTTGTGGCTAAGTGAGGATCATACTATAATGATAGAGAGTCTGTGTCAACCATCTTTGATATTGTTTTAATGTCACCTCTTCAACATTTATAACATTTTTAGTTTTTTTTTAAATGTTTATACAGTAGTGTACTGTATATTGTAATAAACAGAATAGAGGCAATCAGCTCTAATATACAATATTTAGGTATGCATACTGGACTGTCATAAGTCCGAGTCGTCAGTAAACAAATACATCGCTAAGTGACGAGAGGCTGTATTCTTTATCGTCATTATAAGTTGGGTAAAATTCTAATAGATCTTTAATCATGTTTATTCTGCTCAGTATTTTAGGGACAGATCAAAACCACTGTTATATACAAATCTCATAATTAATATTATATAATACTGATATTAAAATCTCTGGGCCCACTAGATCCACACTAACCAAAGTACAGTGGTACCTCGGGATACAAACATTATACAGTGGTACCTCAGGATACAAACATCATACAGTGGTACCTCGGGATACAAACAGCTCAAAACTCGAACAATTAGGCAAATGCATTTATATAAGTGCTTTTTGTAAGTGTATTTTTGATGGTCTGAAACGGATTAATCTAATTTACATTATTCCTTATGGGAACAAATTCATTTGGTATCGGCACTCAAACAGCCTTCTGGAACAAATTAATTTCATATCCCGAGATACCGCTGTACTGTACTATACTGTATATGTCTATACCATTACTATGACTTGTAAATGATAAATGTATAGGTAATCCTGGTTTTATCCATCATTGTTCCATGACTAAGACAACTGTACCACACTGCTATGCCAGCAACATCTAAGCATAAGAAAATAATTTTTCCTCTGAAAGTCATGTGTGTCATAAGAGGCTACTAAAATGCCAGCAGCAAAGGGCTAGTAACACCTCCTGTATACATCACTAAATATAAAAAAAAAAAAAAAGACTTTTGTTTTTCTTGTTAGGTCACCCTGCCTCAGTGGGATATGGCTGACACATTGAAAAGAGCTTCTGAAAATTGTGAGACCTTTACCCGCTCTACCTGAGGCATCCCAGCAAGTGAACCCATCTCCTGTATATTATCCCAGTGCTTAACAGAATATGGAATGGCATAAGAGGGTACAAATAAAAATGGGAACTATGACTATAGTTTACTTAATAACATAGAGAGTGAGAATACAACATATCCTGACGGAAAATTACATAATATTACAATTGACCTATGAGACTTATTACCAGGGAAAGGGTAGATGTTGTCAGTAACACAGACTTGTACTCTTAATTCACCGACCAGCTGACCTAAGATTCGCCATGTGTGGTCCACTACACACACGACTGTCCAGGGCTCCCGCTCACCAGACCTGTCACCAACCTCCCTCTCTCTCTCTAGCTGTTTCCTTGAGCTTGAGCTTATATGGTCATTAAAGCACTCCCTTCCCCTTCCCCATAAGGCACAGACCACATGTTACAACCTGACACCAGTTCAAGAACAAAAGACCTGACTTAAGCCAAGAGGCGTGTCTGACAGCTATTTGCCAAGGCAAGGTGTGTAACACTTTACTGGAGTTATGTCTCCCTCAGTGACTTCACAAGCACTACATCACAAAATGGCACTGATTGTACAATGCTGCTGTATAACACTGAATTATGAGAAAGGCATAAAAATATGAATTCAGAGATATACAGTGTCATGGAAGATCCTCATCCTACACATTTATACACATTATTTATACACATTATCATGCACATAACTGTGTGGCTAAATAAATACATCATTGACTATCCAGCAAGTGGTCATCTGCCATTCAAACTGTGTGGCAGTCTTTTTAATACAGAGACCTGAAAAAAATACAGAAAAAGATTATATATATTTTTTTACATATCAGTTGTCTCCCACCATGATGGGGCAATTAAATAAAATAGGAAAGACATTCATCATCATTCATTCAATAGCTGTCTTGTCAGCAGCACTGCAACACCACAGTTAATGTGACCCTTCGAACTGAAACATCCTCAACCAACCTTCAGAGTGCAGGTACTGTACTTCCCACCTCCAGAACTGCAACATCCTCACCCATCCTTCAGGTAACAGGAGCTGTACTTCCCACCTCCAGAACTGTAACATCCTCACCCATCTTTCAGGGTACAGGTACTGTACTTCCCACCTCCAGAACTGTAACATCCTCACCCATCCTTCAGGGTACAGGTACTGTACTTCCTACCTCCAGAACTGTAACATCCTCACCCATCCTTCAGAGTTAAGGTATTGTACTTCCCACTTCCAGGACTCAAAGTTGCACTAACCAGGGTCTCTGAATCCCCTGATTATTCCTACTTTGCTAACACTAACAACACCAGAACATCAAAAAAAATTATGTAACTATCATGTTTTTTACTCTAGTTCAACCCCAGCCAAGGATGCTGCATAATCAAAGATCTATTCATTTGATCTTATATACAAACCATCTAGCAGACACTAACATTTGCCTGTTTGATGTGAGGACACAGGAGCAGTGGCTACAGTACTCCAGAGATGAACATCCTAGCCAGAAAAATTGTTACATTTATGGAAAATGCTGAATCTGTAGAGATAATTTGAGTATAACTAAGCCAGGTGGTGTATAACCAAGCCAGGTGGTGTATAGCCCAGCCAGGTGTTTTATAGCCCAGCCAGGAGTTGTATAGCTCAGCCAAATGTTGCACAACCAAGCCTGATATTGCATAAGCAAACCAGGTATTGCATAACCAAGTCAAGTTTTGCATAACCAAGCCAGGTGTTGTATAACCCCTACAGTATTTACAAATATACATGAACTACAAACAATAAATACATACATACAAAAAAATTCCTGTGATAAAATGGAAAGTGTCCTCAAACACATGTACTTGAGTAGTATTCCTGCAATAAATGGCTATTCTTTTATCACAATACCACACACTCAGGACATTTCAACTTTATGATGGTGTGGCAACAATTACTTTGGAGATGAAACTTGAGATAATTGCCTAATATGAAGGCAACAAGTCCATAACTTGTATTCATTTACTGACTTTTCAATACTGGTGTATTTAGAGTAATTATTTGTTTATTATTCAGTGACCTGGTGGCTGAAGCTCCCGCTTCACACATGGAGGGCCCGGGTTCGATTCCCGGCGGGTGGAAACATTTCAACACGTTTCCTTACACTTGTTGTCCTGTTCACTTAGCAGCAAATAGGTACCTGGGTGTTAGTCGACTGGTGTGGGTCGCATCCTGGGGAACAAGATTAAGGGCCCCAATGGAAATAAGTTAGACAGTCCTCGATGACGCACTGACTTTCTTGGGTTATCCTGGGTGACTAACCCTCCGGGGTTAAAAATCCGAACGAAATCTTATCTTATCTTATCTGACAGTAGTTACTTACTGCCTTATTTATCATATCATTCATATTTGACTTAAATTATTTTCAATGGTTTTGTGGGAACATAACCCCACTGTAAGTCGATGAGAACCTGTAGTCCAAAATCTAACGAAAAAAGTATTTTACATTATCCCATTCTCATGAGATGACAAACTTATTAATCTTTAAACACATATAAAATTATGATGCTACTATACTTTTTACAATAATTAACAAAGTGATCCTCTCAATACGCAAGTGTTTCACAAGGCAAGCTGTTCAGCCTTTTATAATCCAGCCTTATAGACTTACCTTCAGAGTCGTTGGGAAGCTCTAAACTTGTACTGATTATACAGCACCTGAGAAACAGCAAATGATATTTTTTATATACTACAATGGACCCTCGGGTAATGGCATAAATCCATTCCAGAAAGCTTGCCTTTAGCCAAATTAATTTTCCCCATAAGAAATAATGGAAATCCAATTAATCCATTTCAGACAGCCAAAAGTATTAACAAAAAAAAAAAATTTTTTGAAGATTAAATATAGAGATATATACAGAAAACAAAGAGAAATAAATATAAAGCACTAATAAAATGGATAAATGAACATTTAACATCACACTTACCTTTATTGACTCTTGTTGGTGTATGGAAGACAGGTAGGAGGGGAGAGGAAAGCGAGTTTATTATGCTTCAGTATGACGCTAATATCATCTCTACGACATATTTATCCATCACAATTAATCTAATATGATATAATAAACAATATTAATAACATAGAAACATGATATATACTCTAGAATGAATAAAATATGTCAATGTATGAGAGGAGTAAAGTGATGGAAGTGTTGTTGTTGGGTTCATAAGGGCCACAGAGAGATGCAGTACATATTAGTGGTGGTGGAGGTGGCAGCAGAACCCACCAACACTATCACACTTAAACAATGTATGTACATACATTTACTTTACATTTTAATTTATAAATAATTAAGTATGTTTATTCAGGTATACACAAATACAGTTACATAGATTATCATACATAGCAGCATATGTGTAAAGTACCTGGGATAACCCAAAAAAGACAGTGATGTATTTCCATTGGGGTCCTTTTATATTTACACTTATATTTACTTTTATCTCCATGGGGCGACTAAAATGTCGGGGGCAAGGGGCTAGTAACCCCTTCTCTTGTATAAATTACTAAATTTAAAAAGGAAAACTTTAGTTTTTCTTTTTGGACCACCCTGCCTTGGTGGGATACTTTTATACCTACACTTTTATATTTACACTTACCTTGGAGGAGATGTTAGTTTAATTAGTTAGTTTGATGGAGGAGATGCTGGCAGAGGTTTAGGGTGATGGAAGATACATAGCAGGGCGGCGTATGTTCAGTGGCCCGATGCACATACAACAACACTGGAGAGTTACTTTCGTGTCATTTTTCTATTGCTTACTCGCTTAACTTACTTGCTGTTAGGTGAGACACATATGCAACAGTTAGGTATCTTTATTTCGAAACGTTTCGCCTACACAGTAGACTTCTTCAGTCAAGTACAGAAAAGTTGATAGAAGCAGAAGAGACTTGAAGACGATGTAATCAGTCCATCACCCTTGAAGTTTTGAGGTGGTCAGTCCCTCAAAGGGTGATGGACTGATTACATCGTCTTCAAGTCTCTTCTGCTTCTATCAACTTTTCTGTACTCGACTGAAGAAGCCTACTGTGTAGGCGAAACGTTTCGAAATAAAGATACCTAACTGTTACATATGTATCTCACCTAACAACCTGTCGGTATTTTATGCCATTTTAATGTTCAACTTACTTGCTACACTGTTAATTCTACACTTTATCGCTGGCTGGCACTATAGCTTTTATCGACACCTGCTGCTTTATTACTGTACATATCGTAGAATCACTGAATCACTGCAGAAGGCACATTTTCCCCTCTCTCTTCCTCCTCCACTTTGGTACTTTGCTACGAGTTTTTTCTTAAATTCTATTGTACTTCTTTCCTTCTTTACCACAGGGCTGGCACTAGAAGCTTTCTTTGGGCCCATGGTGGCTTATTATGCAGTTACAAACACTAAAAACAATGGAATAATACAAAATATATTGCATGTACACAAGGAATTGTCCTCCCTGGCTTGTAAACAATGGCACACTGGCTTTACATGGGCTCAGGCCACGCAGACACGTTCAGGATGAATGCCCTTAACCAAGTTCTTGGGTATTAGCTGAGCCAATATTTTGATGCAAAAACGTGCCACTATCCAATTTTGGCGTTAGCCGATGCCACTGTTACCCAAGGGTCCACTGTATAAGATGATTCAGTAAAAACAGAGCAACGAGGCAGGGTGACCCAAAAAAGAACACACACTTTGACCATCATTCACATCATCACTGTCTTGTCAGAGGCACACAGATACACATCCTTAATAATTAAGTACTATTTGCAACTTGCCGTATTTAGAGTCCTTGGTTTACCTTCCTACTGACTTACCTTTGATATACCTTTGAAGAGTTTCCAGAGTTTATCTACTTTCTGAGCCTGACCATGAGCCAGGCTCATCTGGTGCTTGCCTGGTCAACCAGGCTGTTGCTGCTGGAGGCCCAATGCCCCACTTATCCATCACAGCCTGGTTGATCTGGCACCTGGTGAAGATACTTGTCCAGTTTCCTCTTGAAGGCTTCTACACTTGTTCCAGCCATGTTTCTGATATCTTCTGGTAGAATGTTGAATAGTCTGGGACCCTGGATGTCGATACAGTGTTCCCTTACTGTCCCCACCGCACCCTTGCTCCTCACTGGGTTTATTTTACACTTCCATATTTCTCACTCCAGTATGTTATGGAAGTGTGCAGATTTGGGACCAGGCCCTTGAGTATTTTCCAGGTACGTATATATTATCATGCATCTCTCTCTCTCTTCTGCTCCATAAAACACCGATAAAACAAGGATAATGTAATTACAAAACCATTTATCCTAAGTACACTAACTTACTTTTTTTTTTTCAACAAACCGGCCGTATCCCACCGAGGCAGGGTGGCCCAAAAAGAAAAACAAAAGTTTCTCTTTTTAAATTTAGTAATTTATACGGGAGAAGGAGTTACTAGCCCCTTGCTCCCGGCATTTTAGTCGCCTCTTACAACACACGTGGCTTACGGAGGAAGAATTCTGTTCCACTTCCTCATGGAGATAAAAGGAAATAAACAAGAACAAGAACTAGAAAGAAAATAGCAGAAAACCTAGAGGGGTGTGTGTATATGTGCTTGTATATGTATGTATAGTGTGACCTAAGTGTAAGTAGAAGTAGCAAGACGTACCTGAAATCTTGCATGTTTATGAGACAGAAAAAAGGACACCAGCAATCCTACCATCATGTAAAACAATTACAGGCTTTCGTTTTACACTCACTTGGCAGGACGGTAGTACCTCCCTGGGCGGTTGCTGTCTACCAACCTACTACCTGGTAACTTACATTTACTGGTACAAAAAACCTCAATGTACTAGAAAACACTATTTGTCAACTAAAATACTAAACAGTAATGACAAAAATTCATAACTGATCAACAATTTGGAAAGGAAATATTTAGCGGACATTTGTTTTATCATGTACTTCTGTAACTGCCCAGGATGTACCTTTGTTAAGTGACTTTATAATGGTCCAAGATGTACTTTTGTCAATATAATGGTACAGGATGTACCTTGTCAAGTAACTTTATAAAGTTGCAGGATGTGCATTTGGGAGGTCATTGATGTAAATAAGAAAGAGTAGAGGACCTAGGACACTTCCCTGTGGCACTCCAACAACTACAGGCTGAGTATTGGAGGTAACACCATTTATGAATACATACTAATGTCTTCCACTAAGATAAGATTTTAAGTAATTGAGAGAGTATCCTCTGACCCCATAATGCTCTAGTTTTAAGTGCATGGTATTGTGGTCTACTGTATCAAATGCTTTCCGTAGGTCTATGAAGAGCCCCAGAGGATATTCATTTTTTTCAGTTGCTGTATATAGTAATTCAAGTACAGTATCTGAATAACTGATCATTTGTGCTTTTATTCAGGCCTAAACCCAAACTGGCAAAAGTTCAGTATGTTATGAGATCGGAGGTAGGAGTAGATTTGTTTTTTTTTTTTATCATCACACTGGCCGATTCCCACCAAGGCAGGGTGGCCCGAAAAAGAAAAACTTATACCATCATTCACTCCATCACTGTCTTGCCAGAAGGGTGCTTTACACTACAGTTTTTAAACTGCAACATTAACACCCCTCCTTCAGAGTGCAGGCACTGTACTTCCCATCTCAAGGACTCAAGTCCGGCCTGCCGGTTTCCCTGAACCCCTTCATAAATGTTACTTTGCTCACACTCCAACAGCACGTCAAGTATTAAAAACCATTTGTCTACATTCACTCCTATCAAACACGCTCACGCATGCCTGCTGGAAGTCCAAACCCCTCGCACACAAAACCTCCTTTACCCCCTCCCTCCAACCTTTCCTAGGCCGAACCCTACCCCGCCTTCCTTCCACTACAGACTGATACACTCTTGAAGTTATTCTGTTTCGCTCCATTCTCTCCACATGTCCGAACCACCTCAACAACCCTTCCTCAGCCCTCTGGACAACAGTTTTGGTAATCCGCACCTCCTCCTAACTTCCAAACTACGAATTCTCTGCATTATATTCACACCACACATTGCTCTCAGACATGACATCTCCACTGCCTCCAGCCTTCTCCTCGCTGCAACATTCATCACCCATGCTTCACACCCATATAAGAGCGTTGGTAAAACTATACTCTCATACATTCCCCTCTTTGCCTCCAAGGACAAAGTTCTTTGTCTCCACAGACTCCTAAGTGCACCACTCACCCTTTTCCCCTCATCAATTCTATGATTCATCTCATCTTTCATAGACCCATCCACTGACATGTCCACTCCCAAATATCTGAATACATTCACCTCCTCCATACTCTCTCCCTCCAATCTGATATCCAATCCTTTCATCACCTAATCTTTTTGTTATCCTCATAACCTTACTCTTTCCTGTATTCACTTTCAATTTTCTTCTTTTGCACACCCTACCAAATTCATCTACCAATCTCTGCAACTTCTCTTCAGAATCTCCCAAGAGCACAGTGTCATCAGCAAAGAGCAACTGTGACAACCCATTTTATGTGTGATTCTTTATCTTTTAACTCCACGCCTCTTGCCAAGACCCTCGCATTTACTTCTCTTAAAACCCCCATCTATAAATATATTAAACAACCACGGTGACATCACACATCCTTGTCTAAGGCCTACTTTTACTGGGAAATAATTTCCCTCTTTCCTACATACTCTAACTTGAGCCTCACTATCCTCGTTAAAAACTCTTCACTGCTTTCAGTAACCTACCTCCTACACCATACACCTGCAACATCTGCCACATTGCCCCCTATCCACCCTGTCATACGCCTTTTCCAAATCCATAAATGCCACAAAGACCTCTTTAGCCTTATCTAAATACTGTTCACTTATATGTTTTCACTGTAAACACCTGGTCCACACACCCCCTACCCTTTTCCCAAAGCCTCCTTGTTCATCTGCTATCCTATTCTCTGTCTTACTCTTAATTCTTTCAATAATAACTCTACCATACACTTTGCCAGGTATACTCAACAGACTTATCCCCTTAATTTTTGCACTATCTTTTATCCCCTTTGCCTTTATACAAAGGAACTATGCATGCTCTCTGCCAATCCCTAGCTACCTTACCCTCTTCCATACATTTATTAAATAATTGCACCAACCACTCCAAAACTATATCCCCACCTGCTTTTAACATTTCTATCTTTAACCCATCAATCCCGGCTGCCTTACCCCCTTTCATTTTACCTACTGCCTCACGAACTTCCCCCACACACACAACTGGCTCTTCCTCACTCCTACAAGATGTTGTTCCTATCTTCATCAATATTTAACAATTCCTCAAAATATTCCCTCCATCTTCCCAATACCTCTAACTCTCCATTTAATAACTCTCCTCTCCTATTTTTAACTGACAAATCCATTTGTTCTCTAGGCTTTCTTAACTTGTTAATCTCACTCCAAAACTTTTTCTTATTTTCAACAAAATTTGTTGATAACATCTCACCCACTCTCTCATTTGCTCTCTTTTTACATTGCTTCACCACTCTCTTAACCTCTCTCTTTTCTCCCATATACTCTTCCCTCCTTGCATCACTTCTACTTTGTAAAAACTTCTCATATGCTAACTTTTTTCTCCCTTACTACTCTCTTTACATCATCATTCCACCAATCGCTCCTTTTCCCTCCTGCACCACTTTCCTGTAACCACAAACTTCTGCTGAACACTCTAACACTACATTTTTAAACCTACCCCATACCTCTTCGACCCCATTACCTATGCTCTCATTAGCCCATCTATCCTCCAATAGCTGTTTATATCTTACCCTAACTGCCTCCTCTTTTAGTTTATAAACCTTCACCTCTCTCTTCCCTGATGCTTCTATTCTCCTTGTATCCCATCTACTTTTACTCTCAGTGTAGCTACAACTAGAAAGTGATCTGATATATCTGTGGCCCTCTATAAACATGTACATCCTGAAGTCTACTCAACAGTCTTTATCTACCAATACATAATCCAACAACTACTGTCATTTCACCCTACATCATATCTTGTATACTTATTTATCCTCTTTTTCTTAAAATATGTATTACCTATAACTAAACCCCTTTCTATACAAAGTTCAATCAAAGGGCTCCCATTATCATTTACACCTGGCACCCCAAACTTACTACCACACCCTCTCTAAAGTTTCTCCTACTTTAGCATTCAGGTCCCCTACCACAATTACTCTCTCACTTGGTTCAAAGGCTCCTATACATTCACTTAACATCTCCCAAAATCTCTCTCTCTCCTCTGCATTCCTCTCTTCTCCAGGTGCATACACGCTTATTTTGACCCAGTTCTCGCATCCAATCTTTACTTTAATCCACATAATTCTTGAATTTACACATTCATATTCTCTTTTCTCCTTCCATAACTGATCATTCAACATTACTGCTACCCCTTCCTTTGCTCTAACTCTCTCAGATACTCCAGATTTAATCCCATTTATTTCCCCCCACCGAAACTCCCCTACCCCCTTCAGCTTTGTTTCGCTTAGGGCCAGGACATCCAACTTCTTTTCATTCATAACATCAGCAATCATCTGTTTCTTGTCATCCGCACTACATCCATGCACATTTAAGCATCCTAGTTTTATAAAGTTTTTCTTCTTGTTTACAGATTATTTTTTCGAAGATTTCAGAGAGGAAGAGAGAGTTGGATATTAGTCTGTAGTTATTTAGTTCTGTATATATGTAGTAGCCTTGTTGTCTTGAGTATGGATGGCAAGGGTCACCCCGATCCTCAAAGGAGTTGATCCTACAGAACTAAATAACTACAGACCAATATATAACTCTCTTTTCCTCTCTAAAATCTTCGAAAAAATAATCTATAAACAAATCTACTCCTACCTATCCCATAACATACTAAATCCTTGCCAGTTTGGGTTTAGGCTGAATAAAGGCACGAGTTAGATATTGGTCTGTATTACCTCTTGTTAATAATAGAATAAATGAACTTAACTCGATGTATGCACAAGGCTTATTCCTCTAAGAAAAAGGAGGAGTAGATGTAAAATAGAAAGAGACAGGCGCTCCCTTTACAGGTGACGGAAAAGAATAACAGAGCGGCTAAAAGAGGTCAATATATCTGAAATGCGTAGGGAGACACTGGTCAGAGAAATAGCAAGCATCGAACTTAAGCTAAAGGAATCCTTTAGGAGTCAGGAATCGCGGGAAGAACTAAAAGCCATAAATGAAATCGAAAGAAACCCAAAGTATTTCTTCTATGCCAAATCAAATTCGAGAACAACGTCCATTTTTTGGGGCCCTATTTAAACAAGAGGGCCCTACACAGAGACAGAAAGGAAAGAGTGAGCTATCAGTCCCAAATACTCAGTTTTTAGCAACCCGCAAACAACTGAGAGTGAAGATCAAAAGAATTTTTTATGAAAAGCCACAAAATTGTTTAACACAACCTATCCGATGTTATCCGACGCCAAATGACTTCAAACAGGCTTAAATGACATGCCCATGCACTCGCCCCAGGGCCAGACTCAGGAGTCCGTTTTGATCAAGAACTGCAAGAACCCCTACACACCCTTTTCCATCCTATGGAGAGGGAGCATGGCAGGGGGGCCCGTCCCACAGTTACTAAAAAAAAACAGACATAGCCCCACCCACAAAGGGGGCAGTAAAAAAACAGAAAAGAACTACAACCAATAGCACTAACATCCCATACAAAAAACTTTGAAAGGTCCTAAGAAGCAAGATCACCCCCCATCTAGAAACCATCAGTTACACAACCCAGGGCAACATGGGTTTAGAACAGGTCGCTCCTGTCTGTCTCAACTATTGGATCACTACGACAAGGTCCTAAATGCACTAGAAGACAAAAAGAATGCAGATGTAATATATACAGACTTTGCAAAAGCCTTCGACAAGTGTGACCATGGCGTAATAGCGCACAAAATGCGTGCTAAAGGAATAACAGGAAAAGTCGGTTGATGGATCTATAATTTCCTCACTAACAGAACACAGAGAGTAGTCGTCAACAGAGTAGTCCGAGGCAGCTATTACCTGGAGTTTACC
This sequence comes from Cherax quadricarinatus, assembly GCF_026875155.1. NCBI lineage: Eukaryota > Metazoa > Arthropoda > Malacostraca > Decapoda > Parastacidae > Cherax > Cherax quadricarinatus. Next base: position 8,648,947 of record NC_069487.1, on the reverse strand, counting down.
TGGAGAGAGTTTCGGGGGTCAACGCCCCCGCGGCCCGGTCTGTGACCAGGCCTCCTGGTGGATCAGCGCCTGATCAACCAGGCTGTTGCTGCTGGCTGCACGCAAGCCAACGTACGAGCCACAGCCCGGCTGATCAGGAACTGACTTTAGGTGCTTGTCCAGTGCCAGCTTGAAGACTGCCAGGGGTCTGTTGGTAATCCCCCTTATGTGTGCTGGGAGGCAGTTGAACAGTCTCGGGCCCCTGACACTTATTGTATGGTCTCTTAACGTGCTAGTGACACCCCTGCTTTTCATTGGGGGGATTGTTGCATCGTCTGCCAAGTTTTTTGCTTTCGTAGTGAGTGATTTTCGTGTGTGCAAGTTCGGTACTAGTCCCTCTAGGATTTTCCAGGTGTATATAATCATGTATCTCTCCCTCCTGCGTTCCAGGGAATACAGGTTTAGAAACCTCAAGCGCTCCCAGTAATTGAGGTGTTTTATCTCCGTTATGCGCGCGCGAAAGTTCTCTGTACATTTTCTAGGTCGGCAATTTCACCTGCCTTGAAAGGTGCTGTTAGAGTGCAGCAATATTCCAGCCTAGATAGAACAAGTGACCTGAAGAGTGTCATCATGGGCTTGGCCTCCCTAGTTTTGAAGGTTCTCATTATCCATCCTGTCATTTTTCTAGCAGATGCGATTGATACAATGTTATGGTCCTTGAAGGCGAGATCCTCCGACATAATCACTCCAGGTCTTTGACGTTGGTGTTTCGCTCTATTTTGTGGCCAGAATTTGTTTTGTACTCTGATGAAGATTTAATTTCCTTGTGTTTACCATATCTGAGTAATTGAAATTTCTCATCGTTGAACTTCATATTGTTTTCTGCAGCCCACTGAAAGATTTGGTTGATGTCCGCCTGGAGCCTTGCAGTGTCTGCAATGGAAGACACTGTCATGCAGATTCGGGTGTCATCTGCAAAGGAAGACACGGTGCTGTGGCTGACATCCTTGTCTATGTTGGATATGAGGATGAGGAACAAGATGGGAGCTAGTACTGTGCCTTGTGGAACAGAGCTTTTCACGTAGCTGTCGGACTTTACTCTGTTGACGACTACTCCGTGTTCTGCTATTACGCATGGTCACACTTGTCGAAGGCTTTTGCAAAGTCTGTTATAACATCTGCATCTTTTTGTCTCTAGTGCATTAGGACCTTGTCGGAGTGACCAGTAGTTGAGACAGACAGGACGACCTGTTCAACCCATGTTGCCCTGGTTGGTAACTGATGGGTTTCTAGTGGGTGGTGATCTTGCTTCTTAGGACCTTTCAAAGATTTTTATGATTGGATTTTTAGTGCTATGGTCTGAGTTCTTTGCTGTTGCAAAAACTGCCCCCTTTGTGGAGTGGGCTATGTCTGTTGTTTTTAGTAACTGAGGACGACCCCTTTGTCCATGCTCCCTCTCATAATGGAAAAGGCTGTGATAGGGGCTTCTTGAGTTTGTGAAACAGTTCAGAGTCTGGCCCTGGGGCAGAGTCATGGCATGTCATTTATCGCCTTTTTCGAAGTCATTTGGCGTCAGGATAACATGGATAGGCTTGTGTTATCAAATTTTTGTGGCTCTCTCATTAAAAAATTCCTTTGACCTTACTCTCACTGGTTAGCGGCTTGCTAAAAACGAGTCATTTGGACTTGAGTACTCACTTCTTTTCCCTTGCTGTCATCTGTGTGGACCCATCTTGTTTAAGTGGGGCCAAATATGATGTTGTCTCGATTTTGATTGGCAAGGAGAAGAAATACTTTGGGTTTCTTTCGTTTCTTTATGGGCTTTTAGTTTCCTTCCCGCGTTTCCGGACTCCTAAAGGATTCCTTTGCTTAGTTCATGCTTGCTATTTTCCTGACCATGTCTCCCTGCGCATTCAGATATAATTGACCTCTTTTAGCCCTCTGTTTATTCCCTTTCCGCGCCTGTAAGTGAGCGCCTGTCTCTCTCTATTTTACATCTACTCCTCCTTTTTCTTAGAGGAATAACCCTTGTGCATACATCGAGTGCCACCGAGTTAATCTGTTCTAGGCTAAGTTTGGGTCTGTGTTGCTTAGTATATCTTCCCAACTTATATCGGTTAGGACTTGGTTTACTTGGTCCCACTTTATGTTTTTGTTTTTGAAGTTGAATTTGGTGAATGCTCCCTCGTGACTAGTCTCATTTTGTCGGTCTGGGGCTCCACGCATACATGTCTGAACCCTCAATTATGTTGTGATCTGAGTATATTGTTTTTGATATGGTGACATTTCTTATCAGTCATCATTGTTAGTGAAGATGAGGTCTAGTGTATTCTCCAGTTAGTAGGCTCTATTATTGGATGGTTAAATTGAATTTTGTGCAGAGATTTAAAAGCTCGTGTGAGTGTGAGTTTTCATCAGAGTGCCTCCGGGTGTTTATTACTGCAACAATATTATTTGCTATTTTCTCCTTTTTAGGTGCCTTAAGTTGAAATCCCCCAGGAGCAAGATGTTGGGTGCAGGAAGCTGGAAGATTTTTCCAGACAGTGGTAAATTTTTTAACAGCTGTTCCTGGAATTGCTGGGATGTTGGCATCCCGGAGGCTTGTAGACTACCACATTGACTAGGTTTTGGTTCTCGACCTTTACTGCTAAAACTTCCACTACGTCATTTGAGGCATTAAGCAGTTCTGTGAAAAACAAGTGACCCCTGCAATGTACAGGCCAAACCCCCCCCCTTTTGCCTGTTCACTCTGTCACATCTGTATAGGTTGTAACCTGGGATCCATATTTCGTTGTCCAAGTGATCCTTTATGTGGGTCTCAGTGAAAGCCGCGAACATTGCCTTTGCCTCTGAAAGCAGTCCACGGATGAAAGGTATTTTGTTGTTTGTTGCTGGCTTTAGACCTGTATATTTGCAAAGAAGAATGTTATCGGCTGGTGGTATTGTTGGTACTGGGGGGGGTTTTTTTTTTTCCGGCATTAGTATCTGTATCTGTTGGTTTTGGGGTGGAGGCCATCGACTGTGGTTCCACTCCAGGAATGACTGGATTTGGTGTACGATTTTTGCCATTTCCTGCCAGTTTTTTTTCCTTCCTGGCACTAAAAAACCTCTCCCTCTTGAGTGGCTGTGGCTACCCAGGTTTTCCCATGGCCTGGATGTTTTGTATCTTTTTGTCCCCTTTAGATTTGGTATGCCTGGCAATTTTAAATTATGCACAGTCTTTCCTGTACTGAAGAGGTACACATTTCAGGGTGAAAAAGCTACAGGAAGGGAGTTTGCATTTTCCTGTTGTCATATGGGCATGGCATTTTCTAGGGTGGTCATAGTTGCAGTCCTATCTGTTTTTCCAGATTTCCCATGCCAGCAGATACCAAGTGCATAGTATGTGCACAGGCTTGGTTTCCCCTTGCCTTGGGTTTCTGTGACTGTATTCCCCGTTGGTGCATGTTTCCCTGTCTTACTTCTATCCTCCCTAGCACCCAAAAATGGAGCTCCCACCAGTTGTTTTTGGTAATTTTCCTCACTATTGCTATTGGAGTCCTCTTGTTTTCTATTTCCTGCGGTATTTCTAGTTTGCAATATTGGTTTTAATCTTATCTTTGACTACATTGTTTCCCTACTATGGCTCCTGTCCCCTATGAGGTCATTTATATGTATTTTCCCTTTCCCGCGTATAATTCCCGACTACCTGGACAAAATCTCCAGCTTCACATTACTGTCTCCCAGGACAGTATCTCCAGCTTCACCATTTCTGTCTCCCAGGACAGCACCTCCAGCTTCACCATTACTGTCTCCCAGGACAGTATCTCCAGCTTCACCATTACTGTCTCCCAGGACAGCACTATCAGCCCCACATTTACTGACTACCAGGACATCACCTCCAGCCTTACAGTTTGTGACTACATGGCCAGTATCAAGGGCAGTACCATTCAGCCCAGACTTTTTATGTTCCCATCTGTTGTAGAAAGCTTCCAGGTTTTCTATGAAAGCAGCTTTGATGTTGTCCTCTTTTAATACCCTTGTGATTTTATGGTGAAAAGCTCTGTTCCACAAGGCACAGTACTCGCTCCCATCTTGTTCCTCATCCTCAAATCCGACATAGACAAAATGTCAGCCACAGCACCGTATCTTCCTTTGCAGATGACACCCGAATCTGCATGACAGTGTCCTCCATTGCAGACACTGCAAGGCTCCAGGCGGACATCAACCAAATCTTTCAGTGGGCTGCAGAAAACAATATGAAGTTCAACGATGAGAAATTTCAATTACTCAGATATGGTAAACACAAGGAAATTAAATCTTCATCAGAGTACAAAACAAATTCTGGCCACAAAATAGAGCGAAAACACCCAAAATCAAAGACCTGGGAGTGATCATGTCGGAGGAATCTCACCTTCAAGGACCAAACATTGTATCAATTGCATCTGCTAGAAAAATGACAGGATGGATAATGAGAACCTTCAAAACTAGGGAGGCCAAGCCCATGATGACACTCTTCAGGTCACTTGTTCTATCTAGGCTGGAATATTGCTGCACACTAACAGCACCTTTCAAGGCAGGTGAAATTGCTGACCTAGAAAATGTACAGAGAACCTTCACGGCACGCATAACAGAGATAAAACACCTCAATTACTGGGAGCGCTTGAGGTTCCTAAACCTGTATTCCCTGGAATGCAGGAGGGAGAGATACACGATTATATACACCTGGAGGGATTGGTACCAAACTTGCACACAAAAATCACTCTCTACAAAAGCAAAAGACTCGGCAGATGATGCAACACCCCCCCCAATGAAAAGCAGGGGTGTCCCTAGCATGTTAAGAGACAACACAGTAAGTGTCAGGGGCCCAAAACTGTTCAACTACCTCTCAGCATACATAAGGGGGATTACCAATAGACCCCTGGCTGTTTTCAAGCAGGGACTGGACAAGCACCTCAAGTCAGTACCTGACCAGCCAGGCTGTGGCTGGTCAGGTAGATCAGGCCCTGATCCACAATGGGGCCTGGTTACAGACCGGGCCGCAGGGGTGTTTACCCTCGGAACTCTCTCCAGGTAAACTCCAGCATGCAACCAGATGTACGAACCACAGCCCGGCTGGTCAGGTACTGACTTTAGGTGCCTGTCTAGTGCCTCCTTGAAGACAGCCAGGAGTCTATTGGTAATCCCCCTTATGCATGCTGGGAGGCAGTTGAACAGTCTTGGGCGCAGGACATTTATTGTGTTGTCTCTTATCGTGCTAGTGGCGCCGCTGCTTTTCATTGGGGGAATGTTGCATCTTCTGCCGAGTCTTTTGCTTTCATAGGGAGTGATTTTCGTGTGCAAGTTTGGTACCAATCCCTCCAGGGCCTTCCAAGTGTATATTATCATGTATCTCTTGAATGGCCTTGATTTGTATTTCCTGGAACATAAATCAAGGCCCTTCAACCATTCCCAGTAATTTAGGTGTTTTATCATACTTATGTGTGATGTGACAGTTCTTTGTACATTCTTCAGGTCTGCAATGTCTCCAGCCTTGAAAGAGTAAGGTCTAAGCCTATATTAAGGTTTAAGCCTATATCAGGGTCTAAGCCTACATATATTAAGGTCTAAGCCTATATCAAGGTCTAAGCCTATATCAAGGTCTAAGGCTACATTATTAATTGTAATATTAGTTACTAATAATCCTACCTAAAACCTTCCTTAAAGGGTAAATGTATCAATAAACCTGCTGCCTCAGTCATCTAGTGTTTGTTATGGTGGATGTTAAGGGATCCTAAAACTTACCTACAGTGAACGGTCCCTGGAATTTGGGGGAACCGAATAAATTTCCACAGAGACACGAGGGATGCGAGTGTTGTAACTTTGTGTTCTGTTATAGCTATCAAGTAGTAGTTTGAGAGGAGGGTTTATATTGGACAAAACCTACTTCATTCAGTTTGGAAACAGAGCTACAGATGTCCCTCTTAACATAATGATAAACGGATCTCCTATCACAAAGCTCACAGAGGGAAAATTCCTAGGAATCCACCTTGATAATAGACTCAAATTTCAAACACATGTACAACAAATTTCCAAGAAAATTTCCACGACCGTAGGCATACTATCGAAGATACGGTACTATGTTCCACAGTCAGCACTCCTGGCCCTATATCACTCACTTATTTACCCCTATCTCACCTATGGAATTTTTGCATGGGGCTCAACAACAATAAACCATCTCAGACCATTAATTACCCAACAAAAGGCTGCAGTCAGAATGATAACAAATTCCCACTACAGGCAGCACACTCCACCAATATTCAAAACTCTAAACCTACTAACCATACAAAACATCCATACTTATTATTGTACCTACTACATAGATAGAACACTTAACTCGGATATAAACCCTCCCCTCAAACGTCTCCTTACCAACCTCAACAGAACACATGACCGTAACACAAGGCACAGATCACTCTCTGATGTTCCTCGTGTCCATCTCATACTATGCAAAAACTCAATGCACATAAAAGGCCCAAAAATCTGGAATTCATTACCTGTGAATATAAAAGAAACACTGTCTGTTTATAAATTCAAGTCTCTTCTTAAAAATTACTTACTCACCCACAACTAAATAAATATTGAATAATTGTATCTCATAAATGTTCAACCTGTGACCCTATCAAACTTTGTTTTTTTTAATTACATTACCTAACAGAATACTCCATTCTACTGAATGCACAGCAACTCAGTAAATGACCATATGACCTGTCTTTGAAATACAGTGGACCCCTGGTTTACAATATTATTTCATTCCAGAAGCATGTTCAGGTACCATTACTGAACAAATTTGTTCCCATAAGGAATATTGTGAATTAGGTTAGTCCATTTCAGACCCCCAAACATACACATACAAACGCACTTACATAAATACACTTACATAATTGGTCGCAATGGGAGGTGATCGTAAAGCGGGGGTCCACTGTACTCATTTGTGCTTAATTGTTATTTGTTTACTATAATTTTTACCACTGAATATATCATTGCTTAGTTAATCTTAAGTTAATTTTAAGCCTGCCCATAATGCTCTGCATACAAGGGGCTTTTGGCATGTTACACTTAAACACTGTATTTCTTTGTATTTCTATGTATCATGTCCAAGTTAATAATAAATAAATAAATAAAGAAAGAAATAAAAGGTTCTATGTATATAGTAAGTACAGTAAGAGTGAATATTTTGCATATTAAGTTCAAACTCATGAAGAACATAAAAAAGGAGGAACACTGCAGCAGGCCTACTGGCCCATGCGAGGCAGGTCCATGTCTCCCACCGGCTTAAGCCAATGCCCTAACCTAGTTAGGTCAGGTCACATTCACTTAAGGAAGGAGCACGGCATCTGACCTAGTAGCACAAACTAGTCAAGTCCAACTCACACCCACCCGCACCCACTAATGTATTTATCTAACCTATTTTTAAAACTACACTGGAGAGTTTCTTCCACTCATCCACAACTCTATTACCAAACCAGTGTTTTCCTATATCCTTCCTGAATCTGAACTTTTCCAACTTGAAACCATTGCTGCAAGTCCTGTCTTGGCTAGATATTTTTAGTACGCTATTTACACCCCCTTTATTTATTCCTGTTTTCCATTTATACACCTCAATCATATTCCTCCCCTTCCCCTAATTCTATGCCTTTCTGAGATCAGAGTCAGGATCCTCAGTCTATCCTCATAGGGAAAATTTCTGATACATGGGATCAACTTTGTCATCCTCCTTTGCACGTTTTCCAGAGCATTTATATCCTTGAATCACTAAAGACACCCTTCTCCTGCATTATTCTTACTGAGACCTGGCTTAAGCAGGACACAATAGATATCTACCCTCTACCAGGATACACAGCAATCCACAACTGCAGACCATACCAAGTTGGGGTGGTATTGCAATCTATTACTCTAACCAATTATCTTGTATTAGCACCACTTGCTTTAGTGATGAATATGGAGAATACATTTTTGCTAATTTTACTGTAAAAAACCTTAAGACGCCTATAACAATCGGTGCCATTTACCGGATACCCCACACAAACATCCCAAATTTCAGTGAGAAATTAAAGGCACTAATAACAAACAGACAAATGAACAAGCACCACCTTCTCTTAGCTGGAGACTTCAATATCAACCCTGGCCTACTAGATGATCAGCCTGTAACTGATTTCATCAATAATATGAACAACACACTTCTCATACCAACAATAACTAAACCAACCAGGCTCACTGAAACAAGTGCAACCATAATAGACCACATATGGACCAATATACTAGCCTCCCTTAAATCAGGGATAATCACAGATAGCACTACAGACCACTACCCTACCTTCCTCTTGACAAACATTAGTAAACCACCACTTGAATACAACAAAGTTTCATTTAGACTCCATGATGAGGCCTCAATAAGGAAGTTCACAGCTGACCTAGAGACTGTTGACTGGCCAACAGAATTCTCCAAGGCCAATTGTATTGATGACTGGACAGACATTTTTCTTAACAAATTACTTAGACTATACAACAAACATTGTCCTATAAAAACGAAACAGATCACAAACAAACGGCTTGGTTGCCCATGGCTAACCAGCACCATTCTGAAATCCATTGATAAGAAACACCAATATGAAAAGCAATATAGACAGGGCTTAATACACAAAGATATTCTTAAACACTATTCATCAGTCCTCACCAAAGTAATAAAGAAAGCCAAACAACTATACTACTCCAGTAGATTCACTGACACAAGAGGAGATATAAAAAGACCTGGAAAACACTCTCTCAGATTCTAGGGACCCACAAACTGAAAAAAACCAAGAATATTGTCCTAACTAAACCTAATGAAACACCATTGCAACCCAATGACACAGCTAACAAGATAAACGACTTCTTCTCAACCATAGGTTATAATCTCGCCAATAAAATCCCACGTACCAATGCCCATGCTGGGGACTACCTAGATGGGAATTTCCCAAATTCCTTCTATCTTGCTCCAACTGAGCCCACGGAAGTCACCGAGATTATAAAGTCACTTAAAAATAACTCAGGGAATCTGTCTCATGTCCCACCATTATTGTACAAGAGAGTGGCCCATGTCCTCTCGCATACTATCTCATTACTTTTTAACAAGTCACTAAAAACTAGCACCTTCCCGAAACTACTCAAGACGGCAAGGGTTACACCAATACATAAAGGTGGTGACCCTACAGATTTAAACAACTATAGGCCAATATCAAACTTACCATTGCTATCCAAAATCTTTGAGAAACTCATGCACAGGAGACTATGTTCATTTATAACGGCACAAAACATACTCAACCCCTGCCAATTTGGATTCAGGAAAAATAAAAGCACTAACGATGCAATCATAAAAATGCTAGATCTGCTTTACACAGCATTGGTAAATAAGGAATATCCACTAGGAATTTTTATTGACCTAAGAAAAGCTTTTGACACAGTAGACCATGGCATACTACTCCACAAACTTGACCATTATGGTATAAGAGGCCATGCGCTTGCATATTTCAAATCTTACCTTACTAATAGGTATCAGTATGTCACCATTAAAGACACAGCATCAACAACACAGCCACTTGATACTGGAGTTCCGCAGGGAAGTGTCCTTGGTCCCCTGCTCTTCCTCATATACATCAATGATCTTCCAAATGTATCTCAACACCTGAACCCCATTCTCTTTGCTGACGACACGACTTATGTCATCTCTCACCCTAATCTTGCCACCCTCAACACCATTGTTAATGAGGAGCTGATCAAAATATCGACCTGGATGACAGCCAATAAACTTACGCTTAACGCTGACAAAACCTACTACATTACGTTTGGTAGCAGTGCAGGAGATGCGCAAATTAACATTAAGATCGACAACACTCTAATTGCCAGGCATAATGAGGGCAAATTCCTAGGCCTATACCTCGACAACAACCTGAACTTCAGCACCCATATCCAACACATAACCAAAAAAGTATCCAAAACGGTTGGGATCCTCTCCAAGATACGATACTACGTCCCGCAAACTGCCCTTCTCACACTATACCATTCACTTATATATCCATACCTCACCTATGCTATCTGTGCTTGGGGTTCAACTGCAGCAACACACCTAAAGCCAATAATAACCCAACAAAAAGCCACAGTAAGAATAATCACTAAATCCCATCCCTGGCAACACACCCCCCCACTCTTCATAGATCTAAACTTACTCCCTGTTCAGTACATCCACACTTACTACTGTGCAATCTACATCTACAGGACCTTAAATTCCAATATTAACCTTGACCTAAAATGCTTTCTTGATAGTTGTAACAGAACCCACAGGCACAACACCAGACACAAACATCTCTATGACATTCCCCGTGTCCGACTAAGCCTTTACAAAAATTCAATGTATATCAAAGGCCCTAAAATCTGGAACACCCTACCTGAAAATTCTAAAACTGCAGACACATTCATCACCTTCAAAACTACCATCAGAAAACATCTTATCTCCCTGATACACCCTGTCAACTAATTATACGAATACCACCTGGTGGTTCACACTTACACTCACTCACCCATTTGACCATAAACAGAAATATCAATCTCAATCTCAAAATAATGAATCTTAACTAGTCATAAGTTGGCCTGTGATACTCCAATACTGAACCTATGTATAGTGCCAAAACAAAAGCATTCGCATTGCTAAACTCACAAACTAGTATTTAGTCACTTAGCCATAATACCAACTTACCTCATAATTTTGTAATATTTTAAACTTAAGATTTAATCTAAGTCTGCCCGAAATGCCTAGCCATGCTAAGTGTTCTAGTGGTACACTCTGTAATTATTATTTTACTACATGTAAACCACACAATAATCAAATTCTGTAAACTCAGCATTGTAATCCTTATAGAGAATAAACTTTGAATTCTGTAATATGGTGACCAAAACTGAGCAGCATAATCTAGATGAGACCTAACCAAGGATATACAGAGTTGAAGAACAACCTGAGGACTTCTACTATTTATACTTCGATATAAAATAAAGAATTCTGTTCGCTTTATTGCGAAGAGTGGGAGATGTTATCTGGCACAGGAATTGATCAACACACAGCAGCATTTTGATGGGTTATTAATGGTTTAAGGTGATTAGTTATAGTAGATCCCTAAGCACAAAACATAGGTATTTGTGCAACAATAATATGTAACATTAGTGGCATTTCTGTACATATAACTAAGACATCTTGGCTTTAAGGGTCATGACAGCTTGTGATGTATGAAGCCTACCACCAGGTATGTTTAGTTGATTTAGGTATACACAAATACAGTTATATTTTCATAGTTTGTATTAATGTTGGTAGAATTACCAACAATATGTTAGGTAAAAGGACACAAGTGCAACTAATGTGACATTTTATTGTGGCAACGTTTTGCTCTCCAGGAGCTTTATCAAGCTGTGTGTGTACAGCTTGATAAAGCTCAGGGAGAGTGAAACGTTGCCACAATAAAATGTCACATTAGTTGCAATTGAGTCCTTTTACCTAACATGTTAGTTTTGTAGAGTCAGGATGCACCCACAGGCTGGGTATGGGGTGCCCCCACAGGCTGGGTATGGGGTGCATCCACAGGCTGGGTATGGGGTGCACCCACAGGCTGGGTATGGAGTGCATCCACAGGCTGGGTATGGGGTGCACCCACAGGCTGGGTATAGGGTGCCTCCACAGGCTGGGTATGAGGTGCACCCACAGGCTGGGTATGGGGTGCACCCACAGGCTGGGTATGGGATGCACCCACAGGCTGGGTATGGGGTGCCCCCACAGGCTGGGTATGGGGTGCACCCACAGGCTGGGTATGGGGTGCACCCACAGATTGGGTATGGGGTGCACCCAGAGTTTGGGTATGGGGTGCCCCCACAGGCTGGGTATGGAGTGCACCCACAGGCTGGGTATGGGGTGCAACCACAGGCTGGGTATGGGGTGCAACCACAGGCTGGGTATGGGGTGCACTCACAGGCTGGGTATGGGATGCACCCACAGGCTGGGTATGGGGTGCAACTACAGGCTGGGTATGGGGTGCACCCACAGGCTGGGTATGGGGTGCACCCACAGGCTGGGTATGGGGTGCACCCACTGGCTGGGTATGGGGTGCCCCCACTGGCTGGGTATGGGGTGCCCCCACAGGCTGGGTATGGGGTGCACCCACATGCAGGGTATGGGGTGCACCCACAGGCTGGGTATGGGGTGCACCCACAGGCTGGGTATAGGGTGCACCCACATGCTGGGTATAGGGTGCACCCACAGGCTGGGTATGGGGTGCACAATAAACTAGGTCAAATTCATATTCAAATATTTACATTTCTCATTATACTCCAGAACAATAATATAGTTTACGTGTAATAAAACACTGGTAGACACAAAAGGCGGCCACAGGTATGTAATGTATTTTGGGATAATTAAAATTGAACTAAGTTACTTTAACTTTGGGTTATCCTAGGTAATTTATACTATGTATGATAATGTGTACCTGTACCTAAATATACTTGCTTACTAAGGATTAAGACTGGTGATTAGTAAGTTCATTCAGGTACACATAAATACATAAATTATCACACAGCAGCACCATGTCTTCCTTTGCAGATGACACCTGAATCTGCATAACAGTGACCTCCATTGAAGACACTGTAAGACTCCAGGTAAACATCGACCAAATCTTTAAATGGGCCACAGAAAACATTATAAAGTTCAATGATGTGAAATTTCAATTACTCCGATATGGAAAACGTGAGGAAATTAAAGCTACATCGGAGTATAAAACAAATTCCAACCACACAATAGAGCAAGAAACTAATGTTAAAGACTTGGAGGTGATCATGTCAGAGGATCTCACCTTCAAGGACCATAACACTGTATCAATCGGATCTGCTAGAAAAATGACAGGATGGATAATGAGAATCTTCAAAACTAGGGATGACACTCTTCAGGTCACTTGTTCTATCTAGGCTGAAATACTGCTTCATGCTAACAGCACCTTTCAAGGCAGGTGAAATTGCTAACCTAGAAAATGTGCAGAGAACTTTCACGGCACGCATAACTGGAATAAAACACCTCAGTTGCTGGGAACATTTGAAGTTCCTAAACCTGTACTCCATAGAACGCAGGCGAGAGATATACATGATTATATACACTTGGAAAATCCTAGAGGAATTAATACCAAACTTGCACACGAAAATCACTCCCTATGAAAGCAAAAGCCTTGGCAGACGATGCAACATCCCCCCAATGAAAAGCAGGGGTGCCACTAGCATGTTAAGAGACAACACAATAAAATGTCACATTAGTTGCACGTGTGTCCTTTTACTTCACATACTGTCGGTAATTCTACCAACTTTATTACAATAAATATCAGGGGTCCAAGACTGTTCAACTACCCCCCAGCATACTGCCTGTCCAGCGCCTTCCTGAAGACAGCCAGGGGTCTATTGGTAATCCCCTTGATGTATGCTAGAAGGCAGCCAACTAACCGAGCCATGATATATCACACATCTCATCTCTGAGTCCTACAGTCTTGCAGGATGGGTATCAGCTGCGTAATAAAGATATTAGACTAACTAAAACTTCTTAAAATCTAATCAGTCTTCAGTTCTAAGCTTTACAACCCATTTCTCCAATTTTTATCTCTAAGTCAGTACCTGACCAACCGGGCTGTGGTTCATACGTCAGCTTGCGTGCGGCCAGCACTAACAGCCTGGTTGATCAGACCTTGATCCACCATGAGGCCTTGTCTCAAACCGGGCCGCGTGGACATTGACCCCCGAAACCCTCTCCAGGTAAATTCCAGGTAAACCCCATTCAAGGTAACCTATAGAATACATTCCTCGTTATTTCCTGGCCAGAGATTTCATCTCTGGTCGGGAGATAGGCTAATACTTCCCACTAAGCTACTTTTGATATAAATTCCTTACAATCTCTCCTATACTCTCCCCACCACCTTCCTACCTAATATAATTACTATCTGCTTCAATAACCAAACTTCAGTGGACTTGTAACCTGGAAATACCTTACAAGTAGGCCCCGCCCATCTTTGACAACGTCACCAGCTGCTGCATCTCCACATACCTGGAGTAACCCTCTCCAGGTATAACATTAAATGTTACTGGTGTGGATGTCTCCACTCCTGAGACTGGTGAATGTTGCTGTGTTGATCAATGTTGCAGCAGACAGCCTGGCACAGCACTCCTCAGACTGGTCAATGTTGCTGTGTTGATCAATGTTGCAGCAGACACAGCCTGGCACAGCACTCCTCAGATTGGTCACTGTTTCTGTGTTGATCAATGTTGCAGCAGACAGCCAGGCACAGCACTCCCCAGACTGGTCAATGTTGCAGCAGACAGCCAGGCACAGCACTCCCCAGACTGGTCAATGTTGCAGCAGACAGCCAGGCACAGCACTCCCCAGACTGGTCAATGTTGCTGTGTTGATCAATGTTGCAGCAGACACAGCCAGGCACAGCACTCCTCAGGCTGGTCAATGTTGCTGTGATCAATATTGCAGCAGACAGCCAGGCACAGCACTCCTCAGACTGGTCAGTGTTGCTGTGTTGATCAATATTGCAGCAGACAGCCTGGCACAGCAATTACCACACCTGGAACATTATAACCATCAACATTACACATATATACACAAATAAACATTATAACCATCAACATTACACATATATACACGAACATTATAACCATCAACATATATACACAAACATTACCATGTTTACCTGGAGTATACCTGGAGGGAGTTCCGGGGGTCAATGCCCTCACGGCCTGGTCTGTGACCAGGCCTCATGGTGGATCAGGGCCTGATCAACCAAGCTGTTACTGCTGGCCACACACAATCCAACTAATATTACTGCCTGACTGACTGATATAAACATTAATGTTTAACATGTTACCTGGAGAGGGTTTCACATTAACCTGATAACTAACAATTTGTTTGGATCACAAGGTGCAAGCTCCTTGGATCAAGAGACCCTCATTAACTTATTTTTCAATAATGGAAAAAAATAGCCCACAACTACATATACCAGTATAGGTTATGTAATGCCTAGTGTGAGAGTTGTTTGATCAGAGGAAGGGGAGTAGCTCCAGTTCCTCGCATCAAAACCCCTCCACTAAGGTCAATCAACCCCCCCCCCTTGCTCCTCCAAGACATTAGGCCCCAAAGAAAATTAAGAAAATGAAAATAATAATTTAGTGACCAAACTGGTAGTGGGGACCAGGAGCTGCAACTGGTAGTGGGGACCAGGAGCAGCAACTGGTAGTGGGGACCAGGAGCAGCAACTGGTAGTGGGGACCAGGAGCTGCAACTGGTAGTGGGGACCAGGAGCAGCAACTGGTAGTGGGGACCAGGAGCTGCAACTGGTAGTGGGGACCAGGAGCTGCAACTGGTAGTGGGGACCAGGAGCTGCAACTGGTAGTGGGGACCAGGAGCTGCAACTGGTAGTGGGGACCAGGAGCTGCAACGATGGACCATGGAGCTGAAGTATGGGGACCAGGAGAAGCAACTGGTAGTGGGGACCAGGAGCTGCAACTGGTAGTGGGGACCAGGAGCAGCAACTGGTAGTGGGGACCAGGAGCTGCAACTGGTAGTGGGGACCAGGAGCAGCAACTGGTAGTGGGGACCAGGAGCTGCAACTGGTAGTGGGGACCAGGAGCAGCAACTGGTAGTGGGGACCAGGAGCTGCAACTGGTAGTGGGGACCAGGAGCTGCAACTGGTAGTGGGGACCAGGAGCTGCAACTGGTGGTGGGGACCAACAGCTGCAACTGGTGGTGGAGATCAGGAGCTGCAACTGGTGGTGGGGACCAGGAGCTACAACTGGTGGTGGGGACCAGGAGCTACAACTGGTGGTGGGGACCAGGAGCTACAACTGGTGGTGGGGACCAGGAGCTACAACTGGTGGTGGGGACCAGGAGCTACAACTGGTGGTGGGGACCAGGAGCTACAACTGGTGGTGGGGACCAGGAGCTACAACTGGTGGTGGGGACCAGGAGCTACAACTGGTGGTGGGGACCAGGAGCTACAACTGGTGGTGGGGACCAGGAGCTACAACTGGTGGTGGGGACCAGGAGCTGCAACTCGTGGTGGGGACCTGGAGCTGCAACTGATGGAGACCAGGAGCTGCAGCTCAACTCTGCTGTTGTACTGGCAAACACATCACCAGACAATCCTCACGTTATTTAGGTGTACAGTGGACCACCACCTTACGAATGCATCGTGTTACATTAAATCCGCCATATGAAGCATTTGAACGCAAAATTTTTGCCTCGCCTCACGATAAACCTTTACGGATGAAAATCACCCTGACACAGCTACTGCAAGCCGTGTTGGCAACCTGTACAATGACAATGTTATGGCCCATTTTAGGAAAGTCTTAAAGGAATGGGAGGTACAGAGCTCTATGGACAGATTTGTTGTGCAACTGAGGCCCAGTGACTCTCAAGCTGGTCCTAGTGGCATTAAAAGAAGAAGGGAAGTAACCTCGGAAAAGGACTTGCTACCTCAAGTCCTAATGGAAGGGGACTCCCCTTCTAAACAATAACTTCCACACATTCCCCTCCCATCCCATCAATCATCGCCAGATCTTCAATAAAGGTAAGTGTCATGCATTCTATTCTTAGTATAGTAGTAATTGTGCATGTCTTCTTCAGTTTGTGTGTATTAAAATTAATATTTCATGTGGTAAAATTTTTTTTTTTCATACTTTGGGGTATTAGGAACGGATTAATTTGATTTCCATTATTTCTTATGGGGAAAATTAATTCGGTTAACGATAATTTCGGCTTACGATGAGCTCTCAGGAACGGATTAATATCGTAAGGCGGGGTCCACTGTATTAAGATGCTGAGGAAGTGGTAAAGCCAGCAGGGCAGCAGGAGGAGGAGCAACACGTCTCTCCTGTACGACCATTGAAGGTTAACTGACCTCTAGTGACCTTACCTGGAGAGGGTTTCGGGGGTCAATGCCCCTGCGGCCCAGTCTGAGACCAGGCCTCATGGTGGATCAGGGTCTGATCAACCAGGCTGTTACTGCTGCCCGCACGCAAGCTGACGTACGAACCACAACCCGGTTGGTCAGGTACTGACTTTAGGTGCCTGTCCAGTGCCTTCTTGAAGACAGCCAGGGGTCTATTGGTAATCCCCTTTATGTATGCTGGGAGGCAATTGAACAGTCTTGGGCCCCGGACACTTATTGTGTTGTCTCTAAGTGTACTCGTCACACCCCTGCTTTTCATCGGAAGAATGTTGCATCTCCTGCCGAGTCTTTTGCTTTCATATGGAGTGATTTTCGTGTGCAGGTTTGGTACCAATCCCTCCAGGACCTTCCAAGTGTATATTATCATGTATCTCTCTCACCAGATCAAGGACCTTCAACCATTCTCAGTAGTTTAGGTGCCTTATTGCACTTATGTGTGCCATGAAAGTTCTTTGTACACTCTCCAGGTCTGCAATGTCGCCAGCCTTGAAGGGGGCCTTTAGTGTACAGCAGTATTCCAGCCTTGAGAGCACAAGCAATTTGAAGAGAATCATCATGGGCTTGGTGTCCCTAGTTTTGAAGGTGAGATCCTCTGACATTATCACTCCCAGGTCCTTCACATTACTTTTCCGCTCTATTGTATGGTTAGAATTTGTGGTATACCCTGACACATTTTTAATTTCTTCAAGTTTTCCATATCTGTGTAGTTGAAATTTCTCCTCGTTGAATTTCATATTGTTCTGAGTGGCCCATTCGAAGATTTGGTTGATGTCCACTTGGAATCTCGCAATGTCTTCGATGGAGGTCACTGCCATGGTGATCTGGGTGTCATCTGCAAAGGAAGACATGGAGCTATGGCTTACATCTCTATCTCAGAAATAAGGATGAGGAATAGAATGGGAGCGATTGCTGTGCCTTGTGGAACACAGCTTTTTACAATGGCTGCCTGGGACTTTACTCTGTTTACTATTACTCTTTGTGTTCTATTTGTCAGGAAGTTGTAGAGCCATCTACCAACTTTTCCCATTATTCTTTCATCCCGCAAAGTCTGCGTATACTACACCTGCATTTTGTTTATCCTCTACAGCATCCAGGACCTTGTCATAGTGGTCCAGTAGCTGGGACAGGCAGGAGCAACCTGCTCTAAACCCGTGTTGTGTAACTGATGGGTATCTAGGTGGTTGGCTATCTTGCTTCTTAGAACCCTCTCAAAGATTTTTATATGGCATATTAGTGCTATCGGTCTGTAGTTCTTTGCAACTGCTTTACTGCCACCTTTGTGGAGTGGGGCTATGTCTGTTGTTTTTAGTGTGTGTGGGATGACCCCAGTGTCCATGCTCCCTCTCCATAAAATGCTGAAGGCACGCGATAGGGACTTCTTGCAGTTCTTGATGAACACGGAGTTCCACGAGTCTGGGCCTGGGGCAGAGTGCATGGACATGTCATTAATTGCTTCTTCAAAATCTTGTGGAGTTATAGTAATATCCGAGAGTTTTGGGATGACCAAATTTTGGGTTTCGTTCATAAAGAATTCATTTGGATTGTCAACCCTTAGAGTGGGCAGTGGATCACTGAACACTAGTCATACTGGGACTTAAGTATCTCACTCATTTCTTGGCTATCATCTGTGTATGTCCCATCCTGCCTAAGCAGGGGCCCAATACTGGATGTTGTTTTTCCTTCAGATTTGGCATAAGAGAAGAAGTATTTCGTTTTTTTTTTCAATTTCCTTTATGACTTTTAGTTCTTCCTGTGATTCTTGTCTTCTATAAGATTCCTTCAGCTTAAGTTTGATATTTGCAATTTCATTGACTAGTGCTTCACTTCATATTTCAGATATATCGACCCCACTCAGCAGCTCTGTGACTCTTCGCCTTCGTCTGTATAGGGAGCATCTCTCTCTCTCTAGTTTACATCTTCTCTTTCTTAATGGAATGTATCTTGAGCAGATCTCAAGAACCACAGAATTCATTTTTTCAAGGGAGCTGTTTGTGTCCGTGTTGTTTAGGATATCTTCCCAGCTTGTCTCATTTAGGACACGGTTTACTTGGTCCCATTGTATGTTTTTGTTATTGAAATTGAATTTCATGAAGAGACCTTCATGACTGCTCACATTTTGCTGGTCCAGAGCCCTGTGCATACATGTCTGTACCTCTACTATGTTGTGATCTGAGTGAATTGTCCGTGATACAGTTATTACGTATCAGATCGTCATTGTTAATGAAGATGAGGTCCAACGTATTTTCTA
The DNA here is from genome assembly GCF_026875155.1 of Cherax quadricarinatus. NCBI lineage: Eukaryota > Metazoa > Arthropoda > Malacostraca > Decapoda > Parastacidae > Cherax > Cherax quadricarinatus. The sequence goes on along the minus strand of NC_069487.1, from coordinate 8,629,699 downwards.
GTCTTGTAGGCTCAACTATTTGCTCGTTTAGGGTGAATTTGTTGCAGAGATTTAGCAGTTCGTGTGTGTGAATTTTCATCCGAGCTGCCTCCCGGAATGGTCTCTGCTAAAACATTGTTTGCTATACTCTTCCATTTTAGGTGTCTCAGGCTGAAATCTCCTAGTAGTATGATGTTTGGGGCAGGAGTTGGGAGATTTTCCAGTGGTCAATTTTCTCAAGCTGCTCCTGGAATTGCTGGCTGGGAAGCTGCATCTGGAGGCTTGTATACTACCACAATGACAAGGTTTTGGTTTTCGATCTTTACCGCCAAAACTTCAACTGCATCATCATTTGAGGTGTTTAGTAGTTCTGCACAAATGAGCGACTCTGACATACAGGCCAACCCCCCCCCCCCCTTGTTGCCTGTTTAGTCTGTTGCATCGGAAAAGGTTATAACCTGGGATCCATATTTCGTTGTCATAATGATCCTTTATGTGGGTCTTTGTGAATGCTGCAAACATTGCATTTGATTCCGTGAGCAGTCCCTTGATGTAAGGAATTTTGTTTTTTGACGACTTTAGACCTTGTATGTTTGCAAAGACAAATGTCGTATTGATGGAATTTAGGGGGTTTTATCTGCTGACTCTAATATCTGTTGTTCTGGGGTATAGGCCAATGTCTGTGCCTCTGCTCCAGAAGTGTTTTCAGGTGTAGGATTATTGTCATTTCTTGCCAGTCTTTTTTCCCTTCTGGCCCTAAAAAACCTTAAGGTTGGTCACTGTCCTGACCTTCACTATAACAACATCACTGATAACCTGACTAACTCTGACTACCACCACTAGATGGCACTACTACACCATCACTGTCAGTACTACTCGTGGTGGAGTGCTCAACCCGTGGGGGTCATGCACCACCTGGGAAGGTAAGTTCACTCCCAGGTAGCATAGATCATATTCCTTGGATCAAGAGACCCTCACCACCACCTTCAGGGAACCTCTCTCCAGGCCACCACTCTCACCACCAGAGTGCTAGTGTGGCTATTGTACCACTAGTACTCTACAGGAGGGGGAGATTATTGTACCACTAGTACTCTACATGAGGGGGAGATTATTATACCACTAGTACTCTACATGAGGGGAGATTATTGTACCACTAGTACTCAACATGAAGGCCAGATTGTACCACTAGTACTCTACATGAGGGGGAGATTATTGTAGCACTAATACTCAACATGAAAGCCAGATTATTGTACCACTAGTACTCTACATGTAGGGCAGATTATTGTACCACTAGTATTCTACATGAAGGCCAAATTATTTTAACATTCAGGGAAGTGCTAAAACCATATGGGTTATAATAACAAATTGGCCTATGGGTCGTACTCATTTTTCATCATATACACTATTATATTCATGGGGAGAGTTAATCCAATAAAAATAGGCCTATTTTGGGGTGTTCCTGCTAGCCTATGAGTCAGTATTATGGGGAAAGTTAAGCCAGTAGGGATAGGCCTAATTACGAGTGTTATGTACCTCTGTAGTCTTTTGACTACTGCCCACAGGATGGGCATGACTACTGCACAAAGAATGGGTATAACTACAACCCACAGGATGGGTATGACTATCACACAGGATGGGTATGACTACCACCCACAGGATGGGTATGGGAAGCATAATAAAGATAATAAACTGTAAACACTTTTACGAAAACCCATGTTGTGGATCAGTCCAGGTGAACCAATGGAGGCATCTAGTCTGAGAAACCTTTCTTGAACCTGTGTATACCCTTGGTAGAGCCCTCTATCCTACCAGGACCCCAGCTATGTCACCTGTGTATACCCTGGTAGAGCCCTCTATCCTACCAGCATGCCAGCTGTCACCTGTGTACATCCTTGGTAGAGCCCTCTATCCTACCAGCATCCCAGCTGTGTCACCTGTGTACACCCTTGATAGAGCCCTCTATCCTACCAGCATCCCACCTATGTCACCTGCGTACACCCTTGGTAGAGCCCTCTATCCTACCAGCATCCCAGCTGTGTCACCTGCGTACACCCTTGGTAGAGCCCTCTATCCTACCAGCATCCCAGCTGTGTCACCTGCGTACACCCTTGGTAGAGCCCTCTATCCTACCAGGACACCAGCTATGTCACCTGTGTACACCCTTAGAAGAGCCCTTTATTCTACCAGGACCCCAGCTATACATCTGGTAGGGGTCATACACCCCTATGAATCCCCTGTACCAAGATCCCAGCTATGTTCCTGGAAGGGGTCATAGACCCCTGTAAAGCCCCTCTACCAAGATCCTGGCTATGTCACTGGTAGGGGTCATGGGTCATACACCTCAAAGAATGAAAGTCATTCAGGTTTGATTCAAGGAACTGAAGCATAGGTTTGATTCCTCAGATCAGGAGCCCCTCACCAACATGAAGGACCTGCAATGGAGGAAAGGGGGTTACTGGCATGTTATAATAATCAAAACCAAGTGCTAAACCCACTAGGGTCACACAGTGCTGCCTTGAATTCTATTAATCAGGAGAAAATGCTAAACCAATAGGTCATATAGCATCTTATTCCTTGGACTACGAGCCCTTTAACAGCATCAAGGTATCAGCCCTTAAGATAATGATTTTAGGTGGTAAACCTATATGGGTGGTACACCGCTGCCCAGCCTTCAACACTTCCTTCATATCCAACCATTTTTTTTCTAAATTGGAGACGTAAGACACTGCTATTACATTCATGGGAAGCACTAAACCTACTGGGGTCATAGTGACTCAAGGAATGAAAGGCATTCAGGCTTGATTCAAGGTACTGGATTATTATTATTATTATGGGAAGCACTAAACCCATCAAGGTATTAGAGCATTGGTCCAATTTCTCAGATCAAGATCCCCTCACCAACATCAAATTATTACAATCAAAACTAAGGGCTAAACCCACAAGTCACTAACATCAAAGGACCTTCTTGGAAGGTCGCTGCTGGACTATTGACTATGATAATCACAGTGGGAACACAAGTTATATTTCCTTGTTATATTACTGTAGCAAGCAGGATATTACTCCAAGGTGAGAGTTTAGTCAGGTAATTCCAGCAGCACAAGACTGATACATTTCAACACCTTGTGAAAGCCCCAACTTCACAGATTATCTTCCCAAGTCAACATCTTTATTAATATCACTGGTAATATGACCACAGAATGGGTGGGGTTAGAACCCATGGTGGGTCATAAAACTCCAGGCCATGGGTTCAAACCCCACCAGTTCCCTGGTTTGTTTGCAATCGTATTACAATTTTGTGAGTCACAGGTAATCTGCTTTATTAAAATAAGGAGAAGTGCTAAACCCCATAGGGTCATACAGCACACAGGCAATGGAAGGCTCTCGTTCAATACAAGGAAAGGATATGTCCACTTCCTTGGATCAAGACCTCTTATCATCAAGACGCCACACTAGATGCACAAATCTGGTTCAATACAAGGAAGAAAATTTTATTACCACTGCATTCATGGGTAAGAACTAAATCCAATGGGATCATATAATGCCTGGGAGAATGGAAACCATTCAGGTATGATCAAAGCAAGGATACATCCAGTTCCTTGCATCAAGAACCCCCCCCCCCTCACTGGCATCAAGGCACCTACCTCTCTTGAGAGGTTTCTGTCCTAAGTCAAAGTTGTCTTCAAATGACAGCTTAAAATCTCAAGCTGTTACTATCACGTAGCAGCAGCCACAGGTCACCAGTTCGCCCAACACGCAACTCATATGCATGTACATACTTTTTGAAATCACAAAAATCTACAGTAGTATATATTTTTTATTTTTATTATTAACACATCAGCCAATTCCTACCAAGGCAGGGTGGCCCGAAAAAGAAAAACTCATCATTCACTCCCTCACCGTCTTGCCAGAGGGGTGCTTTACACTACAGTTATAAAACTGCAACATTAACACCCCTCCTTCAGAGTGCAAACACTGTACTTCCCATCTCCAGGACTCAAGTCCGGCCTGCAGTTTCCCTGAATCCCTTCATAAATGTTACTTTGCTCACACTCCAACAGCACGTCAAGTATTAAAAATCATTTGTCTCCATTCACTCCTATCATATATGCTCACGCATGCTTGCTGGAAGTCTAAGCCCCTCGCACACAAAACCTCCTGTACCCTCTCCCTCCAACCTTTCCTAGGCCGACCCCTACCTCGACTTCCCTCCACTACAGATTTGTACACTCTCGAAGTCATTCTGTTTTGTTCCATTCTCTCTACATGTCCGAACCACCTCAACAACCCCTCCTCAGCCCTCTGGATAATAGTTTTGGAAATCCCACATCTCCTAATCTCCAAACTGTGAATTCTCTGCATTATATTCACACCACACATTGCCCTCAGACATGACATCTCCACTGCCTCCAGCATTCTCCTCATCGCAATATTCATTACCCATGCTTCACATCCATATAAGTGTTGGTATAACTATACTCTCATACATTCCCCTCTTTGCTTCCATGGACCAAGTTCTTTGTCTCCACAGAATCCTAAGTGCACCACTCACCCTTTTCCCCTCATCAATTCTATGATTCACCTCATCCTTTATAGACCCATCTGCTGACACGATTTAATTTTAAACGAGTTCTTGCTGACCAATTTTACCTATTCGGCACAACATATTATATATATGTTGTGCCGAATAAGTATACATACTTACTAGTGCCTAGGTGCCAAGCGTACAGGAGTATATAGAGTCTGATGTATAAAAGTATATAAACTACAAAAATCCCAAAAATAAATACTATATTAAATGCCAAAGAAATATACAAACTGAAATCTAAATACATGTACTTATAGCAGTCCCACGTCTAGGACTAAAGTCCAGCCTGCTGGTTTTCCTGAATCCCTTCATAAATGTTACCTTGCTCATACTCCAACAGCACGTCACTGCAAGTTTATCCTATCAATAAATGTACAATGCTGTAGGAAGGTGATATTTTGAAATATCCAAAGTTGAGCCATCATAAAGCAAGGAGCATCTGTAGACATCTGTAGACCCCTGGCTGTCTTCAAGGCAGCTGTGGACAGGCACCTAAAGTCAGTACCTGACCAGCTGGACTGTGGTTCATACATCAGTTTACATGCAGCCAACAGTAACAGCCTGGCTGATCAGGCCCTAATCCACCATGAGGCCTACTCACAGAGTGGACTGCGGGGGGTGTTGACCCCTCCAAGTATGCAGTGTACAGGGAAAATGACCATAAGATTATCCATTAACCTTATCCATTGTATTCTCTTCCTCCACTATTAAATCAATGTTTGTCTTGTCAGGATGATAGCATCACTGTTTATATCACCCTCCAAACTGCTATGGCTACACCCTACTTTCAGAATACAGGCACTGTTTATCCTGCTTGAAGGACTCAAATTTGGCAAAGCAATTCTCCCAATCTTCATGTTTCAAATTCAGTTAACATACTACTACTAGTTTGAGTTATAGGTATTAATATAAGATTTGTTTGGAGTTTTAACCCAGCACAGGGTTAGCCACCCAGGATAACCCAAGAAAGTCACTGCATCATCAAGGACTTTCTGTTATTTCCAATGGGGTCATTGAATCTTGTTTCCCCAGGGTGCAATCCCCACTAGTCGACTAACACCCAGGTACCTACTTAATGGTAGATGTGAAGAATGGGTTTTAAATGTTGCTGTGAGGAGGAGACTGGAGGTATTGAAGATGTGTCTGAGGGTAAAGTGTGGTATGAATATTATGCAGAGAATTCATAATTTAGAGATTAGCAGGAGGTGCAGAGTAACTAAAAGTATTAACCAAAAGTCTAAGGAGGGGGTGCTGAGGTGATTTAGACATTTCTCGAGGTTGGAGCAAAATAGAATGACTATGTATAAATCTGTACTGGAGGGAAGAAGGATTAGGAGTCATCTTACGAAAGGTTGGAGGGAAGGGGAAGGGAGGTAAATGAAGTTTTATGTGCAAGAAGCTTGGATATAGATAAGTAGAGACAAGTGCTCTTTATGACTTCATGTGCTGTTGGAGTGTGAGCAGGGTAACATTTATGAAGAGATTCAGGGAAACCAGTTAGCCTGACTTTAGTCCTAGAAGTAGGAAGTACAGTACCTGCATTCTGAAGGTGGGGTTGGGGTACTGCAGTTTAGAGCAAGAGAGAGCTACTAGGCCTTTGCCCTGTGGCTTAATACTCATGGTGTAAACAATAAAACAGGCAGGGAGGTAGTTTGCAGCACTGGGGCAGCCAATCAAAACTCTTCTTTGGCGAGTACACTGAGAGGTGTAGAGTAGTGCAAATTAACTGGGACAGGAGTAAATTCTGTGATTATCTCATATGTCTTAGTCTCCAGCTTAATTAATGCAGTTTGGATTCTTTTCTCTTCAGAAGAGTTTGTTACTAACTTCTTGCAACCATCTAGCTGTGGTGTTACCCTGCATCTCGTCAGTGCTACAACAGTTGTTGTTTTATAAGGCTATTCCTGTAAGCGTGCTCCGTGAATGAATGTGGTTTCACCAAATTCTCCCCTTCAATTCATGATTACTGCTGAAATTCATGATGGATGTTATACCAAGAAAATGTGCAAGTGTTGTAGCTCTTAGAAAACATGCTGATTTGAGTATCAGATCATCGAAAATCTGAGCCTAGCAAAGTCAACTGTTAGTCTGATTCTGATGAGAGCTGATGGCACTGGTGATTGTGGAGCGCTGCAGCAAGGAAGACAACACCTCAAGATGACAAGATTATCATAAGAAATAGTGTAAGGGTTCTAGAGAAGAACAGCAAAGATCTGCAGAGAGATTTGGCTTCAGCTGGCATAAATGCTGATTCGATGAAGGCTCATATAAGTTGGTAGAACTACCAGAAAGCCAGTGTTGCGGCCCCCTGCCAAACTAGCGGTTAAATAGTTAACCTGCCGGCCGGCAGTACCACTGGGTACGTCATCAAACCCAATGTGGGGACTGCTGAGCCGGCCTTAGAGCATTAAGTACCTGAGTGCCTCACGGTGCGCATCTAAGCAGTAGGTACCTGACCACCTAATCGTACACATCTACTGGCTTTAGAAACATTAAGTACCTGAGTGCCTCACGGTACACATCTACGCAGTAGGTACCTGAACACTTAATCGTACCCATCTACTGGCGTTAGAAGAACCGCTCACTGCAGCTCACTGAGTCTGTTGGCCTCAGTTACTTGACGGCCGCATTCAGTGAGCTTGCAGCATGGTGTTCGGCTAGCGGTGTGTCAACCGGCTTTGGAGAGGATTTACTGGACTACCGGTGATGTCTGCGGACTCACCGCCTACGCCTGTCAACTGTGGGCTGGAGTCATCGGATGCTGTTTGGTGGGACATTACATGAAGATAAGGTTGGAGTGTTACACTGAACTGGGCCAGGACCGTAGTGTGACACTTAGGGAAGTATGATGGAGTGGAACACTGAGATATGCTACAGGACCGTAGTGGAACACTGAGAAGGAAAGGGTGTCGTGTGACACTGAAGATGGCCTGGTTGTAGTGTACATTGAATAGTGTCATGTGACTGGCCTCGAGAAAGACGCTATGCGGGTAGTGTGACGCAGAGACAAGGGTGTCAAGTGTGACACGGTTGCAAAAGTGTGTATTACACGAAGAAAAGGGTGTCAAGTGACAGGGTGGAGAAAGAGCGTCACAACTCAGATAAGTGTCGTGAGAAACAGTTGATTGTAATATATTATTTCAAATGTTACTTAATTTATTATTTTAGCATAGAGATATATATATATATAGTGACACAGTAGTGTCAAGAAAGTTGTACCCTGTGTAGGGTCACGAATTATTATTATTTATTATTTTAGTAAATGCTAATTATAATTTATTATTGTAACATGTATATATTATCAGATGTTAGTTCAAATACCTCTAGACCAAAGATAGTTGATTTTTATATTATATTAAAGATTAATTGATTTTAATGTGTGTATTTATGTATCCCGAACTCTTTATTACAAAAGGAGTAAAACTTACCATCTTTAAAAATTACTTTTTTTGTAATAGCCAGTAAAGAAACAGTTATTGACTTCTATGAGGAAAAATGGTTGTAGCGGGCACTCAATCATAAGGCATGGATGACAGATGAATGAAGAAAAGTTATATGATAATGAGATGGAGCAAATGTAATCCTCTCAGGAATAGACACATGTAACAAGTGCCAAAACACCCATCTAAGATATTTTCCCAGTTTTACTGCTAAAAGCCCTAGATGGCTTGTTATTGTCAAGGGAACAATGAATAGTGACAAATACATGGCAATCCTGGCAATTCATTTGCTTTCCATTGTGGAGAGAGACTTTCCCAATGGAGAAGGCATTTCTCAGCAGGAACTTGCTGCACGCCACACTTTGAAGAATGTCAGCATTTTTCTGAAAGTGTGTGTGCTAAGCATTCTAAATTGGCCTGGAAACTCTCTTTACCTCAATCCAATTGAGAATCTATGGGCAATAATCAAATGCTGGATCATGAAACAGTACTGTTCAACTGTAGAAGTTAATTGCTGCTGTTATTAGGACCTGGTACCACGATGAAGAAGTTACTGAAATGTGTTCAGCATTGGTCGATTCTATGCCAATTATGTCATATCATTGCCATGTATTTTTCAAATAAACTTTAATTTTCCCCTAATAAATGTCTTATTCCATCACTGTCCCAGTTAATATGCACACTACTGTAGTCAATACTGCCTACCTACACACGAGATTTTTTTTTTTTCCCAACAAACCGGCTGTATCCCACCAAGGCAGGGTGGCCCAAAAAGAAAAATGAAATAAAACAAAGCAGGAAATTTTTGTTTTAGCTATTAACAAGAAAATCAATATAAAATTATATGAAGTATTCTTAAATACTGTACGTATATACATAATTCTCCATGGGGAAGTGGAACAGAATTCTTCCTCCGTAAGCCATGCGTGTTGTAAGAGGCAACTAAAATGCTGGGGGCAAGGGGCTAGTAACCCCCTCTCCTGTATATATTACTAAATGTAAAAGGAGAAACTTTCGTTTTTCCTTTTGGGCCACCCTGCCTCGGTGGGATACGGCCGGTGTGTTAAAAAAAGATATACATAATTAATAGGTAGTAGGTTGGTAGACAGCAACCACCCAGGGAAGTACTACCGTCCTGCCAGATGACTGTGAAACAAAAACCTGTAACTGTTTTGCATGATGGTAGGATTGCTGGTTTCTTTTTCTGTCTCATAAACATGCTAGATAACAGGGATATCTTGCTACTCCTACTTACACTTTGGTCACACTTCACAGACACGCACATGCATATATATATACATACATCTAGGTTTTTCTCCTTTTTCTAAATAGCTCTTGTTCTTCTTTATTTCTTCTATTGTCCATGGGGAAGTGGAAAAGAATCTTTCCTCCATAAGCCATGCGTGTCGTATCAGGCGACTAAAATGCCGGGAGCAATGGGCTAGTAACCCCTTCTCCTGTAGACATTTACTAAAAAAGAGAAGAAGAAAAACTTTATAAAACTGGGATGCTTAAATGTGCGTGGATGTTGTGCGGATGACAAGAAACAGATGATTGCTGATGTTATGAATGAAAAGAAGTTGGATGTCCTGGCCTTAAGCGAAACAAAGCTGAAGGGGGTAGGAGAGTTTCAGTGGGGGGAAATAAATGGTATTAAATCTGGAGTATCTGAGAGAGTTAGAGCAAAGGAAGGGGTAGCAGTAATGTTAAATGATCAGTTATGGAAGGAGAAAAGAGAATATGAATGTGTAAATTCAAGAATTATGTGGATTAAAGTAAAGGTTGGATGCGAGAAGTGGGTCATAATAAGCGTGTATGCACCTGGAGAAGAGAGGAATGCAGAGGAGAGAGAGAGATTTTGGGAGATGTTAAGTGAATGTATAGGAGCCTTTGAACCAAGTGAGAGAGTAATTGTGGTAGGGGACCTGAATGCTAAAGTAGGAGAAACTTTTAGAGAGGGTGTGGTAGGTAAGTTTGGGGTGCCAGGTGTAAATGATAATGGGAGCCCTTTGATTGAACTTTGTATAGAAAGGGGTTTAGTTATAGGTAATACATATTTTAAGAAAAAGAGGATAAATAAGTATACAAGATATGATGTAGGGCGAAATGACAGTAGTTTGTTGGATTATGTATTGGTAGATAAAAGACTGTTGAGTAGACTTCAGGATGTACATGTTTATAGAGGGGCCACAGATATATCAGATCACTTTCTAGTTGTAGCTACACTGAGAGTAAAAGGTAGATGGGATACAAGGAGAATAGAAGCATCAGGGAAGAGAGAGGTGAAGGTTTATAAACTAAAAGAGGAGGCAGTTAGGGTAAGATATAAACAGCTATTGGAGGATAGATGGGCTAATGAGAGCATAGGCAATGGGGTCGAAGAGGTATGGGGTAGGTTTAAAAATGTAGTGTTAGAGTGTTCAGCAGAAGTTTGTGGTTACAGGAAAGTGGGTGCAGGAGGGAAAAGGAGCGATTGGTGGAATGATGATGTAAGAGAGTAGTAAGGGAGAAAAAGTTAGCATATGAGAAGTTTTTACAAAGTAGAAGTGATGCAAGGAGGGAAGAGTATATGGAGAAAAAGAGAGAGGTTAAGAGAGTGGTGAAGCAATGTAAAAAGAGAACAAATGAGAGAGTGGGTGAGATGTTATCAACAAATTTTGTTTGAAAATAAGAAAAAGTTTTGGAGTGAGATTAACAAGTTAAGAAAGCCTAGAGAACAAATGGATTTGTCAGTTAAAAATAGGAGAGGAGAGTTATTAAATGGAGAGTTAGAGGTATTGGGAAGATGGAGGGAATATTTTGAGGAATTGTTAAATGTTGATGAAGATAGGGAAGCTGTGATTTCGTGTATAGGCAAGGAGGAATAACATCTTGTAGGAGTGAGGAAGAGCCAGTTGTGAGTGTGGGGGAAGTTCGTGAGGCAGTAGGTAAAATGAAAGGGGGTAAGGCAGCCGGGATTGATGGGATAAAGATAGAAATGTTAAAAGCAGGTGGGGATATAGTTTTGGAGTGGTTGGTGCAATTATTTAATAAATGTATGGAAGAGGGTAAGGTACCTAGGGATTGGCAGAGAGCATGCATAGTTCCTTTGTATAAAGGCAAAGGGGATAAAACAGAGTGCAAAAATTATAGGGGGATAAGTCTGTTGAGTATACCTGGTAAAGTGTATGGTAGAGTTATAATTGAAAGAATTAAGAGTAAGACGGAGAATAGGATAGCAGATGAACAAGGAGGCTTTAGGAAAGGTAGGGGGTGTGTGGACCAGGTGTTTACAGTGAAAACATATAAGTGAACAGTATTTAGATAAGGCTAAAGAGGTCTTTGTGGCATTTATGGATTTGGAAAAGGCATATGACAGGGTGGATAGGGGGGCAATGTGGCAGATGTTGCAAGTGTATGGTGTAGGAGGTAGGTTACTGAAAGCAGTGAAGAGTTTTTACGAGGATAGTGAGGCTCAAGTTAGAGTATGTAGGAAAGAGGGAGATTATTTCCCAGTAAAAGTAGGCCTTAGACAGGGATGTGTGATGTCACCGTGGTTGTTTAATATATTTATAGATGGGGTTGTAAGAGAAGTAAATGCGAGGGTCTTGGCAAGAGGCATGGAGTTAAAAGATAAAGAATCACACACAAAGTGGGAGTTGTCACAGCTGCTCTTTGCTGATGACACTGTGCTCTTGGGAGATTCTGAAGAGAAGTTGCAGAGATTGGTGGATGAATTTGGTAGGGTGTGCAAAAGAAGAAAATTAAAGGTGAATACAGGAAAGAGTAAGGTTATGAGGATAACAAAAAGATTAGGTGATGAAAGATTGAATATTAGATTGGAGGGAGAGAGTATGGAGGAGGTGAACGTATTCAGATATTTGGGAGTGGATGTGTCAGCGGATGGGTCTATGAAAGATGAGGTGAATCATAGAATTGATGAGGGAAAAAGAGTGAGTGGTGCACTTAGGAGTCTGTGGAGACAGAACTTTGTCCTTGGAGGCAAAGAGGGGAATGTATGAGAGTATAGTTTTACCAACGCTCTTATATGGGTGTGAAGCGTGGGTGATGAATGTTGCAGCGAGGAGAAGGCTGGAGGCAGTGGAGATGTCATGTCTGAGGGCAATGTGTGGTGTGAATATAATGCAGAGAATTCGTAGTTTGGAAGTTAGGAGGAGGTGCGGGATTACCAAAACTGTTGTCCAGAGGGCTGAGGAAGGGTTGTTGAGGTGGTTCGGACATGTAGAGAGAATGGAGCAAAACAGAATGACTTCAAGAGTGTATCAGTCTGTAGTGGAAGGAAGGCGGGGTAGGGGTCAGCCTAGGAAAGGTTGGAGGGAGGGGGTAAAGGAGGTTTTGTGTGCGAGGGGCTTGGACTTCCAGCAGGCATGCGTGAGCGTGTTTGATAGGAGTGAATGGAGACAAATGGTTTTTAATACTTGACGTGTTGTTGGAGTGTGAGCAAAGTAACATTTATGAAGGGAAACCGGCAGGTCGGACTTGAGTCCTGGAGATGGGAAGTACAGTGCCTGCACTCTGAAGGAGGGGTGTTAATGTTGCAGTTTAAAAACTGTAGTGTAAAGCACCCTTCTGGCAAGACAGTGATGGAGTGAATGATGGTGAAAGTTTTTCTTTTTCGGGCCACCCTGCCTTGGTGGGAATCGGCCAGTGTGATAATAAAAAATAAAAAAATAATTACGGCGACCTCTTTCTAAGGATGCTACATAGAAAAGGTGATGGGGTATGTGCCTACATAAGAAATGACTTAGCCTACAACCCAAGACCCAATTTAAAAGACAAACTGGAGATTCTATGGATTGAAGTGTTGCTTCCTAAGACCAAACCCATCTTAGTAGGAACTAGTTATGGCCCTCCAACCAAGGGCCATAACTAGCTCCAGAGTCTTGTCCCACAACTGCTAAAAACAACAAACATAGCCCCAAATCCACAAAGGGGGCAGTCAAGCAATTGCAAAGAACTACAGACTGATAGCACTAATGTCCCATATCATAAAAATCTTGGAAAGGGTTCTAAGAAGCAAGACTGCCACCCATCTAGATACCTATCAGTTACATAACCCAGGGCAACCTGGGTTTAGAGCAGGTCGCACCTGTCTGTCCCAACTACTGGACCACTATGACAAGGTCCTGGATGCTCTAGAAGACAAACAAAATGCAGATGTAGTATACACTGATTTTACAAATGTCTTTGACAAGTGTGACCATGGTGTAACAGCACACAAAATGTGTGATAAAGGAATAACAGGAAAAGTGGGTCTATAATTTCCTAACAAATAGACCACAAAGAGTAGTAGTAAACAGAGTAAAGTCTGAGACAGCTACGGTGAAAAATTTTGTTCCACAAGGCACAATACTTGCTCCCATCCTGTTCCTCATCCTCGTATCTGACACAGACGGATGTAAGCCACAGCACCATGTCTTCCTTTGCAGATGACACCTGAATTTGCATGATAGTGTACTCCATTGGAGACACCACAAGACTCCAGGCGGACATCAACCAAATCTTTAAATGAGTCACAGAAAACAATATGAAGTTCAATGATGAGAAATTTCAATTATTCTGATATGGAAAATGTGAATAAATGAAAACTATATCGAAGTACAAAACAAATTAGTCGATTGTAACTATTTAAACCTAGAATTTGCTTATACCCTTTTACATAGGCCGTTATTTTGCTGCTGAAAACAGATATTGAAGTCTTCCAGTACAGTGGAACCTCAGTTTATGAATGCCCCACTATGCACATTTTTTAGGATATGAACAGTCACTCAGTCAATTTTCTGCTTCTGGACATGACCGAAATTTCAGGATGCGAACTTCCCCCCTTCAAGGGAGGTTCCTTGGTGAGGGAATTGGATCTGTGCTCCAGTTCCCTAAATTAATAATAATAATAATTATTATTATAATAATACATACTCACCAATAACAATAATATAATAATACATATAATAATATACTATGATAATAATTATAATAATGCCAGGTGCAAAGGGCTAGTAACCCCTTCTCCTGTATAAATTACTAAATTTTAAAAGAGAAACTTTCGTTTCTCTTTTTGGGCCACCCTGCCTTGGTGGGATACGGCCGGTTTAATGAAAAAAAAAAATAATTATAATAATAATACGTACTATAATAACAAGCGAGCTTCAAAAGGCCATCACTAGATAGCAGCGAATACCACAACAATGCGGGAGAGGGAATGGCCACCTCCCCTTGTCACATAATGACATATTATCCATTCTAGAGTATGTATCAGGTTTCTATGTTATTTATATTGTTTATTATGTCATATTAGATGAATTGTGATAGATAAATAAGCCGTAGAGTTGATATTAGCATCATATTCAAGTACAGTGGACCCCCAGATTACGTCGCCATCAGAGCGAGTAATTTTCGGAATGAGAAACGTTTTTACTTCAAAATATTGGCTCAGTGAACATCACTGAACTCGGTATAAGCCATTCATCCCGAACATGTCCGTGCGGCCTAAGAAGCCCAACACTTCATGTACAGCCAGTGTGCCATTGTTTACCAGCCAGTGAGGATGATCCCATACTATAGAATTCAAGAAAGAGATCAATGCAAAATATGAAAGTGGAGTGCATGTCGCTGAGCTGGCCAGGCTGTATAACAAACCCCCATACAACCATCGCTACTATCATGGCCAAGAAAAATGCAATCAAGGAAGCTGTTGTTGCGAAAGGTGCAAATACAGTGGACCCCCGCATACCGTACGCATCACATAACGTTCAATCCGCATACCGCTCGCTTTTATCACAAAAATTTTGCCTCGCATACCGCTCAAAAACCCGCTCACCGCTCTTCGTCCGAGACGCGTCCAATGTGCGCCCTTAGCCAGTCTCACATGTGCCGCCAGTGGCATTGTTTACCAGCCAGCCTCCGCGGTAACATCCAAGCATACAATCGGAACATTTCGTATTATTACAGTGTTTTTGGTGATTTTATCTGCAAAATAAGTGACCATGGGCCCCAAGAAAGCTTCTAGTGCCAACCCTACAGCAATAAGGGTGAGAATTACTATAGAGATGAAGAAAAAATCATTGATAAGTATGAAAGTGGAGTGCGTGTCTCCGAGCTGGCCAGGTTGTATAATAAACCCCAATCAACCATCGCTACTATTGGTGGTACAGCTGCTGCTGCTGCTGTACCACTGTCAGCTGCTGCTGCTGCTGCTGCTGCTGCACTGTCAGCTGCTGCTGCACTGTCAGCTGCTGCTGCTGCTATACCACCGTCAGCTGCTGCTGTAGTACCGTCTGCTGCTGCTGTAGCACTGTCAGCTGCTGCTGTAGTACCGTCTGCTGCTGCTGTAGCATCGTCTGCTGCTGCTGTACCACCGTCAGCTGCTGCTGTAGCATCGTCTGCTGCTGCTGTACCACCGTCAGTTGCTGCTGTAGTACCGTCTGCTGCTGCTGTAGCATCGTCTGCTGCTGCTGTAGCACTGTCAGTTGCTGCTGCTGCTGCTGCTGTACCACCGTCAGCTGCTGCTGTAGTACCGTCTGCTGCTGCTGTAGCATCGTCTGCTGCTGCTGTAGCACTGTCAGCTGCTGCTGCTGCTGTACCACCGTCAGCTGCTGCTGTAGTACCGTCTGCTGCTGCTGTAGCATCGTCTGCTGCTGCTGTAGCATCGTCTGCTGCTGCTGTAGCACTGCCAGCTGCTGCTGCTGCTGTACCACCGTCAGCTGCTGCTGTAGTACCGTCTGTTGCTGCTGTAGCATTGTCTGCTGCTGCTGTAGCACTGTCAGCTGCTGCTGCTGCTGTACCACCATCAGCTGCTGCTGTAGTACCGTCTGCTGCTGCTGTAGCATCATCTGCTGCTGCTGCTGCTGTAGCATCATCTGCTGCTGCTGCTGCTGTAGCACTGTCAGCTGCTGCTGCTGCTGTAGCACTGTCAGCTGTTGCTGCTGCTGCTGTAGCACCGTTGTTGGTGTGGCTTATTGAGAATACCAAGAAACAATTAACCCCAGAGGATTTGCCACCCAGGATAACCCAAACAAGTCAGTGTCATCGAAGACTGTCTAACTTATTTCCATTGGGGTCCTTAATCTTGTCTCCCAGGATGCAACCCACACCAGTCGACTAACACCCAGGTGAACAGGGAAAAATGCCTGGAACTAGTGCTCATATTGGTGAATTTAAAGCCAGCAAAGGTTGGTTTGAGAGATTTAAGAATCGTAGTGGCATACACAGTGTGATAAGGCCTGTTCTGGAAGAAAATGCCAAACAGGACCTACAGTACTCAGGAGGAAAAGGCACTCCCAGGACACAGTGTCTCATCAGTCATTGCTGCATCTTCAATAAAGGTAAGTGTCATTTATTCTTCATTTAGTAGAGTAGTACATGCACAATATATATTGTGCATGTACTACTCTACTATTGTGCATGTATCCTTCTCTTTGTGTGTAGGAAAATGTATATTTCATGTGGTAAAATTTTTTTTTTCATACTTTTGGGTGTCTTGCATGGATTAATTTGATTTCCATTATTTCTTATGGGGAAAATTCATTCGCATACCGATCATTTCGCATAACAATGAGCCCTCTTGCACGGATTAAAGTCACTATGCGGGGGTCCACTGTATGCTTACAAAACAGAGATCGCAAATACAGTGGTACCTTAGGATACGAACTTATTTTATTCCAGAAGGCTGTTCGTATGCTGATACCAAACGAATTTGTTCCCCATAAGAAATAATGTAAATTAGATTAATTTGTTTTAGACCCACAAAAATACACTTACAAAAGCACTTACATAATTGTTCGCGTTTTGACCTTTTTGTAGCCCAAGACACCACTGTACTGGAAGATGTGGAGACTCTGTTGTTGGTGTGGATCAACGAGAAACAATCAGGAGACATTGTTATGCAGTCGATAATATGTGAAAAGGCAAGGCAGCTGCATGATGATCTAGTGAAGAAAATGCCTGGAACGAGTGCTCATACTGGTGAATTTAAGGCCGCCAAAGGCTGGTTTGAAAGACTTAAGAATCGTAGTGGCATACACAGTGTGATAAGGCATGGTGAGGCTTTCAGTTCTGACAAAAAAAGTGGCTGAAAAATATGTTCAAGAAATGAAGGGGTACATAGAGACTGAAAAATTAAAACCCCAACAAGTGTTCAATTGTGACAAAACAGGCCTCTTTTGGAAGAAAATGCCAAAGAGGACCTACATTACCCAGGAGGAAATAGCATTCCCAGGACACAAGCCTATGAAAGACAGGCTAACTCTCATGATTTGTAGTAATGCTAGTGGGGATTTCAAAGCAAAGCCTTTACTCGTGTATCACTCTGAAAATCCCAGAATGTTCAAGAAAAACAGTGCCGTCAAGAGTAAACTGTGTGTTATGTGGAAGGCAAACAGTAAGGAATGGGTCACAAGAGACATTTTACTTGACTGGTTCCATGATGTGTTTGGCCTCAGTGTGAAAAAATACCTCCTGGAAAATAAATTGGAACTCAAGTGCCTCCTGGTAATGGACAATGCTCCTGCTCATCCTCCAGACTTGGAAGAGCAAATGGTGCAGGAGTTTCGTTTTATCAAAGTCAAATTCTTGCCCTCCAATGCCACTCCTCTCCTCCAGCCCATGGACCAGCAGGTCATTTCAAATTTCAAAAACTGTACACCAAAGATGTGTTTCAAAAGTGCTTTGAAGTGATCTCAGACACTGAACTGACCCTAAGAGAGTTCTGGAAAGATCACTTCAGTATCCTCAGTTGCGTAAACCTTATAGGTATGGCTTAGGAGGGAGTGACTTCCAGGACTGAAATCTGCTTGGAGAAAATTGTGGTCAGAATGTGTACAAGAGAGGGATTTTCAAGGGTTTGGGGCTGACCCTGAGGAGCCTATGCCAGTTGTGGAATCGATTGTGGCACTGGGGAATTCCATGGGGTTGGATGCAAGTTTGGAGGATGTGGAAGAGTTGGTGGAGGACCACGATGAAGATCTAACCACTACAGAGCTGCAAGACCTTCATCTGCAACACCAACTGACCACAGCTCAGGAATTTGCTTCATAGGAGGAGGAAGAGAGATGGAGGAAGTTGCCTTCTTCAAAGATTAAAGACATTTGTGCAAAGTGGAGTGAGGTGCAAACATTTATGGATTAACTCTTTGGGGGTCGGCAGGTCCTCTCAGAGACTTGTTCTCAGGGTTGGCCAAATTTCAAAAAAAAAAAAATTATTTTTTCTTATGCAAAGATAGAGAATCTTTTCCCAATCATAATGACACCAAAAGTATGAAATTTGATGGAAAACTTACGGAAATATGCTCTTGCAAAGTTAGCGGTCTCGACGATGTTTACGCATTGGCGATTTTGCCCACTTTGAGCCCTATTTTCAGCCAATTCCAGTGTACTAGTCGACAAAAATCATAACTATTTCGCTAGAACTCCATTTTTTCTATCAAATGAGTACAAGAAACCACCCATTTACTGATTTCAACTATCCAATACAGTGGTCAGAATTTAGCAATTTTGCCAATTCCACACATTTCAAAAGATGCCAATTTCCGAATAGAGTCCAGAATAAACAAGAAAGACATTCCTGGCACTAAAGTAACATTTCCTCTGTTCATTAGTCATGTTCCCACGCCCCTCTTGCATTCTTTTGCTTTCCACTTTGAATTTTTATTCTCACAAAAAAATAGAAGATTTACTGTTATGCAGACTATTGCATTAGTGTAGAAATGGTATAAATAATATCAGCGCACTTGTGAAGGAATATTAGACTCACCAGTTGACGTGTATTGGACGCTTGGCATGATTTGTTTACTTTTGATCTTTGGTAAAAATCGAACATTTCCGCTAATTTGAGCTGAATGTCAAGGTACTTTTCATTGTAAAATCAGTCAAAATCATCTCAATTTCTGTAATATGTCTTCCATTCTATAAAATGAGACCAGGAAAACTAGAATACAACAATAAATACCATACAAAAATACAGTGCAAAGTCGCTGTTTTAATACAAAAACATGGTCAAAGTTTTTTTTTCTCATGCACTGTGTGCTGCAGGATTTTTTTTATACTGCGCACAGTGACCATATAGACCCATTCTTTCATATGTAGGCCTACCAGCTTTCTCTCACTAGATTTGACAGCGCTAGAATTTATGTGTACTAGTACGTCAAAAACCTCTGCACGTAAGCCGTACTAGTACCGTCGAAACCCCGAAAGGGTTAACATCACCCTAACACAGCTGTTGCAGGCCGTGTTAGCAACATGTACAATGACAGCATAATGCTGTGTCCCATTTTAGGGAAATTTTAAAGACATGCCAGAAACAGAGCTTTCTGGGCAGATATTTTGTGCAACAGGGGTCCAGTGACTCTCAGGCTGGTCCTAGTGGCATTAACCCTTTGACTGTTTTGGTCATATATATACGTCTTACGCGCCACTGTTTCGGACATATTTATACGCGTAAATTCTAGCAGCTTCAAATCAAGTAGGAGAAAACTGGTAGGACCGCATGTGAGAGAATGGGTCTGTGTGGTCAGTGTGCACCACATAAAAAAAAATCCTGCAGCACGCAGTGCATAATGAGAAAAAAAACTGACCGTTTTTTTGGATCAAAATGCCGAATTTGAGGTGCATTTTTGTATAGTATTTATCATTGTATTCTCGTTTTCATGGTCTCACATGATAAAATGGAAAACACATTACAGAAATAGAGATGATTTTGATTAGTTTCACGATGAAAACGACCTTGAAATTAAGCTCAAAGTAGTAAAAAAATGTTCAATTTTTAACAATGTTCAGGAGTAAGCAAATCACACCACATGTCCAATACACGTCAACTGGGGAGTCTAATATTCTTTCACTAGTGCACTGATATTATTTATACCATTTTTACAATAATGCAGTAGTCTGCATAACAGTAAATTTTGTATTTTTTGTACAAATAAAAAATCAAAATAGAAAACCTAGAGGCCTAGAGATGTGACTAATGAACAGAGGATATGTTATTTTAGTGTCAAGAATGTCTACATTGTTTATTCTGGACCCTATTTTGAAATTGGCATCTTTTTAATTTGCATGAAATTCGCCAAATTCCCAATTTTTGACCACTTTATTGGGTAGTTCAAATCAGTAAATGGGCAGTTTCTTGTACTCATCTGATAGAAAAAATGGAGTTCTAAAGAAATAACTATGAGTTTGGTCACCTGGAACAACGGAATTGGCCAAAAACTGGGCTCAAATTCGGCGAAATCACCGATGCACATATGTTGCCGAGAATGCTAACTTCACGGGAGCGTAATTCCGTGAGTTTTCAACCAAATTCCGCACTTTTGGTGTCATTACCATCGGGAAAAGATTCTCTATTATTTCATTTTTTTTTTTTCAAAAAATTTTGCGACATAGAATGAGTTTCAGAAAGGGGCTGGTGACAGTCAAAGGGTTAAAAAAAAAAAGAAGGGAAGTAACCCCAGGAAAGGACTTGGTACCTGAATTCTTTATGGAAGGGGATTCCCCTTCCAAACAATAGTACACCTCAATAACAAAAAAAGGCACAATACTGTGACTGGAATGATACACAAATAACCCAAACATAGAAGGGAGGAGCTTACGACAACGTTTTGGTCCGACTTGAACCATTTACAAAGTCACACTAACGAAAAGGAGAGAGGGAGGGGTATATATAGGCAGGAGATGGTAGTAGTAGTAGTAGTGGAGGTAGAAGGTAGTAGTTGTAGTGGAGGAGGTAGTAAGGAGGAGGAGCTGCCAGTCAAATACTAAGAAAGAGGAGCACTGCATGGGAGCTAGGTGCCCAGAGGGTAAGAGCAAGAACACAGAGGGGGGAATAAATAAATAAAGAAGGAACAAATACACAAGGCAGAAGAAAGACAACCCAAAGGAGAAAAAGGAAAGAGGAAAGGGGAAGAGGGAGAAGAAGAAAAAGGAGGAATCAGGTTAAGTTACGGGTGTTCTGAAGTTTGGAGCATTTTACAATGTAGTGGGAAAGGAAGGCATCTACAGAGATGAAGCCAGGACTAAGATTCATACAAGGAAAGTTGTGTATTAGGGAGGATTCAACCAGATGGCAACTGTTGAAGTTGGAAGTAGGGAAGACAGTTTTAGCAGAAGACCAGTCAATAGAATGACTGTGATCTCTGGCGTGACAGAAAAGTGTCGGCAAGCCTAACATTACTTTTGTGCTCCCTGAGTCTGTCAGAAAGAGATTGGCCAGTTCCTCCAAAGTATTGAAGAGGACAGGAGGAACAAGAAATAGAGTAGACACCAGGAGCATCTATAGAGGGAGGAGAGGTATGAACTAGATTAGTGCGAAGAGTGTTAGTCTGGCGAAAAGTTTGATGTCTAAGGAACGGAGAGAGTTGTTGAGATAAGAAAGATCGGAAATGTAGGGAAAGCAGAGGACAGAAGAGTTCCCAGGAGTGGAGAGTTTGGGAGAGAAGAAATTACGTTTAGCATGTGAGAAGGCAGAGTCAATGAAACAGGAAGGGTAGCCAAGATGGGAAAATGAATTATGAAGAGTGGAAATTTCTGACTGAAGGAACCGAGGATCACAAATGTGGAGAGCACGGAGAAAGAGGGAGATAAGAACACTCTTCTTGACAGAGGAAGCATGATAAGAAAAGTAGTGAATGTACATGCCACTGTGCATAGGCTTGCATTAAATGGAAAAGGCAAAACCTGTATCTGAGCGGTGGACATGGACATCAAGGAAAGCAAGCAAGGAATTAGATTCCCATTCAGCTTTAAACTTAATGGAAGGGGCAAGATTATTAAGAGCATCAAGAAATGGCTGGAAGAGACTAGGGTCATGAGGTCAAAGAGCAAAGATGTCATCTACATAGTGGAGCCAGCGTAAAGGGTGCACATCGATAGTAGGAAGAACAGTCTTGAAGTATTTCATGTAAAGATTAACAAGGACAGGAGAAAGAGGAGAGCCCATAGTGACACCAAAGGTTTGAGAATAATATTTCCCTTGGAAGGAAAAGGAATTAGAGTCCACACAGAATCAGATAAGATCAAGAAAGACATCAGTAGGTATAGGGAGATGAAGAAACCTTTCACTGGCCTTCTAAGAAAATCAAAGACATCATCAAGAGGAACATTGGTAAAGAGGGACTCAACGTCGAGACTAAGCATCTTACAGGTTGGGAGAGAGTGAACCCGCTCAATGAAGTCTTGAGAGTGACGGAGGTGGGCAGGAGAAAAGGTACCAAGAAAGGGAGTGAAGGTTTTGGCCAGCCAAGAAGCTAGAGAATAAGAGACAGAACCTCTAGAGGACATGATAAGACGTAGAGGAATATCAGGTAAAGAAGGTGAGAAACACGATAGAATTCAAGAAAGAGCTTGTAGCGAAATACGAAAGTGAAGTATGTGTGGCCGAACTCGCCAGGATGTATGGCAAGTCCAAATCAACAATCAGTTCCATCATGGCGAAGAAAGTAAAAATCAAGGAAGCTGATGTTGTGAAAACGGTAAATATGCTAACAAAATAGAGATCACAAACAATCGAAGATGTGGAGAAGTTGTTGTTGGGGTGGATCAACGAAAAATAGTTAGCGGGAGATAGTGTTGTGGAGGGGATAATTTCCATACGCCAACAAGAGTCTTCAATAAAGGTATGTAATAGTGATTTAAATGTTCACTTATCCATTAAAATTAGTCATTTACATTTATTTCTCATTGTTTTCTGTATGTAAAACAATAGTTATTCTCTATAAAATGTATTTTTTTTTAATATTTTTGGGTGTCTGGAATGGATTAATTGGATTGACATTATTTCTTATGGGAAATATTATTTCGGTGTTTGTCCATTTCGGATTTCGACCAACCTTCTGGAAAGGATTAAGGACGAAATCTGTGGTTTCACTGTGTTTATAATGTTTTTGTAGAGTTTTACATTTTTATAGTGTTTTAGAAGTGGTTTTAGTGTTTTATATTGTTTTGTAGTGTTTTTGCAGTTTTTTTTTTTAGTTTTTATGCTGTTTTCATCATGTTGTAGTTTTGTAGCATTCTCATAGTTTTTATAGTGTCTTTTTGTTTTGTAATGTTAAGATTTTCTTGCAGTTTTATTTTTATATGCCTTTATAGTGTTTTTGTAGGTTATGTAGTGTTTTAAGAAGAACAGGAAATTTATTTTGACATGATACATGGTTGTACAAAGGAATATAATAGTTGGGTGTACATGCCAAAAGCTCCTTTGTATGCAAAGCATTTTGGGCAAACTTAAAAATTAACTTAAGATTAGGAAGGCAATAATAGTTCATATGGTCACTAGATAAGTTAGTGAGTACAAAGAAATGAATATTCTATTAGGTAATGATACATGGCTCTGATAAGTCTAGTAGACAATAATTACACTATTGAATTAGTTTATACAGATTACAGTATTAAAAAAGAACAATTTAAAACAATTAGGAACATAAGAAAGAAGGAACACTGCAGCAGGCCTACTGACCCATGCAAAGCAGGTCCATGTTCCCCCCTCCCAATTAACCCAATGACCCACCTAGTCAGGTCACTTCCACTTAAGGAAAGAGCACATGCTAGTCAGGTTCAACTCACACCCACCCATGAATTTATCTAACCTATTTTTAAAACTACACAATGCTGTAGCCTCTATAACTGTACTCGGGAGTTTGTTCCACTCATCCACAGCTCTATTACCAAACCAGTGTTTTCCTATATCCTTCCTGAATCTGAATTTTTCCAACTTGAAACCATTGCTGCAAGTCCTGTCTTGGCTAGATATTTTTAGTACGCTATTTACACCCCCTTTATTTATTCCCATTTTACATTTATACACCTCGATCATATCCCCCCTAATTCTACGCCTTTCAAGAGACTGCAGATTCAGGACCCTCAGTCTATCCTCATAGGGAAGATTTCTGATACATGGGATCAACTTTGTCATCCTCCTCTGTACGTTTTCCAGCGCATTTATATCCATTCTGTAATACGGTGACCAGAACTGTGCAGCATAATCTAAATGAGGCCTAACCAAGGATATATAGAGTTGAAGAACAACCTGAGAACTTCTATTATTTATACTTCTAAATATGAAGCCAAGGATTCTGTTAGCTTTATTGCGAACACTAATGCACAATATAACATATTACAATTTAGTACTACAGTGGACTCCCGGTTATTGGCCGGTTCTGTTATCGGCCAACTCGGTTATCGGCTGGTTTTTCGGCGCCCGGTTATCAGCCTTTAATTCGGTGATCGGCTGTTTGGGACATGTCCATCCGCTAGCTGTGGCTGCTTGCGCATCAGTTTAGCTTTGTCTCTCAGTGGCTGAGGAAGCTTCTGCTCATACATCCAAACATTTTGCGTTTTCCATTGTTTTTAGTGTTTTTTTTTTTTTTTTTTGCAGTGCAACTGTGAAATAAGTAACCATGGCTCCAAAGAAAGTTCATGTGGTAAAGAAAGTGAGAAACACCATAGAATTTAAGTGTGAAGTGACAGAAAAGTTTGAGAGTGATATGAAAGTGATGGAACTTGCCAGGATGTACAGCAAGAATAAATCAACAATTACATCCATCCTGGCAAAGAAAGAAAAAATCAAAGATGCTAATGTTGCAAAAGAAGTAACTTTTCTGACTATACAAAGGACACCAATAATGGAAGAGATGGAAAAGTTATTATTATTGTGGATTAAGGAAAAAGAATTAGTTGGAGACAGTGTTGTGGAGTCTATTATTTGTGAGAAGGCAAGGCAGTTGCATGAGGATCTTGCAAAGAAAATGCCTGGAAAAAGTGCTGCAGTTTGTGAATTTATGGCCAGCAAAGGATGGTTTGATAGATTTAAGAAGCGTAGTGGCATACACAGTGTTGTAAGTCATGGTGAGGCTGCAAGTTCTGGCAAATGTGCGGCTGAAAAATTTGTGCAGGAATTCCAGGGGTACATAGAGGCTGAAGGATTCAAACCCCAGCAAGTGTTCAATTGTGATGAAACAGGCTTGTTTTGGAAGAAAATGCCAAACAGGACCTACATTACCCAGGAGAAAAAGGCACTGCCAGGACACAAGCCTATGAAAGACAGGCTTACTCTTTTGTTGTGTGGTAATGCTAGTGGGGATTTCAAAGTGAAGCCTTTACTCGTGTATCACTCAGAAAATCCCAGTGTGTTCAAGAAAAACAATGTCATGAAGAATAGATTGTGTGTGATGTAGAAAGCTAATCATAAGGCATGGGTCACAAGGCAAATTTTCAAAGAGTGGGTTAATGATGTGTTTGGCCCAAGTGTGAAAAAATACTCCTGGAAAAGAGACTACCACTCAAGTGCCTCCTGTTACTGGACAATGCTCCTGCACATCCTCCAGACTTGCAAGACCAAGTGTTTAGGGACTTCAGTTTTATCACAGTGAAGTTCTTGCCTCCTAACACCACTCCTTTCCTCCAGCCCATGGACCAGCAGGTCATTTCTAACTTCAAAAACTCTACACAAAAGCAGTGTTTCAAAAGTGCTTTAAAGTGACATCGGACACTTAGTTGACCCTAAGAGAGTTCTGGAGGATTCACTTCACTATCCTCCATTGCATAAGCCTTATAGGTAAGGCTTGGGAGGGAGCAACTTTCAGGACTTTGAACTCTGCTTGGAGAAAACTGTAGCTAGATTGTGTCCAAGAGAGAGATTTTGAAGGGCTTGAGGCTGACCCTGACCCTGCCAACCCTGTAGCCTCTAATGTGGCACTAGGAAAGTCCCTGGGGTTGGAGGCAAGTGGTGAGGATGTGGAAGAGTTGGTAGAGCACCACAGGGAAGAGCTAACCACTGAAGAGCTGCAAGAGCTTCCTTCAACCTGAACAGCAACAGACTGCAGCTGAGGAACTTGCTTCAGAGAAGGAGATGCCTTCTTCTGAGATTAAAGAGGTGTGTGCAGTGTGGACTAGGGTGCAAGCTTATGTAGAGAAACACCACCCTGACAAAGCTGAAACAAGCCATATCTGCAACATGTTTAGTGACAAAACCCTGTCCCACTTCAGGGAAATCTTAAAGAGATGCCAGAAACAGAGCACTTTGGACAGTTATTTTGTGAGACAGGGGTCCAGTGACTCTCAAGCTGGTCCTAGTGGCATTAAAAGACAAAGAAGGGAAGTAACCCCAGAGAAGTCTTTGCTACCTAAAGTCTTTATGGAGGGGAATTCCCCTTCCAAACACTAACTCCTCCCACTTTCCTCTTCCGTATCTTCCAGAAGCCAGCACTAGCCTTCAATAAAGGTATGTAATACTTACATAATTGTTAAAAAAAAAATTATTTTTTTGTGAATATTTTTGTCTGGAATGGATTAATTGTATTTCCATTAATTCTTATGGGAAATATTAATTCAGGTTTCGGCCATTTCGGTTATTGGCCAACCTTCTGGAACAGATTACGGCCGATAACCGGAGGGTCCACTGTATTTAAAACAATGAAATTTAGACATCCTAATTTTGTAGTTGGCAAGTGGTTGAGCAATCCTCAGCACAATATGAGTAGCTTTTGAGTAACTGGTAGGTATTAGGTATGGTTTGTCTGGTTAATTTTGGGTGATGAGGTGATTTCTTAGTAGGCCCTTAAACTGATTTGCAGACAGGGGTCCTTAAGTGTGTTCTGGCAATGAATTCCAGATCATCAGGTCCTTTACGTGTATAGCATTTTTGCATAGAGATGGACACAAGGGATATCGAAGAGTGATTTGTGTCTCACATCACGGCTGTGTTTTCTGTTATAGTTATTAGGAAGGAGTTTGAGAGGAGTGTTTATATGTGAGTACAGTGGACCCCTCAACCAATGAAGGCATCATCTAATGATAAAATCGACTAATGAAATGCTTTAGCATAAAAATTTTGGCCCAACCAACGATGAAAAACTCAATTAACATCATTCGTCCTGAACGCATCCATCTCAGCTCAGCTAGTGTGCCATTGTTAACAAGCCAGGGTGGATGGTTGCAAGCAGACATTCGATAAATTATGTATTATTCCATTGATTTTAGTGCTTGTAACTGCTAAGTAAGCCACCTGGGCCTAAAGAAAGCTTCTAGTGCCAACCCTGTGGTAAAAAGGGTGAGTAATACTATCGAAATACTATTGTACCATGGTCAGCTGCTGCTGCACCACTGTCAGCTGCTGCTGTACCATAGTCAGCTGCTGCTGCTGCTGCTGTACCATGGTCGGCTGCTGCTGTACCACGGTCAGCTGCTGCTGCTGCTGCACCACCGTCAGCTGCTGCTGCTGCACCACCGTCAGCTGCTGCTGCTGCTGCTGCACCACCGTCAGCTGCTGCTGCTGCTGCTGCACCACCGTCAGCTGCTGCTGCTGCTGCTGCACCACCGTCAGCTGCTGCTGCTGCACCACCGTCAGCTGCTGCTGCACCACCATCAGCTGCTGCTGCACCACTGTCAGCTGCTGCTGCACCACCATCAGCTGTACTACTCAAAGATATGGAGAGACTGTTGTTGGTGTGGCTTAACGAGAAACAATTACCAAGAAATAATTAACATAAGAACATAAGAAAGAAGGAACACTGCAACAGGCCTACTGACCCATGCGGAGCAGGTTAACCCCAGAGAGTTAGGCTCCCAGGATAATCAAAGAAAGTCAGTGCGTCATCGAGGACTGTAACTTATTTCCATTGGGGTCCTTAATCTTGTCCCCAGGATGCGACCCACACCAGTCGACTAACACCCAGGTGAACAATAAAAACTGCCTGGAACTATTACTTATATTGTTGAATTTAAGACCAGCAAAGGTTGGTTTGAGAGATTTAATAATCGTAGCGGCATACACAGTGTGATAAGGCATGGCGAAGCTGAAAAACTCATCCCCCAACAAGTGTTCAACTGTGACAAAACAAACCTGTTCTGGAAGAAAATGCCAAACAGGACCTACATTACTCAGGAGGAAAAGGCACTCCCAGGACACAAACTATGAAAGACAAGCTAACTCTCATGTTTTGTTGTAATGTTAGTGGGGATTGCAAAGTGAAGCCTTTACTCATGTATCACTCTGAAAATCCCAGTGTGTTCAAGAAAAACAAGTGTCTTATCACTCATCACTACATCTTCAATAAAGATAAGTGTCATTTATTCTTCATTTAGTACAGTATTTATTGTGCATGTATCCTTCTTTTTCTGTGTAGGAAAATGTATATTTCATGTGAAAAAAAAAATTTCATACTTTTGGGTGTCTGGAACAGATTAATGGATTTCCATCATTTCTTATGGGGAAAATTAATTCGACTAACAATAAATTCGTCTAATGATAAGCTCTCTGAAACGGATTAATATCATTGACTGAGGGTCCACTGTATAGTGTTCTGTGTATATAATAGGCACAATAATAAGTATGGATGTTTTGTATATTAAGCAAGTTATGACTCTTGAAAAGTGGTGGAATGTGTTGTCTAATGCAGGAGTTAGTAATCAATTGCACTGCAGCTTTTTGTTAGATTATTAAAGACTTAAGGTGATTTGCTGTGGTTGAGCCCCATGCACAAATACCACAGGTGAGGTAAGGGTAAATGAGAGAATGGTACAGAGCTAGAAGAGCTAATTGGAATATATAGTATTTTCACAGACTTTAGACTATAGTATTTTTATAGACTTTTGTAATGGTTTGCATGATTTTTGTATTGCATTTACAATAATTTTTAGTAGTATTTTTTTTTTTATATTTTTTGTAGTGTTTTTGCAGGTTTAGTAGTGTTTTTTTGCTATTGTATTTATAGTGTTTTCTAAATTTTAGTGATTTAAAGTATCTTTTAGTGTTTTTGTTGTTTTGTACTGTTTCATTGTGTTTCTTCAGTGTTTTTGCAGTTTCTATAATTATAGTTTCTAGAATAATAATAATATCTTTAATATTTACTACATGTGCAAGACATATTACACAATACACAAGGTATACAGGCCATAGCTGACATCAATGACATACTACTATATAGAAAGCCACTTGTTATGCACAGCATTTCGGGCAAATTAGGTCAGTTTTGTCCCAGGATGCGACCCACACTGGTCCACTAGCACCCGGGTATCCATTTTACTGATGGGTGAACATAGACAACTGGTGTAAGGAAACATGTCCAATGTTTCCACCCCTTTGCTGGGAATTGAACCCAGACCCTCACAGTGTGAAGCAAGAGCCTTTGTCTCCAGGCTAAGGGTACAGGCTTTGCAATGATTTTGTAGTTTGTATAGTGTTTCTGTATTGTATTTTTACTGTTTTTACAGTGCTTTTTCTGCTTTTGTAATATTCTTGTAGCATTTTTGCAGTTAACATATTGTTATTGTATTTTTGTATTTTTTTTTTGTAGTTTTGTAATATTTTTTATGGAGTTTTGTAGTATTTTTGTTGTTTTTATAATGTTTTGTCCTGATTTTAGCATTTGTATCTTTTTCTCAATTTTTATAGTGCTTTAGCAGTTTTTGTAGTGTTTTAGTATTTTTGTAGTGTTTTAGTATTTTTGTAGTGTTTTCAGTGTTTTTGTAGTTATTTAGTGTTTCTGTTGTAAGGCCACAGTGAAGTTTCTCAGATTTGTTACTGATATCAACAAATAATTCAGCCATGCCAGTTTCCCATTTTCAGAGAAAAAAAAATGTTTGCCCCAAAATAACCCAAAGGTTATTGGTGGAGTGGGAAATGGGTGAACCGTCGATCCTGATTAGAATCCCTCCACAAGGACTGTTGCATGCCATTTAAGAGAAAGATGGAGTAAGACAATTTCTGGCCATGGCCCTCATAAAAATGATTGCAGCCTTGAGGAAAATCCACTGGGACTCTTTTATGCTGACTGAGAATATGCACTGAGAAAGGTAGAGTCCCACGAGAATTAATGGAAGTTCTTACTGGCTCATCTCTCAGAGCCCTTAGTATATGATTCACAACGAAGTTTCTGAATGATACACTTACCTACATAATTTATACCTCAGGTCTTAGAACTTTCCTATCAACATTTGTCGATAGAAGATCACTTAGTTGACAAAACCACAATAAAACTGCTATTACCTACAAGGGACACACCCCTTACCCCCTTACCTTAGCCCCCATCTTTAGGAAGATGAGTTCAAAATTTTAGTCATTTTTTTTTTTAATTCAGTGCAGCTAATAACCAGAATAACTCAACAAATCTATGTAGTGTGACTCATCTCAGTTTGGGTCCTTAGTTCCTTTTTCAGGATGAGACTCTCAATAGCCAATTAACACCGATACGCCTAGTTCCTGACATGTGAACAGGTGGTTTTGTGTTCTATACTATAGAGATTTTTTGTGAACAGGGGCGTGGAAGGCGAGTTAGAGGGGTTGTGTTTGCAGACGGTTATTACACTACTTTGTAACGGAGGATTTTTATTTATTATTGAAAACTTTTATTACAGTAAACGAAGTTAAACCATTCCAATCACAGACCCGGCAACTATTATTCGACTTGTTTTATTTTTGTTAAGTGAATTTGAAGTCTAAAAGTTTTAAAGACCTTTACAATGTACAACATGACATAAAAATTTTAAATTGATTATTTGTTACACAAGTAGAACATAGTGTTACTGGATCCTAATGACGATGCCAGACTTAGACATTACTTTGTTCTCTGGAATGATATGTATCATAATGATACACACAAACAGGGTTTTGTAAATATTTCTAAATATAGATACATAAGAGGGACATATTCTACTCAAAGAAATATTATTATGCCAGCATCTGGCAGCGTTGCTTTCAGTGCTAGGCATTTTTTTTTTTTTTGGTATTCATACTATGATTTTAAAACACAGATATAACAAGAAAGTGTAGCCACATATCACCATTGGCTGGCAAAGGTAGTACTTACAGTCCTTGCTTACTTAGAAATTAACAAAATGTTGCTGCACAAAATGAAGTCGGTAGCTAGTCCTGATTGGCATGTACAAGTCATCCTGGGTCAGTCTCTTGCAAAGTATCTCGTATAGACCTATTGGTTGCACAACAGTTTACATGGCTATCTCTTATGTTCACAGCTTGAGAGGTCTGTAAGTATAAACACTGCACAAATTTCACTGTTCTTGATGGGCTACTTAATACAAATAATAACGTTCTTGTATAATACATACTGCTCCTAGAAGTTGGAAGAGGACACAGAAGCAATCATGCATAGAAGACACCCATCAACAAGGAGGAAAAGGTTTATAATAAGAATGTATTGTAGATAAATGGACTATACTGAAGCTGTACCAAACAGGGGCTGTCATCAACATCATTGCATGCTGCATCCTCTTGAGCTGGATATATATATGTCATAGCGAATAGGTAAAATTGGTCAATTAGCAAAAACTCATTTAAAATTAAGTCCTTACTAAAATTTTCTCTTATATGTTTAAAGATATATTTTTTCATTTATGTTAATGTAAAAATTACAAGTTTTACCTATTTGGCACGACACACACAAGCACATATGTATATATATGTTGTGCATATATATACATACGTACAGGTAAAAACTTGCGATTTTGGATTAAATACCAATGCTCTTCTTGCCGAATAAAGCAAGCAAAAATTTGTGTATTCAATAATTTCAAAACCATCATTTCGAAATTAACAGAAAAATATATTTTATTGTGTTTCTTTATTATTAAATTATTGTAAACTTATCTAAAATATATTTAGTTGGATTTGGCTAAATTAAATTGCACTTGTTATAATAAGGCTAGGTAAGTTTTCTAAGGTTCTTTTGGTACAAAATTATTAATTTTTACATTAACATAAATGAAAAAGACATATCTTTAAACGTATAAGAGAAAATTTTAGAAAGGACTTAATTTTAAATGAGTTCTTGCTAAGTGACCAATTTTACCTATTCAGCACGACATACATATATATCTTAGGTTGTAGGTTAGTAGACAGCCACCACCCAGAGAGGTATTACCGTTCTGCCAAGTGAGTGTGAAATGGATATTTAGCACAAGGGTTTTTTTAATATTGGAAGATTAAAGAAAAACTGGAAATAATGAAAAATATGCAAGTCTAAGAAGGTATGAAGACAGTACGGCACTACCACAATACAGTCGCCTCAAGAAACTGTTATTTTTTCTGGTTATAAACAAGAGATACAATAAGGCCTAGTGCTAAGCTTTAAATTTCATGGTTCGTGATAATGATGAACTGAAATCAATATAAAACCTGATTGTTTCTTCGTCCTAAATTTTAGCTATTAGTGAATTCTTGTTCTAGAATACTTTTGATTTTTCAGCAAGTGTTACTGTATAAATTCCTTGAAAAGCAAATTTTGCCATGTTATACATGCAACATATGATTTTAGTTTTCACGTAAATGCTAGTAAAACTGAAGTTTCAACTGCACTTAATACATCTTGACATTTTTAGTCTTTCTTGTGAAGAACTCCATAAAGTTTTATTATATAATGCTATTCGACAAGCATGAATTTAGCGCCTGGAAGGTTCTGTCTGTCTGATGCCCGGCTTCTGTGGCGATACCAGGCAGGTTAACACAAAAACGAAAATCAAGTCATTTTGGGATTAACTCACTGAATTTAGTTCAATAAGATCTGTTGCCTGAAATGCTGATTTAGGCAGATGTGTTTTGTCATTCCACAAAAAGTATACTGTTAATTTGCATTAAGAATATATCTAATTTGAAAGATTTTGTTTGGAAGCATATTATATGTGACAGCTGCATCAACATACACAGGGTCCAGTATTATCTTTTGAACTATTGGCGAGGTCACAGGGACGGACACAGAGATCTCCCAAGTCCCAAGTTCATCTTGCCCTCAAGCACAAGCTTTGTAACACAAAATATAACTGCTGAGAATACAAAGATGATCTGGTTAGCATATCATGATATTCATTTATGAAACATTCTTCTAATATTAAGATGACAGTGTAAAGGCGTGGAATGTAAAAATGTCAGTTGCCGAGATCTTTTAACTTCAATTTTCTCAGTACAAATGCTAGATATAAGCTTGGCGGAGACCTCCGAGATTGACAACAAGATGGTCAACATTATGTTCACAACCTGATATCTTGGGGTGATAAAAGTGAGACCAAGTCGGTTCCAACTAAAACTGGTTTGTTGCTGCCAGACAAAATGAACTAAAGTTATTCATTGTTGGAATAGTAAAGAGAAGAAGCTCATTTTCTTCTTCCATTGTTGCACTTAGACCAAATGAATTAAAGCTATACAGTCATTGAGTAGCAAAGAGATAAAACTACTCTTCCTTCTTCATCCCCTTCCCCCTACAACTTATTTTGCCTTAGAAAAATTTTCTCTATTTGTTTACGTTACTTAAACTTAAATCTTCTGCTTGTCCTCTTGGGCATTAGTCTTCAGCAAGCATTATGCTAGGATTACCCAGGTGTGTAAAATTATGCATTATGATATACGTATTCATAATAATCAATAATTAGGGGAACTGAAGAAAGCTTCTTACCTATGGAATTATTAATAACAGGATACAATGGCCTAGGATGATTTACTGAAGAACATCATGCATGCACACAAGCATGCATGTGCATACACACAGGCACATCCTCAGCATTTCAAGAATTTAGCCTAAATGAAAGGTTTCTTCACCTGATTTTTGACGTTTCAGAGCATAATAAAGCATTTTCTGACACATCATTTTTTAGCTAAAACGCGTAAATTATCACACTTAACCAAAACTGCTGCTATAATTGCATTTTATGGATAGAAGACAAATCATTTTATTTTATTTCAATTAGTAAACCTTAACTGTTTTTACAAGGATTTATATAAACCTTAAATTACTACCTCGTGTCTTATTACAATTTTGTTACTTCCCTCTCACACCTTAGACCAAAATTCATCTTCCTTTTCATATACTCTACTCTTCTTCATCAGCGTCTTCTCCCCTCATTTGTTAGTGGTTACTAGTTTAACTAACTAGTGGTGTTAGTGCCAAGGGTGCGGTTAACAAAGTGCCGGACTCGCAATTTCTGTAGCTTAAGTGCCTTCATGCCCATTGTTGCAATCTCCGCTAAAGGGTTGTTGGCTGCCATGCCCATCCCACTGAGGAAAGAAAGCAAGTAGTTAGTGACTTGCCTGGTGGGCACCATCCAGTGACTAATGATTCACCTAGAGGGGCAGCACCTAGTGGTGAGTGACTCACCTGGTGGATACTACCTGGTGGGTAGTGACTCACCTTGCGGATACTACCTAGTGGTTAGTGACTCACCTGGTGAATACTACCTAGTGGTTAGTGACTCACCTGGTTGACACTACCTAGTGGTTAGTGACTCACCTGGTGGATACTACCCAGTGATTAGTGACTCACCTGGTGGGTACCACCTAGAGGTAGGTGGTGGAATTTATTTTTGGTGTAAGTGGGGATGTTTATGGTTAGGCTAGGTAGAAATGGGATGTTGGTGTAAGTGGGGATTTGATTTTTATGGTGATTTGGGTTGGTATGGGGTGTTGGTTTATGTGGGTAAGGGGTATTGGTGTATGTGGGTAAGAGGTATTGGTGTATGTGGGTAAGGGATACTGGTGTTGGTGGGGAGGGTATTGTGATGGCTGGTGTTATGAGCAAATTTGCTGATGACAAAAATAAGTAGAATAATTGATTTAGACAAAGATGCCACTGTACTTCAGGAGGATTTAAACAAGCTTATGTCATAGTCAGAAAAGTAAAAAATAGAGTTCCATGTAGATAAATACAAAGCTTGGTAATGTAAATAATCCTAACACTTATAAACTAAATAATACAGAACTTTACCTTACAGAATGTGAAAAGGACTTAGAAGTTATGGTAAGAAGCAACACAAACTAGATTGCTTCAAAGGGTGTTAGTTTGATTAAAAGCAGGTTTGAAGTCTAAGGAATGGAGAGAGTTGTTAAGATTTGAGAGGTTGGAAATATAGGGAAGGCAAGGAAAAGATTTCACAGGAGTAGAGTGTTTGGGTGAGAAGAAAGTTCATTTAGCAAGAGTTTATGAAATCAGAATTGTAGCCATGGTGAAATAAAATGAATTGCGAAGAGCGGAAATTTCCGAGTCAAAGAACTGAGGGTCACAAATGCAGAGGGCATGGAGAAAGAGAGCAATAAGAATGTTTTACTTGAGAGAGGGAGCAAGGTAAGAAAAGTAGTGAATGTACATGCCACTGTACCTATGTACAGTGAAAGAAGCCTGTATCCGATCAATGGATGTGTACATCAAGAAAAGGAGGGCGAGGAGCTAGGAAGGTATGAGAGAAGTTCTCACCTTTGCATATCGTCATCTGCCCCATGCTTGGCAAGGGCGAGGAGGATCATGGTCAGTTCTTTTTTGTTGATCTTTCCATCTTTGTTGAAGTCACAGCCACGCATAATGGCATCCTGAAATTCCTGCAGGTCCAGCGCATCATAATCCTGTGAAGGAAGTCAGTTATCCCCCGGTTATAAAGCTTCATGTAGGAGCCCAGCTCCTGCATGAAGCTTTATTGTATCACAATATGATAGAACAAGTCCACTCAACTTCATTTTAACTGTTCGTCATGTTCCACCTTTAAAGTCCTGTCCATCCAAGTCATTCTAATGTCATCAAATAATAGATGGATATATTCTGTCAGGTCCGACTAACTTTAGTTTTGAAGGTTACCACATTCGACCACAACAAATACCATATCAACAACAAACACCACCACAGCAACAAATACCACCACAGCAACAAATACCACCACAGCAACAAATACCACCACAGCAACAAACACCACCACAGCAACAAATACCACCACAGCAACAAATACCACCACAGCAACAAATACCATCACAGCAACAAATACCATCACAGCAACAAATACCACCACAGCAACAAATACCACCACAGCAACAAATACCACCAACAGCAACAAATACCACCACAGCAACAAATACCACCACAGCAACAAATACCACCACAGCAACAAATACCACCACAGCAACAAATACCATCACAGCAACAAATACCACCACAGCAACAAATACCACCACAGCAACAAATACCACCACAGCAACAAATACCACCACAGCAACAAATACCACCACAGCAACAAACACCACCACAGCAACAAATACCACCACAGCAACAAATACCACCACAGCAACAAATACCATCACAGCAACAAATACCACCACAGCAACAAATACCACCACAGCAACAAATACCACCACAGCAACAAATACCATCACAGCAACAAATACCACCACAGCAACAAATACCACCACAGCAACAAATACCACCACAGCAACAAATACCACCACAGCAACAAATACCACCACAGCAACAAATACCATCACAGCAACAAATACCACCACAGCAACAAATACCACCACAGCAACAAATACCACCACAGCAACAAATACCATCACAGCAACAAATACCATCACAATAACAAATACCACCACAGCAACAAATACCATCACAGCAACAAATACCACCACAGCAACAAATACCACCACAGCAACAAATACCACCACAGCAACAAATACCACCACAGCAACAAACACCACCACAGCAACAAATACCATCACAGCAACAAATACCATCACAGCAACAAATACCATCACAGCAACAAATACCACCACAGCAACAAATACCACCACAGCAACAAATACCATCACAGCAACAAATACCATCACAGCAACAAATACCATCACAGCAACAAATACCATCACAATAACAAATACCCACCACAAAAACACATATCACCATAACTATTACTAATCACAGAAACAATTACCATCACAACAATTAATACTAACCACAACAGCAAGAGATACCCAAACTACATCTTTGTCCATCTTACCTTCTTCACTAACTCCAAAAGGTCCTTCAAGAAGCCATTCAACTCCTCATTTTCTATGGTGCCATTGTTATCCTGAAAAAACAGAATACAGACATTTAAACCATGCATATTTTATCCAAGGATGTTGTGTTTGGCAGTCTTATTACTGTCATTTTGACCATGTACTGCAGTGCTCGTCAATGTAACAAGTATGAACCTTACAACTGTGAAGGCAACATGCATAAGAGCAACATCATAGACACAACACATGCAATATATGTAAAAATCTATAAATTATTATGGTATGCACATGTTTTAAGGTGTTATCACTTTTCAGAATGTTAGTTTCTCACCCTTCCCCTTCTACCTGTTT
The DNA here is from genome assembly GCF_026875155.1 of Cherax quadricarinatus. Taxonomy (NCBI): domain Eukaryota; kingdom Metazoa; phylum Arthropoda; class Malacostraca; order Decapoda; family Parastacidae; genus Cherax; species Cherax quadricarinatus. The sequence goes on along the minus strand of NC_069487.1, from coordinate 8,592,610 downwards.
AGAACCTTAAGTTTCTTCTTTCAACCTGCCCAAAACTACAGCTTCTTCTCAGCATGCCCACATTAATTTTCTTCTCTTCTGCTTACCCATAGCATCAGTGTCTCCTCTCTGTTCAAAACCTCTTTTTCTCTTTCTTACTTCTCTCTCTCTCCTCTCTCTCTCTCTCTCTCCTTCTCTCTCTCCTCCTCTCTCTCTCTCTTTCTCTCTCTCTTTCTTTCTCTCTCTCTTTCTCTCTATCTTTCTCTCTCTTCTTTTTTTTTTTTTTTACACAGGGTTTGACAAGGTTAAGGATCCCTAGCTTTATTGACAAGCTATTTACAGGTTAAGGATTCCTAACTTTATTGGCAAGCTAAGAGCTGTTACCTACATCAGCTCATTTGAAAGCATTTTTATTGTTATGAGACATATCAGTAGGGAACAGGAATGAAGTTGGAAGCCATCTGTGGCAGCTTTCATTGAACAACTGACTTGATCTCGTTGACATATTATGCTGTACGAGTGTGTTCCATATCGAGTATCCTGGGTAATGATCTCAGATGGAGTTGATGTTCTGGAGAAGGGTACAGCCATGAGTGAAGTTGCTGCTTTCTGCCCGTCTTGTGGCATAAAAGCTTGTTTCACGCTGTCCTCGAAGTGGATCCAAGTGTGGTATTTTGACAATATTGGCCTTGTACACAACAGTAAGGCCACCCACATCCCTCCTATGTTGAAGGCTCTGCTGAAATGACAGATCTATCCAGGATGGGTCCAGGCGAGAGATGAGACGTCTTGCTCTGTTCTCTACTCTGTCAAACAGCCGCAGATGAGAGGGGGGGGGGCAGGCAAACCAAGAAAGTGGAGCATACTCAAGGTCTCCTTTTCTCTCTCTCTCCTCTCTCTCTCTCCTCTCTCTTTTTTTTCTTTTTTTTTTTTTTTACACAGGGTTTGACAAGGTTAAGGATCCCTAGCTTTATTGACAAGCTATTTACAAGTTAAGGATTCTTAACTTTATTGGCAAGCTAAGAGCTGTTACCTACATCAGCTCATTTGAAAGCATTTTAATTGTTATGAGACATACAAGTAGGGAACAGGATGAAGTTGGAGCCATCTGTG
>NC_069487.1:8529018-8586518 GCF_026875155.1 Cherax quadricarinatus | reverse complement strand
CTTTGCAATCACCACTAGCATTGGCACACATCAACAGAGTAAGCCTGTCTTTCATAGGCTTATGTCCTGGGAGTGCCTTTTCCTCCTGAGTAATGTACGTCCTGCTTGGCATTTTCTTCCAAAACAGGCCTGTTTCGTCACAATTAAACACTTGTTCAGGTTTCAGTCCTTCACTGTCTATGTACTCCTTGAAGTCCTGCACATATTTTTCAGCCGCTTTGTGGTCCGAACTGGCAGCCTCTCCATGCCTTATCACACTATGAATGCCACTATGCTTCTTAAATCTCTCAAACCAACCTTTGCTGGCCTTAAATTCACTCACATCACTAGTTGCTGGCATTTTTTTTAATTAAATCGTCATGCAACTTTCTAGCCTTTTCACAAATGATCGCTTGAGAGATGCTGTCTCCTGCTAAGTAAGTAAGTTTATTCAGGTATACACAAATATAGTTACATAGAATTATCATACATAGCAGCATATGTGCAGAAAACCTAGGATAACCCAAAAAAGTCAGACAGAGTGACTTATCTGTTTCTCGTTTATCCACACCAATAACAGTCTCTCAACATCTTCTATCAATTGCAATCTCAGTTTCGAAAACATAGTTGCACCTTTGGCAAGAATAGCTTCCTTGATTGCCGTTTTCTTGGCCACAATAGTAGCGATGGTTGATTGGGGTTTTGTGTACAGCCTGGCCAGCTCGGAGACACGCACTCCACTTTCATACTTAGCAATGATCTCTTTCTTCATATCCATAGTAATTCTCACCCTTTTTGCTGTAGGGTTGGCACTAGAAGCTTTCTTGGGGCCCATGGTGACTTAATTTGCAGGTGCAATCACTAAAAAGGCTGTGATAATATGAAATGTTCCGATTGTATGCTTGGAAGCGACCACAGTGGCTGGCTGGCTTGTAAACACTGGCCAGAAGTGGACGCGTCTCAGACGGAACGAATAGTGTTGGTCGAGTTTTTTAGCGCTAATCGAGGCAAAATTTTTGCGATAAAATGTATCACTAGTCAGATTTATCGTTAATCGATGCCATCGCTGGTCGAGGGTCCACTGTATTATGCTAGCTGATGTAATGAAATAAAAGGAGATATAAAAAAAAATTGCCACAATCTTAGTCTCGAAAACAAACCAAAACCTGAAATATAGTCCTAACTAAACCACATGAGCCTCATCCAGCCTGCTAAAGGTGAGGTGGAAGAGCTCGAAGACGTAAGTGACGGGATTCACTAGTAGTTCACTAGTAGTTAGGCAATGAAGGTGTGAAAAATGTCCTCTGTTCCGATAATTCAGGTCTGTTCTTCCCCACTGCCGTGTGCAAAAGCTCAAATACCTACAATTGCTTTTTGCTCCCTTTTTCTTAACCACTTCAAGTCTCATTCTCATGTCACTGCAGTTTACACTTATGGTTCTAAATCCTCTGACAGTGTCAGGTTTGCAGCAGTGTTCCCGGACAGTGCTGAGCGAGGTCATTTATTTATTTATTTATTTATTTATTTATTTATTTATGTCTTCGCAAATAGTACATTGAGATAATGTATTTACAATAATGGGTTGCAATGCAGAGAGAGCCTCTATTATGCCTAGGCATTATGGGCCGACTTAGCATTACTGGCTTACTGACTACTTAACGCTAAGAATTATATCATAGTTGTACAGTAGAATATTAATTACAGTGGACCCCCACCATTCGGCGGCCACGACTTTCGTGAAATCTGACTTTCGGCAAGTTTTTTCGGCAAAATTTAGCTTCATGGTTCGTGATTGGACTCGTGATTCGGCAACCTTCTGGTACGCATCTGCCCGTCACCACGCACACAAAGCCAGTCTCCCGTACTATTCACACTCAGTGTGCCATTGTTTACCAACATGTGACCATCACCCCACGGGTTCATACAACACATTTCATAATAATTCAGTGTTTTTTGTGCTTGCAACTGCTAAATAAGCCACCATGGGCCCAAAGAAAGCTCCTAGTGCCAGCCCTTTGGTAAAGAAGGTGAGAAACACAATAGAATTCAAGAAAAAACTCATAGCAAAGTACTAAAGTAGAGGAGGAAGAGAGAGGGGAGAATGTGCCTTCTACAGTGATTCAGTGATTCTACAATATGTATGATACTAAAGCAGCAGGTATCGATAAAGGCTATAGCTCCAGCCAGCGATAAAGTGTAGAATTAACAGTGTAGCAAGTAAGTTAAGTGAGTAAGTGATAGGAAAACAACATGAGAGTAACTCTCCAATGTTGTTGGATGTGTATAGGACCGCTGAACATACACCGCCCTGCTATCTTCCACCACCCTAAACCTCTGCCAACATCTCCTTCATCAAAGTAACTAATTAAATTAACATCTCCTCCAAGGTAAGTGTAAATATAAAAGTGTACATATAAAAGTAAATATAAGTGTAATTATAAAAGGACACCAATGGAAATTGTAGGTAGTAGGTTGGTAGACAGCAACCGCCCAGGGAGGTACTACCGTCCTGCCAAGCGAGTGTAAAACGAAAGCCTGTGATTGTTTTACATGATGGTAGGATTGCTGGTGTCTTTTGTGTGTCTCATAAATATGCAAGATTACAGGTAAGTCTTGCTACTTCTACTTACACTTAGGTCACACTACACATACATGTACAAGCATATATATACACACCCCTCTGGGTTTTCTTCTATTTTCTTTCTAATTCTTGTTCTTGTTTATTTCCTCTTATCTCCATGGGGAAGTGGAACAGAATTCTTCCTCTGTAAGCCATGCGTGTCGTAAGAGGCGACTAAAATGCCGGGAGCAAGGGGCTAGTAACCCCTTCTCCTGTATATATTACTAAATTTAAAAGGAGAAACTTCAGTTTTTTCTTTTGGGCCCCCCTGCCTCAGTGGGATACGGCCAGTGTGTTGAAAGAAGAAGAAAGACCAATGGAAATATGTCACTCTTGAATTTTTTGGGTTATCCTGGGTACTTTACACATTTGCTGCTATGTATGATAATCTATGTATTTGTGTATACCTGAATAAACTTACTTATTTATAAATTAAAATGTAAATATTTCTTATTTATAAATTAAAATGTAAATATTTCTTATTTATAAATTACATACATTGTGATGGTGGTGGGGCCAAAGCCTCCACTGCCACCAACACAGCTTCTCTCAGTGGCAGCCCTTAAACCCAACAACAATAATTACACCATTTACTCCTCTCATACATTATGACATATTTTATTCATTCTAGAGTATATCATATTTCAATGTTATTAATATTGTTTATTATATCATATTAGATGAATTGTGATAGATAAATAAGCCGTAGAGATATTAGCGTCATATTGAAGCATAATAAACTCACCTTCCTCTTGCCTCCTACATACCTCCTACACCAACAAGAATCAATAAAGGTTAAGTGTGATGTTAAATGTTCACTTACCCTTATTATTAGTGCTTTATATTTATTTGTCATTGTTTTCTGTATGTAAATCTATATTTAATCTTTAAAAAAATTATTTTTTGTTAATACTTTTGGCTGTCTGAAACAGATTAATTGGGTTTCCATTATTTCTTATAGGAAAAATAGATTCGCCAGTCAGCAGACTCTCTGGAACGGATTAATCACGAAACTCGGGGATCCACTGTATATCATAGCTGTGCAGTAGATTATTAACCCTTTGACTGTTTTCGACGTATAAATACATCTTACGAGCCAATGTTTCTGACATATATATACTCAATAATTCTAGCGGCTTCAAATCAAGCGGGAGAAAGCTGGTAGGCCCACATGTGAGAGAATGGGTCTGTGTGGTCAGTGTGCAGCACATAAAAAAAATCCTGCAGCACACATTGCGTAATGAGAAAAAAAAACTGATCGTTTTTTTGGAATAAAACGCCGACTTTGAGGTGTATTTTCGTATAGTATTTATCGTTGTATTCACGTTTTCATGGTCTTAGGTGATAAAATGGAAAACATATTACAGAAATAGAGATGATTTTCATTACTTTGACGATGAAAACGACCTTGAAACTGAGCTCAAAGTAGCGGAAATGTTCGATTTTTACCAATGTTCAAGAGTAAATAAATCACACCACACGTCCAATACACATCAACTGAGGAGTCTAATATTCTTTTACTAGCGCACTGATATTATTTATACCATTTTTACAATAATGCAGTAGTCTGCATAACAGTAAATTTTGTATTTTTTTGTATGAATAAAAAATCAAAATAGAAAGCAATAATAATATAAGAAGGGCCTAGAGATGTGACTAATGAACAGAGCATATGTTATTTTAGTACCACGAATGTCTACCTTGTTTATTCTGGACCCTATTTTGAAATTGACATCTTTTTTAGTTTGAGTGAAATTGGCCAAATTGCCAATTTCTGACCACCATACTGGGTAGTCCAAATTAGTAAATGGGAGGTTTCTTGTACTCAGCTGATAGATAAAATGGAGTTCTAAAGAAATAGCTATGAGTTTGATCAACTGGAACAATGGAATTGGCTGAAAATAGGGCTCAAAGTCGGCGAAATCGCCGATACGCATATGTCGCCGAGACCGCTAACTTTGCAGGAGCATAATTCCATGAGTTTTCGACCAAATTTCGAACTTTTGGTGTCATTACCACCGGGAAAAGATTCTCTATCATTTCATAAGAAAAAATAATTTTTTTTTTCAAAAATTGAGCGACATAGAATGACAGTTTCAGAGAGGGGCCTGAAACAGTCAAAGGGTTAATTATAAGTGAATCTAATTTATATAAGACAAAAGATATATTCATATATTCAAAAATACTTTTTGTGAAAACAATGATTCAAATATATTCCTATCGACAATGGATAAAAGGTTCAAAGTAATTGTTGAAATTATGATATGGGAATACATAACTGAGTATGTGAGTACTGAGTATTTACCATTTAGTCTAGGGTGATTAAGTGGCTTTTGAGAAAAGTCTTAAATTGATTTTCAGACCGGGTTACTTTAGTATCTTCGGCTAGTATTTTTATTGTTGAACTGTATGCAATTCTCATTGCAGTTACTTGTATTCCATCTATGCCTACCTCACTGTTTATAGCAGTCTCTGATTCCTTTAGTGCTCTGCAAGCTACTAAAAAATTTGATTTGCTTCATCCCCTAGTTCTTTGTATAAACCTTTGGTTGCATCGCATTTCTAGCAAAAACAAAAAAATAATTTTTTGTTGGGTCCCTGGTCATGTTGATGCTCAGGGCAATGAGCAGGTAGACTCTGCTGCGCAGTCAGCAGTACATGACCTGCCAGGCTCATATAGAGGTATTCCATTCTCAGACTATTTTGCTGTAATTTTTAACTACCTTCGCAACCACTGACAATGACGATGGTCTGATATGACTCTTAACAAATTATACAGCCTCTCCTCACTTAGTGACGTACTTGTTTACCAATGACTCAGACTTACGACGGGCTCTCTGACCAGCATGCATACCTAAATAATGTATATTAAAGCCGATTTCCTCTATTCTGTTTATTACAGTATACAGTACACTATTGTATGAACATTTAAAAATATGCTAAAAATGTTATAAATGATGCAAAAGTGACATTAAAATAATATCAAAGATGGCAGACACAAACCCACTACCATTACAGTATGCTCCTCACTTTGCGACGAATTTGCATCATTTAAAAATATGCTACAAATGTTATAAATGATGCAAAAGTGACATTAAAATAATATCAAAGATGGCAGACACAAACCCACTACCATTACAGTATGCTCCTCACTTTGCGACGAATTTGTTTACCAATGTGGTCTTAGGAACAGAACTCCATCGTTAAGTGAGGGGAGGCTGCATTCTATTCAGCCAAATTTAGGATTCTGGCCATCTTCTTGTCATCAATATTGAAATTGGGAGACTACACTCTCCTCTCTTCACATCAGGCACACCCGTCTTACTCATGGGTATCTCATGGAGGGGCACCCTGTTCCACTCTGTGAAAATTGTCAAGTTCCAATTTCAGTAAGCCATATTCTATTGGACTGTCTTGTCTATCAACGAACACAGAATTTACTTCTGACGTCGTCACCGCTCTAGCACCCTTACACTATCTTCCTTCCTTGTTGACGGACCCACCTTCGACTCAGACTCCCTTTTTGACTTTTTGATAGCAACCAATTTATTACACAAACTTCAATAATATACTTCCTTTAGCACTCCTCACACCCCTTTCTATCTACACCTCTGTTATCCTTGCAACTCTCGCTACTCTCTGATCCAGCAACAACTCCTGCCCTGCAGCTCTGTATGACCCTAGTGGGTTTAGCTCTTGGTTTTGATTATAATAATAATGAACTCTTCTCCAGGCTGAGGGATGGACCACCTCAAATACTATTTCTCCATAAACCTACTGTGTAGGCAAAACAATTTAACAATAAAGATACCCAACTGTTGCACGTGTCTTACTCATCAACTTGTCGGTATTTTGTGCCATTTTCAACATCTGTGATGGTTGATAGCTACCTTTTGATTGATGATTAGCTTGAGGTGGATAGCAAAGGCACAACTTCCACATGTGGGGTACGGGTAATGAAGTAGTGTAGATTGGAGAACATAAAAAGCTATAATTGTGGATACTTTTTTACACATGTTCAAAGTATTTAAATTTAATTTGTTGCCTAAAGGAAACCTAACAACTTAGTTGTTAGGTCTACTTTAGTTTTAAAGTAACTCAGGATAGTAATACAGTGGACCCCCGCCCAACGGCAGCATCAAGTAACTGCAAATTCATCTAATGGCGCTCTTTGGCGTAAAAAAAAATGGCTCTACCAATGGCGAAAAACTCATCTAACGGCATTCGGCCCAAGCGTGTCCGTGTGGCCAGAGCGCGGCCTGAGTGGGCCTAGCCACTCCAAGACTCAGTGTGCCATTGTTTACAAGCCATTGTGGTCGATTCCACGTGTACCTGTGGTATATTTTGCATTATTCCATTTCATGAGAAATTTTTTTTTTTTTTTTTTGGGGGGGGGGGGAAATTTTGCAACACCAGGAGACACCTCAGGATTTGGGGTTGCGACAGTCAAGGGGTTAACCCTTTGAGGGTCGACAGGCCCTCTCCGAAACTCGTTCTCAGGGTCGGCCAAATTTAAAAAAAAAAAAAAATTATTTTCTCTTATGAAAAGATAGAGAATCTTTTCCCGATCATAAAGACACCAAAAGTTTGAAATTTGATAGAAAACTTACGAAATTATGCTCTCGCAAAGTTAGCAGTCTCGGCGATGTTTACGTATCGGCGATTTTGCCCACTTTGAGCCCCATTTTCGGCCAATTTCGCTGTACTAGTCGACAAAAACATGAATATTTCGCTAGAACTCCATTTTTTCTATCGAATGGTGCAAGAAACCACCCATTTATGAAATTCAACTATCCAGTACAGTGGTCAGAATTTAGCAATTTTGCCAATTTCACACAAATTTCAAAAGATGCCAATTTCCGAATAGGGTCCAGAATAAACAAGAAAGACATTCCTGGCACTAAAATGACATTTCCTCTAGTCATTAGTCACGTCTCAAGGCCCCTCTTATATTCTTTTGCTTTCCATTTTGAATTTTTATTCTCACAAAAAATATAAGATTTACTGTTATGCAGACTACTGCATTAGTGTAAAAAATGGTATAAATATTATTGGTGCACTTGTGAAGGAATATTAGACTCACTAGTTGACGTGTATTGCACGCTTGGCACGATTTGTTTACTTTTGAAATTTGGTAAAAATCGAACATTTCTGCTACTTTGAGCTCAATTTCAAGGCACCTTTCTTTGTAAAACCAGCCAAAATCATCTCAATTTCTGTAATATGTCTTCCATTCTATAAAATGAGACCAAGAAAACCAGAATACAACAATAAATACCATACGAAAATACACTGCAAAGTCGCTGATTTATTCCAAAAAAATGGTCAAAGTTTTTTTTTTCTCATTATGCACTGTGTGCTGCAGGATTTTTTTTAGACTGTGCACACTGACCACATAGACCCATTCTTTCATATGAAGGCCTACCAGCTTTCTCCCACTAGATTTGAGGCCGCTAGAATTTATGCGTACTAGTACGTCAAAAACCCCTACGCGTAAAACGTACTAGTACGACGAAAACCCTCAAAGGGTTAATACTTTTGGGTGTCTGGAACGGATTAATTCTATTTCCATTATTTCTTAGGGGGGAAAATTAATTCGACTAACGGCTAGCTCTCTGGAACGGATTAATGCCACTGGTCGAGGATCCAATGTAATGGTAGAATTACGTAAATGGGCACAGATGCAAGTAATGCCACATTTTATGTAACAGTTTGATGAAGCTCCTGGAGAGCAAAAAGTTGCCACAATAAAATGTCATATTAGTTGCATCTGTGTCCATTTACCCAGTGTAACTCAAGATGTTAGCTTCAAGGATACTATCTGGCAGATTGATCCCAAAGGGGCATGCAAAGTTTTCTGCTAGGAGAAGTTTTACTCACTGTTAACCTCCTCAAGAAACAATTTAAATTTTATGAATGTTGGGCTTTTTTGAGGATGTGTGACAGATATTAGGAATCCAAAAAGGTAATCAAAGAGTAATTTAAAGTTGAGAGTAAATATCAAAGACACTTCAGAAGAGCAACTTGAGCTTCATGGGGAAAAGAAGGAAGGCAGCAACCAGGAAAGTTCTCTGTAGACACCCCTGAATCAGCTTCGTACAATACTGTGTAATATGTCATATTAGCAATCATCTTTGCTACTATCTCTAAGGTTTTCATCGAGATAATTACTGGTCATTTAATCAGAGTCAGTACTAGTGAAATTCTGGAAGCATAACTTCATTACACAAACACACATGAGCTCCACACATGCTAGCACTACACATGCACACACAAAAGTAAACATGCAGGTACACCATAATCTTCACCTGCTTTTATTAAATAAAAAAATATAACTTTACACTCAATGAAAGATACGAGCATTGTCAGAGATGTTTTACTCTAGTTATAATTACATGCATAATCGTAAGTTTCCTGGAGACATTCCTTGCATGATGCATGTACTGCCTGGTCACAGAGCAATATCATGTCTCCCCAACACAGTGTACCTAAATGTTCCATTCCTTTATACTGGAAACAACGTTACCAATAATTTGAGAGTTAATAACAGGATAACAGTCAAACACACACACACAATCACAGTCAAAACACACAGAACCACAACCAAACATATGCACACACACAGAACCACAAGAAAACATATGCATACACACAGAAGCACAGCCACACATACACAGATATACACAAAACACAAAGAAAAAACTCACCCTGTCGTATAAAGCAAAAACCCTTTCAATGTCCTCCTTGGTGAGTTTGGATGCACCCTGTGGTAGCAAAGAAACAATGTTAAAAATGAAGCACACACACACATTGTCTACAATTGGTCACAGCAATGATGACATTTCATCAATGTGGTTATACATAAAAATGTCATTAACTGTAATCTTCAAGGACTATTTCTAATCTTAAAATAATAAATTTATGAGAAATGTGCTGTTTAGTGTGTATGTATGTATGTATGCTTGGGTTGTAAATGCTGCAGCAAGGAGGCGGTTGGAGGCAGTGGAGATGTTGTGTCAAAGGGCAATGTGTGGTGTAGATCGCAAGTTCTGCCTATTTGGCACGATATATATATATATATACACACCTACCATCCGACTTACGACCGTGTTTTCTATGCCAAATTTCTGGGAAATAAACACTGTGTACATCACAAACAGTTGTTTATCCTAAACCTTACAGTGTAAAATACAGTACTAACAGCATAAAAAGTAAAGTAAAAAATTAAATACCAAAATAAAACAATAAAATAAAGTCATTACAAAAATGCGATGTTGATATTCAGTAGTAAGGTTCGACTTACATCCATTTTGACTTGCGACCGGTTTGTCGGCACTGAACTCGGTCGTAAGTCGGATGGTACCTGTATATATCTATATATATATTTTCAACAAGTCGGCCACCTCCCACCAAGGCAGGGCGACCCAAAAAGAAAGAAAATTCCTCCAAAAATACTTTCATCATCATTCAACACTTTCACCTCACTAATACATAATCACTGTCTTTGCAGAGGGGCTCAGATATAACAGTTTAGACGTCCCTCCAAACTGTCTATATCCCAGGCATTGTACTTCCCATTTCCAGGACTCAAGCCCAGCTAAATCTATAATAACCAGTTTCCCTGAATCCCTTCACTAAATATTACCCTGCTCACACTCCATAAGCTCATCAAGTCCCAAAAACCATTTGTCTCCATTTACTCCTAACACACTCACACACGCTTGCTGGAAGTCCAAACCCCTCGCCCACAAAACCTCCTTTAGCCCCTCCAACCTTTCCTAGGGCGACCCCTACCCCGTCTTCCCTCCACTACAGATTTATACTCTCTCAAAGTCATTCTATTTCGTTCCATCCTCTCTACATGTCCAAACCATCTCAATAACCCCTCCTCAGCCCTCTGGATAATAGTTTTGGTAATTTCACACCTCCCCCTAATGTCCAAACTACGGATTCTCTACATTATATTCACACCACACATTGCCCTTAGACATGACATCTCCACTGCCTCCAGCCTTTTCCTCCTTGCAACATTCACCACCCATGCCTCACACCCATACAAGAGCGTTGGTATAACTATACTCTCATACATTCCCCTATTTGCTTTCATGGATAAAGTTCTTTGTCTCTGCAGACTCCTCGGTGCACCACTCACCTTTTTACCTTCATCTTTCATAGACCCATCTGCTAACACGTCCATTCCCAAATATCTGAATACATTCACCTCCTCCAAACTCTCTCCCTCCAGTCTGATATCCACTCTTCCATTACCTAATTTTTTTTATCCTCATCACCTTACTCTTTCCTACATTCACTTTTAATTTCCTTCTTTTACATACCCTACCAAACTCATCAACCAACCTCTGCAACTTCTCTTTAGAATTTCCCAAAAGCACAGTGTCATCAGCAAAGAGCAACTGTGACAACTTTATCTTAGATTCTTATATACAGCCTCTCCTCATTTAGTGACATACAGTAATACCCTGGTTTCCATCCTTAATCCATACCAGAAGGTCCGCCAAAATCCGAAATGGACGGAAACCAAAGTAGTGTATTTCCCATAAGAAATAATGTAAATTCAATTAATCCATTCCAGACGCTCAAAAATATTAACAAAAAATACATTTTACAGAGAATAACTAAAGTTTTACATACAGAAAACAATGAGAAATAAATATGACTAATTTTAATGATAAATTAACATTAATTACCTTCACTGAAGACTCTTGTTGGCGTATGGAAGAAGGCGAAGAGAGGAGAGGGAGCTGAGGTTATTGTTCAGAAGGAGAATCCTCCTCCATAAGGACTTCAGGTATCAAAGTCCTATCTGGGGCTTTGATACCTGAAGTCCTTATGGATTGGCACTAGGACCAGCTTGAGAGTCACTGCACCCTCCGCACAAAAAATCTGTCCAGAGAGGCCTGTTTCTGGCATCTCTAAGATTTGCCTAAAATGGGACAACACACTGTCATTGAACATGTTGCAGACACAGCTTGCAACAGTTTTGTTAGGTTGATAATTCTCTGCAAAACTTTGCACCTCACTCCACTTTGCACAAATGTACTTAATCACTGAAGAAGGCACATTCTCCTTTCTATCTTCCTCCTCCTCTGAAGCAATTTCCTCAGCTGTGATCTGTTGCTGTTTCAGTTGAAGGTCTTGCAGCTTTTCAGTGGTTAGCTCTTCCCTGTGGTCCTCCACTAACTTTTCCACATCCTGGCCACTCACACAACACCCATTGACTTCCCAAAGACACAACAGATTCCACAACAGGCATAGGGTCATCAGGGTCAGCCTCAAACCCTTCAAAAATCCTTCTGGCCACAACTGGCCACATGCAACTGCCTTGCCTCTTTGAAAATTATCCCCTCCGCAACACTATCTCCCGTTGTTTTTCATCAGTCCACACCAACAACTTCTCCACATTCTTGATTGTTTGTGATCTCTGTTTCGTTAGCATATTTACCCCTTTCGCAACATCAGCTTCCTTGATTTCTGCTTTCTTCGCCAGGATGGAACTGATTGTTGATGTGGACTTCCCATACATCCTGGCAAGCTCGGCCACACACATGCCACTTTTATATTTCGCTACAAGTTCTTTCTTGAATTCTATTGTGTTTCTTACCTTCTTTACCAAAGGGCTGGCACTCTGAACTTTCTTTGGCCCCATAGCGGCTTATTTCACAGTTGCAATCAATAAACAAGCATGAAAAACAATGGATTCTTCTTCTTCTTCTTCTGTTGGGTTTCAGGGCCACTGACAGCACACGCCGTATCGAGCCCGGCCGTCCAGTGCTAGGAGAGGGAATATCGACCAAAGTGGAAGAATGTCTTGACTAATAACTGTGTATCATATGTCCCTTATATGCCCTGAAGCCAGCAGGAAGGAGCAGGTACAGGCCAATATCTCCCGACGGTCCAGAGGGCGAAACCCCTCCCCGTTGAGGAGGACAGGTAGAGTGAAAGTGTGCACCCCAAGTGTGAGCAAGGCCGCATGGAGAGTAGTCCGTGCAGAGTGATAACGTGGGCACCACAGCAGGAAGTGTTCCACCATCTCAGGCTGTGAGGGACACCACGGGCAGTACGGAGAGTCCGTCATCCGAAGGCGATACAGATGAACCGCCAGTCGCGAGTGCCCGACTCGAAGGCGGGTCAGTGCAACGTCCACCGAGCGGTTGGGATGGCGAGCCCAAGGGCAGGAGCCATTAAAAGTTCGGACAGAGCCCAACGCCGAAGAAGAGAGGGAGTGTCAAGGCCCTCTTGCCACTGATGACGGATTCCCTTCAAAACAGCCCTTGTGAAATCACTGTGGCCCAGGGCAAGAGGGGTAACAGTAGGAAGTGTGTGCGCGAGGGAGGCCGCCCGATCTGCCACTTCATTGCCCCAGATTCCAACATGGGCGGGAACCCACTGAAGGGAGATGCTCCAACCTGGACTCCGCAAGAAGCGCAGGAGGAGAGACTGTGTCCGACGAACGAGGACGCGCAGTGATCGTGGATGGGCAGAGCACAAAAGTGCCAGGGAAGATTGGGAATCAGAGAAGAGGACCAATGGTTGTGGGGAAATGTGATTGAGGACAAAAGCCAGAGCCTGGTGAATGGCGAAGAGCTCCCCTGCCAGAACAGAATGAGCAGGGTCCAACTGCCACTTTTGACACAGGGAGAGATTAGCGAAGAAGGCCGCAGATGATGTAGAAGAGGGGGAGGACCGTGCCAAGCCATCTGTGTAGACAGAGAATGAAGAGCTATATGTAACAGAGCGAAACTCTTCAAATAGAAATGCAACTAACTGAGGGGGTTCCCTGTTCCTGTGGAGCCAATCCAGGTGAATGTACCGTGTCAGATATGTATTGCTAACTCAACAAGAGAGAGAGGTAGACCGAGTCTGGTACGTGTAAGAAGCAGCGTCCTGGGCAGGTGGATGCATTTGATACAGATGATTTCTGAGCAGATGTACAAAACCCGGGGGAAAATTTCGCCAAAATAAGTGCTCAAAATCCAAATTGTACGATTTCCACACCGGACGAAAACAGGGGGTCCACTGTGCTCATTTAGCGACGACTCAGGCTTAAGACAGGCTCTGTGACCAGTATGCATACCTAAATAATGCATATTAGAGCCAATTTCTTCTATTCTGTTTATTACAATATACAGAGCACTACTGTATAAACATTTTAAAATATACCAGAAATGTTATAAATGGTGCAAAGGTGACATTAAAACAATATCAAAGATGGGTGACAAACCCACTACCATTATGTTCCTCACTTAGTGATGAATTTGTTTACCAACGTTGTGAGGAGAGGCTGTACTGTATAATTGGTTTTTATTTTTTTTGTTTTTAATATTTTTGTTTTCTGAGGCTATGTATAATGAAATATAACAATTTTTTAGTATAATATTCATTAAAATACAAATTATTCACACTGTTTGACTTTACTGGGTTATCCTGGATTAAATATACTTAGTGTGCTTTGTGGCTGAATTCCACCATATCACAAAATTTTAAGAGATTTAGAATAAATCATCATTTGCCACTTGCACACCCTGTTTGCTGGAAGACAGGCTGGTGGTGGAACAACAGCTCCTGATCCCTTCGTTTACTTCTGCTAGTGAGGTGTACTAGTATGTTGGATAGTGGCCTCAGCCAGGAATTTATTTTTCTCACCAGCATTATAATGAAATAACATTAAATGAAACGACATTATTCAAGGACCTACTGTGCGTGGGGGTTATTTTTTTTTATTAATACATTGGCTGCTTCCCACCAAGGCAGTGTGACTAGAAAAACAAAAAAACACTTTCATCATCATTCACTCCATCACTCTTGCCAGAGGCACGCCTACACTAGAGTTAAAAAATTGCAACACATCAACACTTCCTCCTTCACAGTGCAGGCACTGTACTTCCCACCTCCAGGACTCAATTCTGGTTAACCGGCTTCTCTGAATCCCTTCATAAACGTCACTTTGCTCACACTCCAACAGCACGTCAAGTCATAAAAACCCTTCGTCTCCACTCACTCTTATCTAACATGCTCAAGCACACCTGCTGGAAGTCCAAGAACCCAAGCACACAAAACCTACTTTACCCCCTCCCTCCAACCATTTCCTGGATGACCCCTACCCCACCTTCCTTCTGCTACAGATCTGTATGCCCTCAAAGTCATTCTATTATGTTCCTTCCTCTCTAAATCTCCAAACCACCTCAACAACCCTTCCTCTGCCCTCTGGATATTTTTGGAAACCCCACACTTCCTAATTTCCAAGCTACAGATTCTCTGTATTGCCCTCAGCCTTCTCCTTGTTGCAACATTCGTCACCCATGTTTCACGCCCATATAATAGTGTTAGTACCACTATACTCTCACAGTCTCTTCTTTGCTTCCATGGATAATGTTCTTTGTCTCCACAGACTCCACGCACCTTTTTCCCCTTATCAATTCTATGATTAACCTCATCTTTCATAGACCCATCTGCTGACAGGTCCACTCCCAAATATCTGAATATATTCACTTCCTCCATACTCTCTCCCTCCAATCTGATATCCAATCTTTCATTACCCAAATATTTTGTTATCCTCATCACCATGCTCTTTATTACATTCAATTTCAATTTTCTTCTTTTACATACCCTTCCAAACTCTTTCATCAGCCTCTGCAACTTCTCTTCAGAATCTCCCAAAAGCACAGTGTCATCAAGTGATGCTCTAGACCACTCGGCCACAAATGCCTCAAAAAGCTAGGCAGCCTTGTTTACAAGCCATGTTTCTCCTAGCCCGGGCACATCATAGGTCTCAAGCATGGTTTCAAGTTATTTCATTCTCCTGTATGTTCTAACCTCACAAGCAATTTTTATATCAGTGCACCACACAGAAACAAATGGGTATATGCAGATAAGGATTGCAGTTAGCAGGATTCAAAACCACTTCAGGGAATGCCCTATCTCTAACCAAGATTTCTTTAAGCCATTCACTACACTATGGTGACCTAGTAATGAAGAAAGATAAATCATCAGCCATGGAACTGGATCAATCACCTATATGTACTATGAAAACACAAAATAAATACTAAAACTTAATTACAACTAGTTTTCATTTCTGCTAAACAATAAACTGCAAAATACATAGTATGGAATTGGCTCAATTTTCTTCTTAACATTCAGTTTAGTAAGCAAATTTTTATTTAAGACTACGATAACATCTATTTTGTTATTTATATGGTAAATGTAGTTAGAGTTCCAAATATGTCAGTAAATGCTAAAAACTGCTCTGAAATGTAGAAATTGTCAATATTTGAACTTACCATTATAAAACCCCAATTACTTAATCCAATACTTATGGCAATTTTTATACAATAAGGGCATTCTAGGTACCATTCATTGAAGGGAAACAAAACAATTCCCATCATTCTCATTATTAGTCATAGCACAAAGCATGTCAGTACTGTACTCAATCACAAACTACTCTGTAAGAAACTATTAGAACATTCCACATTCTCTACAAAAAAATAGTCCAGCCTTTTCAATTCTCTGTTGTATTTTATTAATCAGTAAGTATACCTTATGTTGGCATTTCTCACAGCCAGAATCCCATCTACAAAAATTCAGACATTTTACATTCTTTCAAAACTATGCTACACCAGTTGGTAGAATACAACAACCTACACTAATTGATAGAACACAGTGACCCACACCAGTTTGTAGAACACAGGGACCTACACCAATTGACAAACACAGGAACCTACACCAGTTGATAGAACACAGTGACCTACACCAGTTGGTAGAACACAGTGACCGATCCACACCAGTTAGTAGGAAGACAGAGTAACTAACAGCAGTTGGTAGGGACGATAATACACACCAGCTTCTAGAAGGGGAACACAAATACTAACATTCCCATTAAGTCATGCTACATAAGCTGGTAGACCAACAAAGATCTATCACAGATCACCAGGCAAGACACTGTTGGAGTGTTGCCAACAAGAAAAAAAGTTTTTGTATTACCTGGCTCACCTTGAATACCGAACGGCACAGGAAATTTTCTTTAACTGGCAACAATCTGTAAGGAATTCTGGAATTAGTACCAAGTGAAGGGACATAAAAATGAAGTGTACACCAGAATAGGTGAAACTGAATTAAGATTATGTATAGGAAAGAAAATATTCAAGGAAGAAAGAGAAAAGAAAAAAACAATGCAAGAAAAAAAAGGAAAATATAAAAAAAAGTTGCAGACATAGAAAGGATAAGGAAAAGCATAACTGTTTCAATGAAGTAGACAACAAGAAAGCAAAAAATTGTGAAAGATTAGGAAAAACAAGGAATACCTGTAAGAAAACATTAGTGATTTAGAAAAGAAAAATAACCAACCATGTACATTAAAAAGACAGAGTCCTGTTGTCACAATCTCAATCAATCAATCAGTCAATCAATATCTATCTCTATCTATATCTATATTTATCTCTATCTCTCTCTCTCACACAAAACACACAATACAGAACAGGCCTAGTGCCTATTGACAAGTGCCTTTGACAAATGGGAACAATAAAACATAAACACACCCTCACACACACCTACACAGGATCCATACATAACTTAAGAGGTATGACCCCAATGGAAATAAGTCACTCTGTCTGACTTTTTTGGGTTATCCTAGGTTCTCTACACATATGCTGCTATGTATGATAATTCTATGTAACTGTATTGTGTATACCTGAATAAATTTACTTACTTACTTACTTACTTAGATATAAGGCTCTTGGACTGGGTAGAGTGACCTAGTAGTGACTAGCAAAGTGGCAAAGCCAGGAGTTGTGACTTGACCCCCCTAGAACCACATATAGGTGAGTGCACGCACGCACGCACCACCGCACCACACACACACACACACACACACACACACACACACACACACACACACACACACACACACACACACACACACACACACGAGTCAAGTCTGACCCGAAACTGCTGTATAGCCACATTAGGAGAAAGACAACAGTCAAAGACCAGGTGAACAGGCTGAGGAAAGGAGGTGGGGAACTCACATGAAACGATCAAGAGGTATGTGAGGAGCTCAGCAAGAGATTTAAGGAAGTATTCACTGTGGAGACAGGAAGGACTCTGGGAAGACAGGACAGAGGGGGGACACCAACAGGGAATACACCAACAAGTGCTGGATGACATACACACAACTGAGGAGGAGGTGAAGCTGCTAAGTGACCTTGATACCTCAAAGGCAATGGGACCGGACAACATCTCCCCATGGGTCCTTAGAGAGGGAGCAGAAATGCTGTGTGTCCCATTAACCACAATCTTCAACACATCCCTTGAAACTAGACAACTACCTGAGGTATAGATGGCAAATGTAGTTCCCATTTTTAAAAAAGGAGACAGAAAAGAGGCACTAAACTACAGACCAGTGTCACCGACATGTATAGTATGCAAAGTCATGGAGAAGATTATCAGGAGGAGAGTGGTAGAGCACCTAGAATGGAACAAAAATATAAATGACAACCAGCACGGTTTCATGGAAGGCAAATCCTGTGTCACAAACCTTCTGGAGTTTTATGATAAAGTAACAGAAGTAAGAGACGAGAGAGAGGAGTGGACTGATTGCATCTTCTTGGACTGCAAGAAGACCTTCAACACAGTTCCTCACAAGAGATTAGTGCAGAAACTAGAAGATCAGGCATGTATAATGGGAAGGGCACTTCAATGGATCAGATAATACCTGACAGGGAGGCAACAACGAGTCATGGTGTGTGATGAGGTATCACAGTGGGCACCTGTGACGAGCGGGGTCCCACAGGGGTCGGTCCTAGGACCAGTGCTATTTTTGGTATACGTGAATGACATGATGGAAGGGACAGACTCAGAGGTGTCCCTGTTCGCAGATGATGTGAAGTTAATGACAAGAATTAAATCAGATGAGGATCAGGCAGACCTTCAAAGAGACCTGGACAGGCTGGACACGTGGTCCAGCAACTGGCTTCTCTAATTCAGCCCTGCCAAATACAAAGTCATGAAGATTAGAGAAGGGCAAAAAAAGACTGCAAACAGAGTATAGGCTAGGTGCCCAACGACTGCAAACCTCGCTCAAGGAGAAAGATCTTGGCCTGATTATAACACCGAACACGTCTCCGGAAGCACACATCAACCAGTTAACTGCTGCAGCATATGGGCACCTGGCAAACCTGAGATTAGCATTCTGATAACTAAGTAAGGAATCTTTCAAGACACTGTACACCATGTACGTCAGGCCCATACTGACCCGCACCGGGTCAAGCACGTTAAGAAATTAGAGAAAGTGCAAAGGTTTGTGACAAGGTTAGTTCCAGAGCTAAGGAGAATGTCCTATGAAGAAAGGTTGAGGGAAATCGGCCTGACGACACTGGAGGACAGGAGGGATAGGGGAGACATGATAATGACATACAAAATACTGCATGGAATAGACAAGGTGGACAGAGACAAGATTTTCCAGAGAGGGGACACGGAAACAAGGGGTCACTCTTGGAAGTTGAAGACTCGGATGAGTCACAGGGATGTTAGGAAGCAGTTCTTCAGTTATAGAGTGGTCAGGAAGTGGAACAGTCTGGCGAGCGATGTAGTGAAGGCAGGTACCATACATAGCTTTAAGACGAGGTATGATATAGCTCATGGAACAGGGAGAGAGAGGACCTAGTAGCGTTCAGTGAAGAGGCAGGGCCAGGAGCTGAGTCTCGACCCCTGCAACCACAATTAGGCGGGTACGTACACACACACACACACACACACACACACACACACACACATGTTGTAACAACAATGTGCAAGGAGGCTGAGGAGAGGTTTATACCCAAGGGTAACAGGAATAATGAAAAAGCCAGGATGAGCCCATGGTTCAC
The DNA here is from genome assembly GCF_026875155.1 of Cherax quadricarinatus. Classification (NCBI taxonomy): domain Eukaryota; kingdom Metazoa; phylum Arthropoda; class Malacostraca; order Decapoda; family Parastacidae; genus Cherax; species Cherax quadricarinatus. The sequence continues at coordinate 8,567,039 of NC_069487.1, read as the reverse complement.
CCAAAGGTGCAGGGAGGCAAAAACCAAGTGTGCTAGGGAATGGAAGAAATATAGAAGGCAAAGGACCCAGGAGAATAAAGAGAGCAGTCGTAGAGCCAGAAACGAATATGCACAGGTAAGAAGGGAGGCCCAACGATAATATGAAAACGACATAGCAGCGAAAGCCAAATCTGACCCGAAACTGTTATACAGCCACATCAGGAGGAAAACAACAGTCAAGGACCAGGTAATCAGGCTAAGGAAGGAAGGAGGAGAGACAACAATAAATGACCGTGAAGTATGTGAAGAACTCAACAAGAGATTCAAAGAAGTGTTCACAGAGGAGACAGAAGGGGCTCCAGAAAGGCGGAGAGGTGGGGCACACCATCAAGTGCTGGACACAGTACACACAACCGAGGAAGAAGTGAAGAGGCTTCGGAGTGAGCTAGATACCTCAAAGGCAATGGGGCCAGATAACATCTCCCCATGGGTCCTGAGAGAGGGAGCAGAGGCGCTATGTGTACCCCTAACAACAATATTCAACACATCTATCGAAACAGGGAGATTGCCTGAGGCATGGAAGACAGCAAATGTAGTCCCAATCTTTAAAAAAAGGAGACAGACATGAAGCACTAAACTACAGACCAGTGTCACTGACATGTATAGTATGCAAAGTCATGGAGAAGATTATCAGAAGAAGAGTGGTGGAACACCTAGAAAGGAATGATCTCATCAACAGCACCCAACATGGTTTCAGGGACAGGAAATCCTGTGTCACAAACCTACTGGACTTCTATGACATTGTGACAGCAGTAAGACAAGAGAGAAGCCATTTGACACAGTTCCACACAAGAGATTAGTGCAAAAACTGGAGGACCAAGCAGGGATAACAGGGAAGGTACTACAATGGATCAGGGAATACTTGTCAGGAAGACAGCAGCAACTCATGGTATGTGGCGAGGTGTCAGAGTGGGCACCTGTGACCAGCGGGGTCCCACAGGGGTCGGTCCTAGGACCAGTGCTGTTTCTGGTATTTGTGAACAACATGACGGAAGGAATAGACTCCGAGGTGTCCCTGTTTGCAGATGACATGAAGTTGATGAGAAGAATTCATTCGATCGAAGACCAGGCAGAACTACAAAGGGATCTGGACAGGCTGTAGACCTGGTCCAGCAACTGGCTCCTGGAGTTCAATCCCACTAAGTGCAAAGTCATGAAGATTGGGGAAGGGCAAAGAAGACTGCAGATGGAGTACAGTCTAAGGGGCCAGAGACTACAAACCTCACTCAAGGAAAAAGATCTTGGGGCGAGTATAACACCAGGCACATCTCCTGAAGCGCACATCAACCAAATAACTGCTGCAGCATATGGGCGCCTAGCAAACCTCAGAACAGCAGTCCGAACATCTTAATAAGGAATCGTTCAGGACCCTGTATACCATATAAGTTAGCCCCATATTGGAGTATGCGGCACCAGTTTAGAACCCACACCTAGTCAAGCACGTAAAGAAACTAGAGAAAAAGCAAAGGTTTGCAACAAGACTAGTCCCAGAGCTAAGAGGTATGTCCTACGAGGAGAGGTTAAGGGAAATCAACCTGACGACACTGGAGGACAGGAGAGATAGGGGGGACATGATAACAACATACAAAATACTGAGAGGAATTGACAAGGTGGACAAAGACAGGATGTTCCAGAGATTGGACACAGTAACAAGGGGACACAGTTGGAAGTTGAAGGCACAAATGAATCACAGGGATGTTAGGAAGTATTTCTTCAGCCACAGAGTAGTCAGGCAGTGGAATAGTTTGGGAAGCAATGTAGTGGAGGCAGGATCCATACATAGCTTTAAGCAGAGGTATGATAAAGCTCACGGTTCAGGGAGAGTGACCTAGTAGTGACCAGTGAAGAGGCGAGGCCAGGAGCTTGGACTCGACCCCTGCAACCTCAGCTAGGTGAGTATACACACACACACATACACACACACACACACACACACACACACACACACACACACACACACAGGGGAGGGGAGTTAAAGTGTGGAGGTACTGTAGTGAGGTAGTCAAGAATACTGTAATGGGATAGTAAAAAGCTTTTTAGTGAAATAGTAAAGTTTATTGCATCTGGATATTATTGTGTTAGGATATTAAGGACTATTGTAGTGGGATAGTCAAAGAGTATTGTGGTGGGACAATAAAATGTTGTAGTGGGATAATAAAATATTGTAGTAGGGTGGGGCAATACAGAGAAATATTGAACATTGTAAAAATAGAACTGAAGAAATATATTTCCTATAAAAGAAATATTTAACAAATAAAATAAACAAAGTTCCAAAATAATTTAAGTCTCCTGTCTGCTGACATAATTTTTTTTTTTCACAAGAAAATATAAGAAATTCAAATTCCCTTCTTTACTTCCTTCCTTTTCATCCCTCCCTTTCCCTTCATCCCTCCCTTTCCCATCCTCCCTCCCTCCTTTCCCATCCTCCCTCCCTCCTTTCCCATCCTCCCTCCCTCCATCCCTACTTCATTCCCAGCTCTATTTTCATCCTCCTCCCTTCTCATCCCTCCTTAGCCCTATCATTATCATCCTCTTCTTCTCCTCCCACAATTACCGTGGCAGCTACTGGGCCCCTCACAGTCCAGGTCTGAATTTGATCACAGATTAAGGTTCATGCGTGATTAAGGAAGTTATCAGGTCAGACTTACTTGGCCATTTCTGAAAGCTGCAACTTGCCATCCTTGTTCGGCAAAGATTTGTAGGCGAACGTTAAAAACTGAGGGGTGAGGCGCTTTGTCAACATGGCACCAAGGCGAATGTGGTAAAATAAAATGAGGTACACGCTTTAATGAGGAAAGTTTATGTATGGTAAAAAAAAAATAAAAACTTAAAATGTTTTTGAATTACCATAAACCATTTAACTGATTTAGTTTTACAATTGTCTTACACAGCATTCCAAAAAAAATTTACTTGCATGTTTCTTTTTTATTTAAGTGTAAATATTTTCAAATACAAATTACATATTTAAAATGCGAGATGAATGCACTGTATTGCAGAGTTATTTTACCTATTTTTGGGTTTAAAATACTAATTCCTGACTCATAGGGATGGATTTACATGTAGACACTAGGGCTGTGTCATATACCTGTCATACACTCGGGGGCTGAGTGAAGGACCTTACTACCATAGTGCAGTGTACCAATGATTTTGTCTTCAGAAACATCTGGTCTTTCTTGGCTTTTTTTAGCAGATCTCGTAGAAAATTTTGGGGAGGTTATGGAAATTAATGCAGCGAGTTTGGGTGATTCAGAGGGGCCTAAGACAGAAAGGCAAAAAGGCTAATTTTCCAATATTAAAAATTATTTAGAAATTTTTAACAAAAGTTATTGAAGTAAAAATAATATAAAATGTTTGTAGGGACCAAGTAGGAAAATACCAACAATCATGGTGTCTTGTACAGTGAACCCTGCTTTAAACCCTCACTGTTTTTCCCATAGAAACACAGTGGGCATGTACCTTGGGGGCCATGTACCCCGGTATTACCCTGGTGGCGTGTATCTTTAGTGCATACCCGGGGGCAGTGATTCCCCGTAGCTACCCCGGCGGGAGTGTACCCCGAAGCATACCCCGGGGGCAGTGTATCCTCAGTAGTCCCCTGGGGCATGTATCCTCAGTAGCTACCCCCGGGGGCAGTGATCCTCATAGCTACCCTGGTGGCGTGTACCCTCAGTAGTATTCTGGTGGCAGTGTTTTTCCCCATAGCTACCTGGTGGGGTGTACCCTAAATAGTGTACCCTGGTGGCAGTGTATCCCAACGTAGCTAATGCGGCGTTTACCTTCCGGGAGTTTACCATTTGTTTCCCTGTACCCCAAGGGGAACCCCTTTTTTTCCCATCCCACCCCACCTTATTATTATAATAATAATTTAAGGAAGCGCTTAAACCCACTAGGGACAAAAGAAAACGTTCCCGAAGCAGAAATTGGACTCTGGCTCGGGAAAGCAGTTGCAACTTTCGCAGTTTTTTTAATACAATTTTCGTTCATACAGCTGTGTATTCATTCCCATTTCAAAGCATTTGGATACTCAGGCCAACATTTGGTGGCAGAGGTGATACTTTTACATTTTGGTTACGCCATTTTTAAGTTTACGCCCGTTATGTGGAGACAAACTGTGTTGCAAAATAAGTTCTTTTTAGGACAATGTTCAATCGGTGTATGGCATTTAAAGTAGTGGAGGATTTTCATATGGCAAAAAACTGCCTAAAAAAATGATGTTTAGCAACTTGAATCTTTTTCTTCAGTATGGACACTGTATGCAATTTAGATGTAGTCTGCCAATTTGAAGCCAGGAAGCCAGCTATGAGCTAGCTCTTTCATCAGTGGGGGAAACAGCAAATTTCTGCCTCCCTGAAAATGGGCTGAGCAGCTCAACACATTAGCGACAATTTCTTTTCACAATTCCTGCAATCCCAGTGTCATTTAGTCATAATCATTACATAGTATAAATTGTTTTAACCCAAACCCACCTATTATCAGTTTCATGTTACAAGAGGGAAGGTAACAGTGAAGTTAGGTTTTTTAAGTGTCATGGTATTTTTCACTATAAAGAAATAGCAGTTTTGGTTTGGTTAGACTGAACGTGGTTTCCCAGTATCCACCAGCTAAGCTTTGGTTGACAGTGTATAGTGCCCCGGCAACCTGCCTTATGTGGCTATTTCTATGAAATTTGCCAATCTCTCCTACTGCCTGTATTTTTTTTTAGTTTTATAACAGTTGCAAGTATCAGATATTGCATGTTGCAGAAACCACATTGCCAGGAAGCTGTTACATTATTATTATAATCAAAAAGAAGCGCTAAGCCACAAGGACTATACAGCGCTGCAGGGCAGGAAGGAAGCGAGGGCATCAGGTGGCAAAAGGGAGATGGATGAGCAACAGGTTACGGATAACAGCGGGGCAGTGGATGGTGAAAGGGTAAAGGGCAGCAAGAGACTGAACCAGAAAGGGCTGAGGGGAGTGCGAAAAGTATCATCAGAGTTTGTGGAGTAAATCAGTCGTTGTCAAGAAGTCAATGAGAGAGTCAGGATTAAAGGAGGGTCCATCAGCAAGAAGGGAAGGTAAAGAGAGAGTAGGAGAACGAAGACGAGTTGGAGGTAAATTCTGCGTGCTCGTTGATAGAGAGGGCAGTCTAACAGAATGGGGCTAATCGATACTGGAACTTGACACTGCTCACAGAGAGGAACAGGGTGCCTCTCCATGAGATACCCATGAGTAAGACGAGTGTGGCCAATGCGAAGGCGAGAGAGTGGTCTCCCAACCTCGGCACTGATGACAAGAAGACGGCCAGTAACCTATGCTCGGTTTAATAGAATGAAGTTTGTTACCGAGCAGAGTTGCCCAAAACGTTGTTGCCAACGGGTGCGAAGGTGGGTAGCTATTGCAGCAAAATGTCCAGAAATGGAACACCTCGATAGGAAATTGGTAGGTCATATACTGCTGACCGCGCGCAGTGTCTGCCTGTTATTGCCCTGTACGTCGACATGACCGGGACCAACAAAAAACAATATCTTTATGTTTGGTAGAGATACGGCGTAGCCAAAGTTGGATACGGAGAAATAGGGGGTGAGATGTATCAAATTTTTTGTATAGCCTGTAGAGCACTAAGGGAGTCTGAGACTACTACAAATGATGACACAGGCATAGATGGGGATACGATAAGTGCTGCAAGAATGGCATACAGTTCAGCAGTAAAAATGCTAGCTGAAGGGTAAGTAAATGCCCTCGTCGACGCTGTCCGGGAAAAAACTGCTGCGAATCCGACGCCGTCTGAAGACTTAGAGCCATCTGTTTTACACAGCGGTGGATGAGAATGGAGTGGAAGTGATCAAGAAAAAAGAGAGCGGGAAGCCACCGTAGGCAGTTGGCTTTCGAGCAAGGGAGTGAGAAAGAACAGACCCGAACAGCTGAAACTTCCCAGGGGGTAGGGAAAAGTGAGATGCTACATGAACATATAAAGGTGGTAACTGAAGGGAAGACAAGAGTGAAAGTAGGCGAAGAGAAAAGAGGGACGGAGCAAACAGGGGCGGCGAAAAGAAAAAAAGAATGTCTACTAATATCGGTGACCATTCTATAAATGGAAGGGATTGTGTAGGGTCGTTTAGAGCGACATAGTAACGAAGGCAATGGGCATCACGGCGATCAGACAAGGATGGAACATTTGCTTCTTATAGAGGCTCTCAACAGGGGAAGAGCGAAAAGCCCAAGGCACAAACGTAAGCCTTGGGTGATGGATAGAGTTAAGGCTAGAGAGAGTAGCAGGAGAGGCCGCGGAATAAATCTGGTCAAACCATAAACGAGTTTCGATTTAAAAAGAGGGCTGAATGTAGGCGAAGCAGGTTCGACGATCAGCTCCCCAGGAAAGATGAGCAAGGGTTTTAAGAAGGTTTAGCCGACTGTGACAAGTTGCCCTTTAGAGAGTAATGTGAGGTTTCCCCGGTTAACGAAGGTTAAGTTCCAGAGCTAAGAGAATAGTCCTATAAGAAAGGTTTGGAGGGAAAATCGGGCCTGACGACACTGAGGACAGTGAGGGATAGGGGAAGCATGATAATGACATACAAAATAGCTGCGATGGAAAAGACAAAGGGACAGAGACAAATTTCCAGAGAGGGGACACGGGAAACAAGGGGTCACTCTTGAATTGGGGGAAAGACTCGTATGAGTCACTACAGGGATGTTAGGACGCAGTTCTTCCGTTATATAGTGTCAGGAAGTGGGAACAGTCCTAGGGAGCGATTAAGTGAAGCAGGTACCATGACATAGCTTTAAGCACGAGTATGATATAGCTCATGTAACAGGGAGAAGAAGAGGACCTAGTAGCGTTCAGTGAAGAGGCAAGTGCCAGTGAGCTGAGTCACGACCCCAGCAACGCAACAATTAGGCGGCTAACGACACACACACAACACATCACACACACAGCACACACACACATAGTTGTAACAACAATGTGCAAGGAAGGCTGAGGAAGGTTTATACCCATGGGGAACAGGACAATGAAAAAAGCCAGGATGAGCTCACATGGTTCACCCCAAAGGTGTCAGGAGGCAAAAAACGCAAGTAGTGCTAGGGAATGGAAGTAAAATATAAGAACAAAGGACCCAGGAAATAAAGAGAGCAGTCGTAGAGCAGAAACGAATATGCACAGGTAAGAAGGAGGCCCACGATAATATGAAAATCGACATAGCAGCGAAAGAGCAAATCTGACACCGAAACTGATTAATATACAGCCACATCATGAGGAAAACGAAACAGTCACGGACCAGGTACTCAGGCTAAGGAAGGGAAGGAGGAGAGACAACAATAAATGACCGTGAAGTATGAGGAAGAACTCAACAAGAGATTCAAAGAATTTTCACAGAGGAGACAGAAGGGCTCCAGAAATGCGGTAGAGTGGGGCACATCCTCAATTTCTGGACACAGTACACACAACCGAGGAAGAAGTGAAGAGGCTTCGGAGTGAGCTAGATACCTCAAAGGCAAAGGGGCCAGATAACACTCCCCCATGGGTCCCTGAGAGAGGGACAGAGGCGGCTATGTGTACCCCCCCTAACAACAATATTCGAACACATCAATCGAAACAGGGAGATTGCCTGAGGCATGGAAGACGCAAATGTATCCCCAATCTTTAAAAAAAGGAGACAGACATGAGAGCAACATAAATACAGGACCAGTGTCCACTGACATGTATAGATGCCAAAGTCATGGAGAAGATTAACAGAAGAATGAGTGGTGGAACACTAGAAAAGGAATGAGTCCATCAACAGCAACCAACATGGTTTCAGGACAGGAAATCCTGTGTCACAAAACCTACTGGACTTCTTATTACATTGTGACAGCATAAGACAAGAAGAAAGACCATTTGACACAGTTTCCACACAAGGAGATTAGTGCAAAAACTGGGGACCAGCAGGATAACAGGGAAGGACTACAATGGATCAGGGAATACTTGCAGGAATACAGCAGCTACTCATGGTGTGATGTGGCGAGGTGGTCAGGTGGGCACCTTTGACCAGCGTGGTCCCACAGTGTCGGTGACTAGGACCAGTGGCTGTTTCTGTTATTTGTGAACAACATGGACGGAAGGAAAGACCTATTTCCTGAGGTGTCCCTGTGTTGCAGATGACATGAAGTTGATAGAAAATTCATTCGATCGAAGTACCACAGGGCAGAACTACAAAGGGATCTGGACAGGCATTAGAGCCTGTCCAGCAACTGGCATCCTGGAGTTCATCCCACTAAGTCAAAGTCATGAAGATTGAGGGAAGGGCAAAGAAGACTGCAGATTTGTACAGTCTAAGGGCCAGAGACGACAAACCTCACTCCAAGGAAAAGTCTTGGGGCGAGTATAACCAGGCAAAACATTCTCCTGAAGGCGGCACATCAACTCAAAATGAACTGCTGCATTGGCGATATGGGCGCGCTATCAAACCTCAGAACATACAGTCCGAACATCTTAATAAGGAATCGTTTTCTAGGACGCCTGTATACCATATAAGTTAGCCCCATATTGGAGTATGCGGTCAACCAGTTTAGAACCCATCACCTAGTCAAGCAACGTAAAGAAACTTAGAGAAAAAGCAAAGGTTTGCAACAAGACAAGCCCAGTATGCTAAGAGTATGTCCCTACGAGGAGAGTTAAGGGAATCAACCTGACGACACTGGAGGACAGGAGAGATAAGGGGGGACATGATAACAACATACAAAATACTGAAGGAATGACAAGGTGGACAAAGACAGATGTTCGAGAGATTGGACACATAGTAACAAGGGGACACAGTTGGAAGTTGAATGCACAAAAATCCACAGGGATGTTAGGAAGTATTCTTCAGCCACAGAGTAGTCAGGCAGGTGGAAAGTTTGGGAAGCAAGTAGTGGAGGCAGGATCCGAATACATGCTTAAGCAGAGGTATGATAAAGCACACACGGTCAGGGAAGAGTGACCTAGTAGACCAGTGAAGGAGGCGAGGCCAGGACTTGACTCGACCCCTGCAACCACCAGCTAGGTGAGTATAACACACACACACATACACACACACACCACACACACACACACACCAACACACACACACACACAGGGGAGGGGAGTTAAAGTGTGGAGGTACTGTAGTGAGGTAGTCATGAATACTGTAATTGGGTAGTAAAAAGCTTTTTTAGTGAAATAGTAGTAAAGTTTATTGCTTCTGGATATTATTGTGTTAGATATTAAGGACTATATTTTAGTGGATAGTCAATAGAGTAAGTGGTGGGGGAACAATAAAATGTTGTATTGGATAATAAATATTGTAAGTAGGGTGGGGCAATAACAGAGAAATATTGAAACATTGTGAAAAATAGAACTGAAGAAATATATTTCACAATAAAAGAAATAATTTAACAATAAAATAAACAAAGTTGCCAAAATAATTTAGTCTCCATCTGCATGACAGTAATTTTATTTTATTTCACAAAGAAAATATAAGAAATTCGAAATTCCCTTCTTTACTTCCTTCCTTTTCATATAACCCTGCCCTTTCCCTTCATTACCCCTCCCTTTCCCATACCTCCCTCCCTCCTTTCCATCCTCCCTCCCTCCGTTTCCATCCTCCCTCCCTCGCAACCTACTTCATTCCCAGCTCTATATTTTCAATCCTGCCTCCCTCTCGATCCCTCCTTAGCGCCTATCATTATCCTACTCTCTTCTCCTCCCCCACAATTACCCAACCACCGTGGCAGCTACTGGGACCCCTTCCCAGTCCAGGTCTGAAATTTGATCACAGATTAAGGTTCATGCGTGATTAAAAGGAAGTTATCAGGTCAGACTTTACTTGGCCAGTTTTTTTTTTTTTTTTTTTTTTTCATTTTTTTCTGAAATCTGCAACTTGCCATCCCTGTTCTGGTCGAATGACTGTGTAGCTTGCGAACGTTAATACGAGAGTGAGTGAGGCGCTTTGTCAACATGGAACCAAGTGCGAATGTGGTAAAATGAGATGTACACGCATTTAACGAGCAAGTTGATATGTATGTTGAAAAATAAAAAAAAACTTAAAATGTTTTGAAAAAAAAATTACCATAAACATTAAGCTGGATTTAGTTTTACAATTGTCATGGTGACACAGCATTCACAAATAACATTTACTTTGCAAGTTTCACTTTTTACTTATAAGGTGATAAATATTATTACAAATACAAATGTAACATATGTTAGAATGCGAGTACTGAATGCACTGTATGCAGAGTTTGACTTTCACCTATATTTGGTTAAATAACTAATTTTCCTGATCTCACTCAGGGATGGATATACATGGAGACACTCAGGGCTGTTTTCATATACCTGTCCATACACTCAGGCAGAGGAAGACCTTACACACTCAAAGAGTCAGTGTACTCAACGAGTTTGTCTTCAGAATCATCAGGACTTTCTTTGGCTTCTTTGTTAGCAGATCTCGTAGAAAAGTTCTGGAGTTATGGAAATTAAGCACTGAAGATTGGTGATATTCAGAGAAAGGCACTAAGACAGGAAAGGCAAAAAGACTAATAATATGTCCAATATTGTAATTATTTAGAATTATTTAACAAAAATGGTAATGAGATAAAAATAAATACAATTTTGTAGTGACCATGGAGGGTAGGAAAATACCAACAATGCCAATGGTGTCTTGTTACAGTGAACACTGCATTTAAACCCCTACACTGTTTTCTAAACTGTAGAAACACAGTGGTGCATGTACTCTTGGTGGCCATGTACCCTCGGTTATCTACCCTTGTGGCAGTTTATTCTTCAGTAGCATACCCCGGTGGCAGTGAATCCCTCAGTAACATATCCCCTGGCGCAGTGTACCGCTGCAGAGCAATACCGTTGTGGCAGTGTATCCTCATAGCTAACCGCATGGTGGCAGTGTATCCTCATTATCTACCCTGGAAGGGCAGTGTATCCTCAGTAGCTACCCTGGTGGCATTGCCCTCAGTAGCATGATTCCTGGTGCAAGTTGTTTTTCCTCAGAGGCTACCCTGGTGGGCAGTGTACCCTCAGTAGTGTAACCCTTGGTTGCAGTGTAATCCTCAACGTAGCTAACTTGCGTCAGGTCCATCCGGGGTAGTGTACCATTTGTGGTTCCATGAGTACCCTAAGGGTATCATACCTTTTTTTATTCCTATCCCACCCACCGGTTATTATTATAATAAGTAATAAAGGAATACGCAAAAAAAACCCACTAGGGGCACAAATGAAGCACTTCCCAGAAGGCAAGCACTTGGCACTACTGGCTCTGGAATACGCAGTTGCAACTTGCGCAGTTTTCTTAATACAATTGCAGTTCATACAGCTGTGTATTCATCTCCCATTTCAATGCATAGTGGACTACTCATAGAGTCCAACATTGGTGGCGAGGTGATATGCATTATTACATTTCTTTACAGCCATTTTAATGTTCAGCAAGCCAGTTTATGTGGAGAAAGACTCGTGGTTGCAAAATAAGTTCTTTTGAGGACAATGCTTCAATCGGTGTATGAGCATTTAAAGTATGATGAGAGTGATTTCATATGGCAAAAAACTGTCCTAATAAATGATTTTTAGCACATGAATCCTTTTCTCCCGTATGGAATCGACTGTATGCAATTTAGATGGTAGGTCTGCCAAATATGAAGGCCAGAAGACCAGCTATGAGCTAGCTCTTTGCATGCAGTAGAGATGCCAAGCTACTCGACATGCCATAGCACTTGAAAAGTAGGGCTGAGCAGCTCAACAACATTAGCGACAATTTCTGTTTCCACAATTCCTGCAATCCCATGTCATTTATTCCATAATCATTACATAGTATAAATTTTTTTTAAAAAACCCAAACCCACCGTATTAGTCAGTTTCCATGTTACAAGAGGGAAGGAACATGAAGTTAGGTTTTTTTTAAAGTGTCATGGTATTTTCACTATAATGAAATAGCAGTTTTGGTTTGGTTAATAACTGAATCGTGGTTTCTCCAGTATCCACGCAGGCTAAGCTATGGTTGGACATTGTATAGTGCCTAACGCGGCAACCTGCCTTATGTGGCTATTTCATGAAATTTGCCAACTCTCCTACTGCTGTATTTTTTTTTAGTTTTTATAACAGTTGCAAGTATCCGATATTGCATGTTGTCAAGATACCACTATTTGCCAGGAAAGACGTGTTACATTATTATTATATCAAAAAGAAGCGCTAAGCCCACAAGGACTGAATACAGCGCTGGCAGGCAGGAAGGAAGCGAGGGCGCATCAGGTGGAAAAAGGATATGAGATGAGCAACAGGTTTACGATAACAGCGGGGCATGGATGGGTGAAAGGGTAAAGGGCAGCAAGAGACTGAAAACCCGAAAAGGGTCTGAGGTAGTGCGAAAAGTATCATCAGAGATTTGTGGAGTAAATCAGTCAGTTGTTCAAGAAGTCAATGAGAGAGTCAGGATGTAAATGAGGGTCCCATTCAGCAAAGAAGGGAAGGTAAAGAGAGAGTAGGAGATCGAAAAAGCGAGCGTTGGATGTAAAATACAGCAGTGCTCGTTGATAGAGAGGGCCAGTCTAACAGAAGATGTGCTAATCGATACATAGGAACTTGACACTGCCACAGAGAGGAACAGGGTGGCCTCTCCATGAGATATCCCATGAGTTAAGGACGAGTGTGGCCAATGCGAAGGGGCCGGGATAAGTGGTCTCCCAACCTCGCACTTGATGACAAGAAGACCGGCCAGTAACCTATGGCTCGGTTAATAGAATGAAGTTTGTTACCGATCAGAGTTGACCAATCGTTTTTGCCAACGGGTGTCGTAAGTGGGGTACTATTGCAGCAAAAATAGTCCAGAAATGAACTAGCCTCATATAGGAGGAATGGTAGGTTCATATACGTGGCTGAACCTCGCCGCAGCAGGTACTGCCTGTTCATTGCCCTGTACGTCGACATGACCCAGGGACCCAACAAAAAAACAGATATTCGATTTATGATTGGTAGAAACGGCGTAGGCCAAAGTTTGGATACGGAGAACTAGGGGATGATATGTATCAAATTTTCGTATAGCCTTGTAGAGCACTAAGGGAGGTCTGAGACACTACAAAGATTGACACTAGGCCCCATAGATGCGAATAGGACGAATAAGTGAGCAAGAATGGCATACAGTTCAGCTCAGTAAAAATGCTAGCTGAAGATAGTAAATGCCTTCGTACTGACGCTGTCCCGGAATACACTGCTGAGCGAACCCGACGCCGTCTGAAGACTTAGAGCCATCTGTGTACACAGGCGTGGCATGAGAAATATATGGGAAGTGATCAGAAAAAGAGAGCGGGAAGCCACCGTAGGCAGTTGAGCTTTTAGCAAGGTGAGTGAGAAAGAAAAGACCCGAACAGCTGAAACTTCCCCAGGGTGGGGTAGGGATAAAGTGAGATGCTACATGAACAATAGTAAAGGTGGTAACGTGAAGGGAAGACAATAGTGAAAGTTAGGCGAAGAGAAGAAAGGAAACGGAGCAAACAGGGGCGGCGAACGAATAAGAGAATGTCTACAAATATCGGTGACCATTCTATATATGTAAGGATTGAGTAGATCCGTGAGAGCGTACATAGTAAAACGAAGCAATGGGCATCACGGGCGATCAGACAAATGGAACCTTTGCTTCTGTAAAGAGGGCTCTGCAACAGGAAGATCGAGAAAGCACCAAGGCATACAAAGCAAACTTAAGCCTTGGTGAGTGGATAGATTTTAAGGCTAGAGAGAGTACGAGGAGAGGCGCTGAATCAATCTGGAGTCATCCATAATCGAGTTTCGATAAAACTAGGCTGAATGTAGGCGAAGCAGGTTACCGGAGACGATCAGCTCCCGGCAGGGAAAGATGAAGCAGGGTTTTTTAAAGAAGGTTTAGCCGTCTGGTACCAATTGCTTTCAAAGAGGATTAATGTGAGGTTTCCAGGTTTAAACCGGTACGGCAAAGAGAAGGCACTAGAAAACCTGACTGTATCACGTTCGGTGTATACGGGATGGCCATATAGATCCAAAGGGAAGATCGGAGATAACAGAGCAGACTAGTGAAAGTAATTATGGAGAGTTTTGGTACTTTGTAAATTATAAACTCCATGGGTTGGTGGGACCAAGTGGAAACACGGTCGGTGAACCGCATGCTGGGGAGAGAAACTGCAATAGGTTACAGTCAGCCGCGCCTGCACAAGCAATAGCGAAGTTCATAACATAGAGTGATGACCAAATAATGGGTGGAAGAACAGGGCCAAACCATTTATAGCAAGGAGAAAAAAGTGTAGTTCTAGAACACTCCCTGAGGACAAACCGTTCAGCTTGGACGAAGTCCGGGGAAAAGAACATTAGGGAAAGAACATTATTGTGGACTCAACACGGAATGTCTGTCAGTTAAAAAAGTTCTTAAGGAATGGATGGTAGATTGCCCTCGGAGGCCCGTAAGGAATGGGGCCTGGCCAAAATATTATACTGCAGTTTGTGTCATATGCCTTCTCAAGGTCAAAAATATGCAATAACTGAGTGATTATTCGCAAAGGGCATTACGAACATACGTATCCAAGCGTAGATAAGGGGTCTGATGGTAGAACGACCCCTTTACGAAAGCATATTGGACGTAGCGAGAGACTGTTGTGAGACTCTAAATATCCACTTTAAACGTCGATTTACGAGGCGTCTCCATCACTTTGGCAAATCTGCACTTGTAAGAGCGATGGGGCGATAAGTGGAGCATATGTCCTGTATACCGGTTTTGTGCGGAAAGTAGTAAGAGGGACAATGGCATATTTCCACTGCTGGGGAAGAACTCATTGTGCCCAAATAAGATTGAAGAGGTTATTAGAGGACTACAAGGGACTGACCGATGTAAATGTTGTCACATACTGAATATGAATGTCATCCCAGGAGGCCCAGCTGCCGATGATTGATACGGCAAGCTGAGATGCGTTGCCATCCAGGTCTTGAGTGTAAAAGAGGCACATTATACTGTTCTTCCCGAGAGAAAGAAAAGACCAAGGTATACTGAACACTCTGGCATGATCCTTGAGGAAGAAACAGTGGCATAGATGGAGCCCTCGGCGAAATACGACCAATGTGTTCCAAGTTCAATGTGCAGAGGCGACCGGAGATGAGTTTGCTATATCAACACCATGTGAACCCGGTTAGAACAGGAGCCGGTCAGGAGAGTATTTACCCACTCAACTTTCCTCACTTTTTTCCAACTGTGCACATCATAGAAGAAGCAGAGGTGATGGTGGAAACATAGTCTCGCCACCAAGTGCGTTAGCTTCATCGGATGACTCGGAGCGGCTGAGTCGCACAGCTTCTGCTTAAAATCAACAAGTCTCATCTCATGCGAGTTCTCTATTGAACCGGTACCTGCCCCGAAGCAGCACGTTTCAAACATAACTTGCACGAGCAAACAACAGGAGACCCACCAGGCAACGCACTTCTGAGAATGCCTGCCTGAGGTGTGGGGTATAGAAATGAGGAAGCTGCGGTATAAACTGATGTCGAGAAGATGTGTAGGAGCTCAAACAATGAGGATGAAGAAGGAACCTCACTAAAAGCAGTGAGGTGTGAGTAAAAGATCCAATTTGCCCGATCAAATGCCAGCGAGGCCTACGGGAAGGATGGTGAATAGGAAGAGAAGTAAGAATGATCGGAAAATTGATCAGCAGTCATGTAAGTCTGGTAAACAGACCAGGTGAAGTCTAGTGCAGTGGAGGAAGAGCAGACTGATATATCGATGCAAGAAGAGAGTATGAGTACGAAGGATCAAAATGGGTGGTGAGTACCGCGTATTTTAAAACAGGAGGGGGTGAGAGGCAAGAAAAGCGCTCCAACTGATGCCACGTGTAGTCAACGCAATGAGACCCCCCCCAGAGGAAATGTGGGCATTAAAATCACCAAGTAACAGAAGAGGTGGTGTAAGGATGAACAAGAAAGGGCAAGTCTGGATAGAAAATGCATCAGAAGGAGAGAGATATAAAAGAACTATGAAACCACTTATTTCAAGTGATACGGGCTGCATTGTAATGCACGAGTATTTGACAAATAGTTTGACAGTACGGAATATCATTGCGTAGAAGAAGGGAAGCTACATTAAAGTCCGCATGCTGATAAAGATACGCGAAAGAAAGTACAATAAATGTATAGCCTAGAGATAGGTTGTAAAACAGCGAGTGTAATTTTGGTTCTTGTAAGCAAGCACCAACAGGGGAAAACAGGAAAGCAAACATTATCATGAAGGCTCACGCCGATTACCCCTGAGGAGCCGCGGATATTCCACTGTAAATAGGCCAAGATTGGCGATGAAGAAAATATCAGGAATCTGTAGGTAAAAGGGCAACCTACGTGACTATAGGGTTAGAAAAGTCAACGTGTGGTGGACATTGAAGATGTTCCACGTAGGCGAAAGGGAACGGAGCGTTGCGAAAGATGGGTTGTGAAAGATGAGGAGAGGAAGAGAAGGAACCAGAAGTGAATCAGTGTGCTCATTGAAGGTTTAAGTAGTCTCTGCAATATATTCTGAATGGTCTTCAAGATTGTTGTCTGAATTCATAGATGTATGGGAAACGCATATTTGGAGATAGGAGGAGTATGGTGGAGTAAGAATGGGACAGTAAATGGACTGTACAAGTAGAGGGGGAGGGAAAGTGTAAGGGACTGGAGATAAGTGTGGGGGGGGACAGAAGAGGTAGAAAGCCTGGGAGGTGACAGAAGAGGGAAGAAACTTGGGAGGGGACGGGGGTGGAGAGGCAGTAGTACGAGGAGGAGTTAGAAATCTCCACACTTGTAATAGAGCCAGAGTGAGGGGAAGAACTAGGTACAGAACCTGGAAAGGTAACGTGTGGAGGTGGATAAGAAGGGAAGGAAGGGCAAAGAAGATTTGACAATGTGGATTTTTTTGGACTTCTGAGTTAGAGGGGCGATTGGGTATTAGGTGTCATAAATAGCGGGTCTTGTCGATACTGGGGCTTTTGAGGAAGGACGCGAAGATGTGAGAACAGATCTGAGTTTAGTCGGGACGTCAGAGCCAAGGACAGCAAAAGGAATTAGATGCAGTAATGCTATGGAGGGGTAACTAACAGAAGAGGCTGCGAGAAGGATGGACCTCGCAGAAGTGGGGGATGTTTGGAAAACACAGAATAAGAAATCACGTGGAAGTCTCCATTTGATGCGGAGATGATTAACGTGTCCATAGCATAAGGGAGACCATCGCCTCTTTGAGCAACGATTTCACGTAAATTAAGTTAGACTGACTTGGCAACGCGGGAGTACGAAGGGTGAGCTTCATTACAAAGTAAGGACGAAGATGGAGGTAGACTGCAAAGATGTATTAGAATGGTTTGTCGGCCACCACAGACGTGTGCATTCGGTCCAAGATCTGCAATATTATTCGCTGGGTGACCAAACGCCAGCATTACTACATGTTGCGGTGTAGGTATGATCACCTTTCGAACATGTAACGGTCGATGTCCCGCGACATAAACAGAGGACTGGAGTTCTCGGCTGTCAAAAGTTAAACTAGCCAGCAGTTGCACGGTGTAACGTCTCCGCCGCCCGTGCAGGAAGGACATAAGAGTCCTACCTTTCAGAGGTTGGAGGTACTCCTGGAGGGTTCAGGCCTGTTCAAAATGCATGACCAACTTGAACTGGAAATTTCTGTTTGGAGCTATGGTATGGGGGCAAATGACAGTAGGTACCACTACAAGAATTAGAAGAAAGATGTTTTTTCAATAGTGAATAGAGAGTATCGAGTATGTCGAAAGGAAGAAAAGATCGATGAGCTTTGGGTAGCATTCTGGACAGTGACTAATGCTGGCGGAGGAACACGCTCTGAGAGCGTGAAATGAAATCTCTCTGCCAACATACGTCAGGGAGCGCTTTGAGGCAATACTAGTGGTCAAAGGTAGGCAGAAGAAGAAGTTGGTCTAAAGTAAAGAATTTATCCATTGTGTGGTCCGAAACCTGAGCGTGGAGAGGAGGTGACTTGGAACGTGTCGTCGTTTCCGTAGTAGAAAGTGGGAATGGTAACGACAGAGGAGGGAGGAGCAATCATCAGGAATTGACGTGGCGTTTTAGGGAGTAAGGACCGGAGTGGTTCCGGCATGAAATGGGTTGGGCGATTCGAAAATTGGCCGTACCGTAGAGGAGAAGCCGAAGCATAGTAAAGAGAGAGAGCGGATAAGTTCAGACAATCGAGGCGTTCAGTCGAGAGCCCTCGCCGGTACCGTGGAGAGGCGGTGAGGAAACAGACCATCAAGAGGTACAGGGCAATCAGGAGTGTCAAGAGTGGTTCTAAACACATAGGCAGTGTCATAAAGGTGGTGCGGTATCAAGAAGGTGTCCCGGGTTAAGTGGTTTCATGACTAGGGCTGCCATGGTTAGGTTATCGCACCCTTAGCTTTTTGTTTTTAAGATAAAAAAAAGAAAGAAGAAAGAAAATAAAAACAAAAATAGAAGAATAAAAAAAGTGGGGAGCGGGCCGAGGAATAGTTTCCCAGGAGGAATGAAAGGCCGGAAAATTCCTCCCTCCGCGCTCCAATAGGGACTCGACACCGGGCTAGTTAGCGCAGAAATGCAGGCATGGCGACCCGTGCCATACCCCTAATAGCCCTTCAATGCCATTTAAACCAGCAATCCGGCGATAGCACCTCACATCTGCCGAGCTACCTCGGTGGAACTAAAGAGAAAGCGGGCCAGATATCCGCCACAAAGCATACCTCCTTCAGCCACCACGCCCTCAGGAAATCCGAAGGTGGCTTCCCCAGAGATACATCCCGTGCGGCCCAAAGATCACCCAAGGAGCGCATACTCCGGGATACCGGAGGAGGAATCGGGACAATCCCTAGGCAGATCCAGATTCCACGGCAAAACGTTAACGCCACCTGCCAAGAAACCTCAACGGAATGGGATCGTCCGCCGGAGGTCCCTTTCCGCCCTACCCGCTAGGAACTAGCGCGCCTGTGGGGGAGAAATCACGAAGGCTAAAAAGAGAAGGGACCAAAAGGGAGGGGTGATGAGGAGGAGGAGGAATGGAAAAAGGGAGGATGGTGAGATGGGATAGGGGAGGGAGAATGGGGGGTAATTAGGTCTGTGTCCTGAGGAAGAAGACCGACAGGCTTAAGTTCCTCAGACGCAAGAGCCTCATCAACACCACGCCAAGAGCCCGCCCCTGTAAGAGGGTGAAGCAGTTACAAACCTACACTGATAAATCTCCTTGTCCTTCTGCGTATTACCGCCCATAGCCTCACAACACCCTTTCTATTCCATCACAGCTTTCCTGCATGGCAGTGTATGACCTGGTTATCATTGCTTATCATGTCTTGTCTGGCATGTTGTACCAGCAGATAAATAGGTTAGGTTAGGTAAGGTTATCAGGGAAACAGAACCAGGTGTCTCAATGACACGGGGTCATTAGATGATGGCCTGTCATTGGAGCTTTTGGTCATCTGACCGAGGCCTTCCACTGGCTTACCGGTCAACCCCTTTAAAAATTATGGTCATAGTTATAGTAAATAGGTGCCTGATTGTTAGTCAGCTTTGGAGTATGCAGTATACCTTACATAGTGATAGTCTTAGAATTAAGTGAAGCAGGATAACACTTTTTTTTTTGTAATTAAACACTACAGTATTTCTACAGCAACATCCCGGGTAAGTGCTTGAACATGCAGTGACTGTGACTTTATAGGTGTTATATTTCCCCTTCCTCTACCTTACCGTCTTATCAGTTTTCACTTAATACTACCTTACCGTGTTATCAGTTTTCACTTAATACTACCTTACCGTGTTATCAGTTTTCACTTGATATTACCTTACTGTCTACCTACCTGGAGGATATTCCAGGGGTCAATGCCCCCGCGGCCTAGTCCTTGACCAGGCCTCCCAGTGGATCAGGGTCTGTTCAACCAGGCTGCTGCTGCTGGCCGATGAATTGCAGCACATCTGATTGGGCACTGATTTTAGGTGTCTGTCCAGTTCCCTCTTGTAGATAGCCAAAGGTCTACTGGTAGGCTGATAAAGCAGTCCTGGATCCCGAACACTTAGTGTTTTCTCTTAGTGTAATCATAAGAACATAAGAAAGAAGGAACACTGCAACAGGCCTACTGACCCATGTGGAGCAGGTCCATGTCCCCCCCCCCCTGGATTAGCCCAATGACCCACCCAGTCTGATCATCTCCACTCAAGGATGGAGCACTGCACCAGACCCAGCAGCACAAGCTAGTCAGGTCCAACTCACACCCATTCATGTATTTATCTAACCTATTTTTAAAACTACACAACGTTTTAGCCTGAATAACTGTACTCGGGAGTTTGTTCCACTCATCCACAATTCTATTACCAAACCAGTGCTTTCCTATATCCTTTCTGAATCTGAATTTTTCCAACTTAAAACCATTGCTGCGAGTCCTGTCTTGGCTGGAAATTTTCAGCACGCTATTTACATCCCCTTTATTTATTCCTGTTTTCCATTTATACACCTCGATCATATTCCCCCTAATTCTACGCCTTTTGAGAGAGTGCAGATTCAGGGCCCTCAGTCTATCCTCATGATACCTCTTCCTTTTAATTTAGGGTATGCTGCACCATCTGCTTAGTCTTTTGCTTTCGTAGGGAGTTATTTGTGTGTGCATATTTGAAATCAGTCCCTCTAAAAATTTTCCAGGTGTACGTAGATTATAATTCATCTTTCTCGCCTGAGTTCCATGGAGTACAGGCCAAGGGACTTCAAACATTTCCAGTAATTATGGTGCTTGACTGAACTAGTATGTGCAGTTAAAGTTATTTGCACTTTCTCTAGATTTGTCATTTTACCTGCCCTGAATGGAACTGTTAGTGTATAGAAGTATTCCAGCCTAGACAGAACAAGTGATTTAAAAAGGATCATTGGTGTGGCATTCCACATTTTGAAAGTTCTCATTATCCATCCTATCATTTTCCTCGGAGATGTGATAGTGACACTGCTGTGATCTTTGAAGGTGAGAGCCTTTGACATTATCACTTGCAAGTCCTTCACATTAGTTTTTTTTGCTCTATGCTGCGGTTAGAATTTGTTGCGTACTCCATTCTAGAAATTTGTCCTAATCAAATATCATATTGTTTTCCGTAGCCATTAGAAAACTTGGTTTATATCCACTTGGACAATTACCGTATCCTCAATGGATGACACTCATAAAGATTCTAATATAGTCTGCAAAAGAAGACACGGTGTTATGGTTTACATCACTGTGTCAGATATTAGGATGAGGAAAAGGACTGGAGGAAGTACTGTACCGTGTGGAAAAAGCCTTTTCACTATGGCAACCTTCAACTCAACTCTGTTTATCATTACTCTTTGTGTTCTATTGGTTAGTAAGTTTAAGATCCATAGTGTGTCATCAGTTTTCGGATAGTCACTCCAATGATAGATTTTTTTTCCTAAGTAAACAACAAAGTTTAACATGAGCAAATTTTAGTCATTCACCCGTTTGGAACTTTATTTACTATATAAAAAAACTTTAAGGTAGCCCTGCTTTGAAAGACAAAAAGATACCAACAGGCACGGCACTTCAAACACACACACACACACACACACAAACTGTTATCAACTACTGTCAAGGGAGTTACCATCGTGTTGGTAAAGCTCTTTTGATCGAAAGAACTGAAGTTACCTGATCCTTCCTCTGATCGACCTTGAATATCTCCCATTCTCCAGGCATTTTATCACTCCATCGAGGTCATCCTAATCGTAATAATAATAATAAACTTCTGCCAAGTGTTAACCAACGTGTCATCTTCACAGCCCACGAACATTGCTTATCTACAACTTATTTTGCTCTCTACTGGCAGTGTTGTCATCTAAGGCATTGCTAACAGTGATACCAGCTACAGAATTATTACATTCATGAAGGGGAAGAACTAAACCTGTAGGGGCCATACAGCACCTTGGGGAAGGAATGCATTCAGGCTCAATTCAAGGAACTAAAACAATGGTCCATTTCCTTAGATCAGAAGTCTGTCCCCAGCATCATGGAACCTCCTATGAGGGTGCCAGCTACACAAGCTTATACAGTATTAAATACATACTATGTTAAGTTGCTCTCAGTAGTGTTGGGTTCTGCACAACTAGAAATGTTTCAATCTATGTTACCACTGCCAACAACTTCAAGCATCAGTGTCTATTAATAATATTGCCATCTAAAGCACCTACATTTTCTATGAACAGTCGTACCATCTAGCACACCTTGACTCTTGCAAAGTTACCACTCAAGGCACATTCTTTCTACTAGCAGAAATACCATATAAGCCACCTTTACTGTCTACTAGCAGAGTTACTAAGTATAAACAAATTCTACTTACACATAAAGCAGTCTAAGTATTTGCTACTCATCTTGGCAATAGTTATTGCTGCATTGTAACATTTGAATTAATCTTTCTATAATTATTTAATTTTATTTCACTGTGTTTTATATAAATATTTTTTTTTACCGACAGTTGAAGGTACGGATATAGAGGCATAGTGCCAACAAGTGTGGGTAGAATAACAAGTGTCATTCAGGGTTGACTATTATCAAGTAATACAATGTTTTTAACATATACTTACAAAGAATGCTTTAAGAATTATTTAGAAAATCTATGGTCTCTCTCAAACCCTTAAAGGAAACATTCCTGCAAGATCAGTAACTTCTAGTAATGGCACTGATCTACATACATGTATTCTAGCAGGTTCTCGAGCCAAGCACATCTCCCAACTACTGGGCACCACTACCAGTGCTCACCTTCAGCTTTCTGGTGACCTAATCAACAGCATTAGAAATCAACAAGCTTAAAACTCGCCAGCTACAGACTAGGTTATAGATTTACTCCCAAGGGAATTCAGACCAGATAAGGATGTTTGTTCATCTTGTCTAGCTTTTATGGGCCTAGCCAAACTCTACTCTTTTGCAACATCTGTTACAAACATTTGGCAAGGCAATAGAGTTCACCGTAAGTGTTCTAGTTGCATGCAAACTTCTACATGGAGACCCTAAAGATGGGTTTTCCATCATCATCCCATCACCATAACTGGTTATACTGTGTGGATGACACCCATTATTACAACTAGAAGATTCAACCTTATAAACCTAGAAAAAGGTCTTAATTTTCTTAAACCTTTCATACAGCTCATTTTGGAAGGAGAGAGAATACATCATTTTCTAGACTTCTTAGTTTTTAAAACAGTTCAAATTTTGAAATTTAAGGTTTTCCATTAATCGACTCATAAAAACAATATTTTACACCTCCCATTATGAAAGAAAGACATAACAAGGAATCTTGATCAGCTTTTTTTTTTTTTTTTTGACTGCCTAAAGAGTGTGGGGGCCTCAAAATTTTAGAAGAGGAATACGACACAAGTATAAAAATCTTCTCCACAATACAAATTCTGTCACAATTCATCAGAGACTGTAAACAGAGGACCCAGCAAATCCTATTTACTTCAACAGAAGGCAAGCGAGATATTCTCCTCATGTTCCAACAGGCAACATCATAGATATAATTATCAAAGTAATCAAAAGTGATACTAACGTAGCAATCCGAAACATTACCAGATCTGGACATGGGCTATCAAAAACAACACACAAGACAGAGTATAGACGCCAGGATTCGGGAAAACCAGGATGCTTATAGGACTCGTAACACTAACAATGTGTCATTCATAGGAACAAACATGTATATCTAATGTCGTAAACAGATGCCATTCATTTTATTAAAGAGGATAGAGACCAATGACAGTGCATGGACTCAGCAGTCATTGGCGCAACCAATAAGAGTGAAAAAAAACCAGGGTGTCTAGCATACTTCCCTTCTGATGTATGACAGATGAGACCATGTAGTCCAAACTGATCAGCTGACATCTTGCCGTAAATGATCTTATGTTCAGCGAGTATGGGGGAGGTCTGAATAGCTACACACCAAATAGCCTGTGGATCGAGTTGAGTGCCCAAGGAGGAACTGGGAACAGCTAAAAGGAAATTTGAATGTGGTGCCTTCACCACTAGGAGACGAGCTTTGTCCTTCCTTGAAGCGTTGTTCAGCACTGTGCTAGCGAGTATTTCCATGACTGGATTGTCCCAATGAGACTGTGCTCTTAAGGAGGAGCTGGCCTGCTTGGAGTCTGCAAGGCTGTCCTACAGCATGGCTGCTTCGATGAACTTGGGGTCGTGAGCTCCTACAACATCTCTTAAGCATTCCGACACAATCTCCTTTACTAGCTCACTGGAAACCATACACAAGGACAGAAATGCAAGTAATGCTATCTGTGTTGCCTTGCACACCCTTATACCTCCCAGTCGCATTGGAAGTGTTGACTGGTCCCATTAGTGATCTTCCAGTGACATATTCACTGCTTTCCTAAAGACAGATCTCAGGCGTGCATCATATTCACTGAGTGTTGGGTTGTTGAAAGAGGGTGCACACCTCAAGAAGTTAATCAGTCTTGGCAGAGTTAGACGCCTTGTGAGGAGATACAGTGTCGTGAGCATCTAGATCATTTATTCTCTCCTCCCTTCTCTTCAGGTCATTCAGTTTGTCCTTGAGGACTCATTCGAGAATGAGTTAAATTGACATATTACCTCAAACTACAGCAGTACTCAACCTGCACGCTGCATCAAAGTGCTTAGTACTTATTATAGATAAATAATTCAGAGAGCCGACAAGTTTATGAGTGAGACACTTGTGTAACACTTGGGTATCTTGACTGTGGAAACGTTTCACCAACAAGTGGCTTCCTTTGTCCGGTACAGAGATGAATGGTGGTAGATGAGAAGTTGGAGGTAATCAGTCCCTCTGCCTCGGATTGATGTGTTCAGCTGATCAAGATTGATGGACTGGGGTTTGGGGTTTTCCTAGACTGAAGACACAAAATATACAATATCTGTTGTGCACATGATTGCTAACTACTGAATGACTTGATAAAAGTAAACCCTGAGTGAAATGTAGTCCTCATAATTATTTGTTCTGTATTTAGGCTTTTATATCCATACAGTTAAATGTATGTTTAGAAAGGAAAATTTTGACAGGCTGGTTAGTATGGGGAGTCAAATATCAATAAAGTTGGGCTGTTATAACATATGTTATTCCTGAGATATTCCACAGCCAAAAATAGTCTGATATGTACCAAGGTAGTATATAACTGACTTAATGTCTGACAATGAGGGAAGCAATTCTTTCCTCTCCATCACGAAATTTGTCTTGCCTTATATACCTCTCCCGTTAATGACGAAGACAATCAACAAAATTCTGATTCATTAATATTTGAAAAGTAATTATATATCAAACTAGACTTTATATTTTACTCATATTGCTTTACAGTATTAATTTAAAATAAAAAAATTCTTTCTCAAGTGATTATATTACTGTGAGCTTACCTAGAGCTATGCTACAGGAGTTTACAGTGCTCGGTGTTAAGGTCACATTTATGAAGCTGGTTTGGGGGTGGTGATCTGCTGCAAATTGCTTGCCCTTAGGAATTTACACCATCATATTGGTAATAGCTTGAAAAATTATACTGATATTGTCAAATTGACAATGTTAATCATTATTAGAACCACTGCAAATAAACAAATTAATTTGTCCATGCTATTTTTTTTTCTCAAAATCTAGCAAGAAATGTACACCCCTGAATTTTGAAATCAAAATACACTCAACAAAAAAATCATTTTGAAAAACTGCAGACAGTTCACTAGTAAGACTAGTTAAAAATATTCATTGTTAAGAAACTGCTTGTGCAGAGGAAGTCGTGCAAATATGATGTCACCAGTGTGGGAGAAGCCAATTGTGCATCAGTTTATAAGATACGAGATAGCAAGGCTGAGAGGCTGAGAGCTTTGATCCTCAGAGTTTTTTCTTTATTAAAACGGCTATGGTTTTAATGCAAGGGCTAATGTCTTTAGGGTAAGAGCTTCAGTCTGTAAGGCAAGGGCTTCTGCCTTTCGAGCAAAAGACTGTCTTTAAGGGAATTCTCCCCTTTTTTTTTTTCTTTTTTTTTTTTTTTTGGCCAAGGAAACATGCCTTCAGAACATAAATTCCTGTCTATCGGGCAAGATCTTCTGCTCAAAGTGGCCTTCACTATCTTCCCTTTGAAGCACCCTGTTCTTATTATAGTAATAAAAGGAGGGGGGAAACCTGCGAGATGAGAGGCATTCAGGTTTGATTCAAGAAAGGTGAGAGTAGGCCCAATCTGTCTGATCAAGAGGCCCCCACCAGCCTGAGGGAACCTCCCAGGAGGGGTGGTTAATCAGGTAGCTGATTAACTCTTCCTGAAATACTAAAGTCTCCCACCTCAGGTTTACAGAATTCAACAAATTGTGTGAGTCCCACCTTGCATGATTGAATTTGAAAGGGAAACAGCTTTGTTCTCATTGTGTAATTATCATACAGACCAAGGTATCAGTTCAGTGATAATGCATCCAATTTATAATCATAAAACTTCTTGCTTATAAAACTGCAACTGTTTTGGTCATGTGCAAAGCAGTGCAATAAAAAGTAAATAGTTGGAATCTGTTTATGAAAAATAATTAAAAAGCATAAATTTTAGAAAACAACTTTCAGACTAGACAGGACACTATGCACTTCATAAATGATTAAGGAGGTAAAGTAAAATGAATATTGAAGTAGATAATCGCAAGGGAAATCACCAGAGCAACAGGGAAAAGATAAACGCCAGCCTTTCCAAAGAGGATATTCCTAGAGAGCAATTTGCAGCCATACATGCCCCAAAACACCACTTATTACATTACAACTACAGGTGCAAGTGGTGGTTGTTTGGGGGAAGGGGAGGGATCAAGTGCTAGTTGTGGTGGTGGTGAAGGTGACGGAATGAATTGTGATGGCTGTTGTGGACCTGGTGATATTGGCTGTGGTGGTAGAGGTGGTTGGGGAGAGGAAGGAGAAAGGGGCTCCTACTCGCACTCTAAGTCTAGATATCTAGACCACTACTACAAGGGGCTTTCCCATACATGGGAGAGCTATAAAGAAGTGTAAGATGTGTGTGAGCTTAGCCCCGATCTCACTATACCTTTAACTCGTCTGCCTCTATGTAACCACTGTTGTCTTTGTCGTAAGCTTTCCATATCTGTAAGGGTGAGACGGGAGACACAATGACGGAAGAGACAGAGCTACAGAGACAGCTTTGTGCGCACGCACATACACGCACGCATGCACACACACACACACACACACACACACACACACACACACACACACACACACACACACACACACACACACACACACACACACACACACACACACACACACCATAACTTACTCCTGCCACCTGTTGGCAGTATTCTTACCTTAAGTTCATTACTGTCTATAAAACCATTATGGTCAGCATCATATTGTTTCCAGATCTGAAAAGGACAAATTAGGGATGTAATTGGACAGTCTGTTCCACTGCCCAGTTTGTGGTAGAGAGAGTAACATCGGAGATTAAGATGAAGAAACATCGTCATGCAAGAGACAGGGTGGTGAAGATGACTGGTGGTGGTCACTGAAGGTGATGGAACATCATCATGCAGGAGACAGGGTGGTGAAGATGACTGGTGGTGGTCACTGAAGGTGAAGAAGAAAAATGTCGCTTTAAGAAAATGGTAGTGTATAAGACTGTCATTGGAGATTCAGGTATGAGAGAGAGATGGTGGAGAAAACCAGTGGTATGAAAGGGAGGTGGTGGAGAGGACCAGTGGTATGAGAGGGTGGTGGTGGAGAGGACTGGTGGTATGAGAGGGAGATGGTGGAGAAGACCAGTGGTATGAGAGGGAGATGGTGGAGAAGACCAGTGGTATGAGAGGGTGGTGGTGGAGAGGACCAGTGGTATGAGAGGTGGTGAAGAGGACTGGTGGTATGAGAGGGAGGTGGTGGAGAGGACTGGTGGTATGAGAGGGAGGTGGTGGAGAGGAACAGTGGTATGAGAGGGAGGTGGTGGAGAGGACCAGTGGTATGAGAGGGAGGTGGTGGAGAGGACCAGTGGTATGAGAGGGAGGTGGTGGAGAGGACCAGTGGTATGAGAGGGAGGTGGTGGAGAGGAACAGTGGTATGAGAGGGAGGTGGTGGAGAGGACCAGTGGTAGAGAAGACTGGAGGAAGAAACTGAGGTAGAAGAGTCTGTAGATTTAGGATTTACTCATTATGAAGAGAAAAATGAATAAGTGGAGATAGAACACACATGTTCTAAAATCATTAAATTATGATAAAAACAAGTGGAAGACATTTTCTGCATATCATTCTCATAAGTAAGAACTTACAAGTGGGTTAACATGCAATTTAAGCTTTGAAGTCATCACGCATAATAAAACTTCGGATTCCAAACTAAATAAACCAAGTTAATGCAGAAAAAATAATTACAATATGACACATCGTCAGTTTTTGGAACTCTACATATTATATTCTTTCTGAAAATAATCTTTGCTACAGCAAGCATAAGACAACCACTGTCCTGACTCAGCAATGGTTGGTAATACGTTGATGGGTGGTTGTTTAATTGGGCTTAAAGAAAGAATTTCGACACACAAGGGGCCATTAAGAGGCACATAAGTTCCCCATCTTCTAATAACATGCTCATTTTTCCAGTATAATCTACCCTGTCTATAATTACTATCACATTTGCTTTGTCTGTAATTTTTTTTTTTTTTTTCAACAAGTTGGCTGTCTCCCACTGAGGCAGGGTGACCCAAAAAGAAAGAAAATCCCCAGAAAGAAAATACTTTCATCATTCAACACTTTCACCTCACTCACACATAATCACTGTTTTTGCAGAGGTGCTCAGAACGCAACAGTTTAGAAGCATATACAGTAAGGCCCCGCTTTACGGCGTTTTGCCTTACGGCGTTCCGCTAATACGGCGATGTCAAATTATGACCAAAATTTGCTATACGGCAAGCGGTCTTTTAAATACGGCGCCCCCACCCGGTTTGTTTACATTTTCCGTGACCACATCTACATATTATGTCAGGAAACTTTCCAAAATTTCAAATGTTTTAAAGTTACTGCATATTTTATATGTACTCTGATAATTATACTTATGTGTACCTGTACCTAAATATACTTACACACTGTGCTGGTGTGCAGGTACACATTAAAATCGCTAAGTCTCTCTCTACTCATGACGCCAATACTACGTAATAATAATCGCTCCTGGGCACACTAAATGTCTTATTTTACATCAATATAAGCATTTTCATTAATCCATCTATGATATTTTCCTCAAAATTATATATGAAACCCATTACATAGCATATAAACATGATACATACACTCAGAATAAAAATTGATGTAAATATGAGATTTGTTTACAAAGCAGCTGTGTAGGTTGTGTCAAAGAATTACGTTTTCTCTAGTCAAACACTGGGGGGTAACTGTAGAAAAATATTCTTTTCGTATGCCTTTACTCTATGTATAGCAATTCACGACCCTTGTGGGTTTAGTGCTTTTTATAATTAATAATAATTATTATTTATTATTATTATTAATAATAATAATATTATTAATATTAATATTAATAATAATAATAATAATAATAATAATAATACAGTGGAACCTCAAAAATCGAATTGCTCCCAACTCAACCAATTATGTAAGTGTATTTTTGTAAGTGCTTTTGTAAGTGTATTTTTGAGGGTCTTAAATGGACTAATCTAATTTACATTATTCCTGATGGGAATAAATTCGTTCGGTAGTGGCACTCGAACAGCCTTCTGGACCAAAGAAAGTTCGATATTTGAGGTTCCACTGTATTATCATCATCATTATTATTATTATTATTATTATTATTATTATTATTATTATTATTATTATTATTATCTTCATTCACTCTAAAAATGGTGTGTTGCTGTTTGTTTATTCTGAACTAACTTGTACAACTTGTACACAATGTAAGAGTATTTGTATTGTGAGGTAATTATTATTAAAATAAAAAAATATTGAGGTAAATGTTTTACAAACTCTTACAAATGGACGTGAATGAACTAAAAGTAGGCACATATTAATACGCATTTCGCCTGACCAAGTGATAGTCCACTACCGGTTCAGTTTGTGTTCTTACATTGTCTCAACTCTGTATCTCGTTCTCTCTCTCATTTACTCTTTCGTTAACTAGTTGGCTCTCATTGACGATGGCGTCTAAGGTTAGCTGTAATAAAAAGAGAAGTCGTAAGCCTCTTGCTTTAAGTGCCAAGTTAGAGGATGATGGTGTGCCATTTTGATTTTATTCAATAAACACCCTGCCACTCACCTCTCACACATTAATATTAATATTTTAAGGTAAGTAATAAGTGTACTCTGTGTGTATCTTACCTTTTATTGTGTTTTTAATGCCTATTTCTATTGCTAACTTAATATAAGTTAGTGTAAACTTGTTGTCTGGCATTTATTGCATATTTTATATGCTCTGATAATAATACTTGTGGAGGCAGGTGGAGGGACAACATTACATTTTCTCTGTTCAGCAATCAGCAAAAATGTGTATGAATCTGCATTTGGCCCAGTCACTCCCCCACTCCGCTTTTGTTTACAATTTTCGGCATGAATTATTCATTACTTCTACCTTCGTTTATGATGGCATCTAAAGGTAGTTGTTAGAAATTATTAAATTAAGTGAACAAGGCATGTCGATGTTAATAATATGGCTCTGGGCCACAGTGTAGGTAGCTGGTAGGTGTAGCCCAGGCAGGCTACACCTACCAGCTAAGATAAGATAAGATAAGAGTTCGTTCGGATTTTTAACCTCGGAGGGTTAGCCACCCAGGATAACCCAAGAAAGTCGGTGCGTCATCGAGGACTGTCTAACTTATTTCCATTGGAGTCCTCAATCTTGTCCCCCAGGATGCGACCCACACCAGTCGACTAACACCCAGGTACCTATTTGCTGCTAGGTGAACAGGACAATAGTGTAAGGAAACGTGTCGAAATGTTTCCACCCGCCGGGAATCGAACCCGGGCCCTCCGTGTGTGAAGTGGGAGCTTTAGCCACCAGGCCACTGGGCCACCTACACTGACTTCCTACAAATAAATACTACTTACCTCTCTTCCTATATTAAGACTACACATATTTTAAGGTAAATAATGAGTGTACTGTATGTGCATTTTACCTCTCTGGCATGTTTTAAATATCGTATATTAAGTATGAAACGGGGAGCCAGTGCTACCTACACCTGGGCTACCTGCACATGACTTCCTACAAATAAGTACTACTCACCTCTCTCCCTACATTAAGATTACAAATACTTTAAGATAAGTAATGAATTTACTGTGGCTGTATTTTACTTTGTGTGTTTTTAATGCCTAGTTCTATTACTAACTTAATATAATTTAGTGTAAACTTGTTGTCTGGCATTTATATGCATTTATAAATGGAAAAAAATGAAGTTCTGCCTTCCGGCGATGTCTGCTTTCCAGCGACAGCCTGGAACCTAACCCGTCGTATAAGTGGGGCCCTACTGTACGTATAAAGATACACAACATATCCCTCCAAACTGCTAATATCCCAAAGCCCCTCCTTTAGAGTGCAGGCATTGTACTTCCCATTTCCAGGACTCAAGTCCAGCTATATAAAAATAACTGGTTTCTCTGAATCCCTTCACTAAATATTACCCTGCTCACACTCCAACAAATCGTCAGATCCCAAATACCATTCGTCTCCATTCACTCCTATCGAACACGCTCATGCACGCCTGCTGGAAGTCCAAGCCCCTCGCCCACTAAACCTCCCTTACCCCTTCCTTCCAACCTTTTCGAGGATGACCCCTACCCCGCCTTCCTTCTCCTACAGATTTAAATGCTCTCCATGCCATTCTACTTTGATCCATTCTCTCTAAATGACCAAACCACCTCAACAACCCCTCTTCAGCCCTCTGACTAATACTTTTATTAACTCCACATCTTCTAATTTCCACACTCCGAATTTTCTGCATAATATTTACACCACACATTGCCCTTAGACAGGACATCTCCACTGCCTCCAACCACCTCCTCGCTGCTGCATTCACAACCCAAGCTTCACACCCATATAAGAGTGTTGGTACTACTATACTTTCATACACTCCCTTCTTTGCCTCCATAGATAACGTTTTTTGACTCCACATATACCTCAACGCACCACTCACCTTTTTTCCTTCAACAATTCTATGATTAACCTCATCCTTCATAAATCCATCCGCCGACACTTCAACTCCCAAGTACAGTGGTCCCTCGTTTTTCGTAGTTAATCCGTTCCTGGAGTTGCTACTATTATCGAAATCTACGATTTTCGAATCAATTTTCCCCATAAGAAATAATGTAAATACAATTAATCCGTTCCTGACACCCAGAAGTATTAAAACAAAAAAATTTTTTACATGAAATATAGATGTAGTACATAAACAATACAATGGGAAATGATGAATGAAACATTAACAGCATAACACTTACCTTTATTGGAGATTCTTCTTAGTGTATGGTACCAATTGCTTTTCTGCGGTTGCTTCTCTTCTCTGTTTCTTAATGCCACTAGGACCAGCTTGAGAGTCACTGGAGTCCTGTCTCACAAAATAACTGTGGAGAGAGCTCTGTTTCTGGCGTCTCTTTAACACTTCCCTAAAATGGCCCAAGACTTTGTCACTGTACATGTTGCCAACATGGCTTGCAACAACCTTGTCAGGGTGATGTTTCTCCATAAATCTTTCCATCTTACCCCACATAGCAAAAATCTCTTTAATTTCTGAAGAAGGCACCTTCTTCCATCTCTCTTCCTCCTCCTCTGCAGAAAGATTCTGAGCTGCAATCTGTTGCTGTTCCTGCTGAAGCTCTTGCAGCTCCTCAATGGTGAGCTCTTCGTTGTGGTCTTCTACCAACTCTTCCACATCCTCCAAACTCACATCCAACCCCATGGAACTCCCCAGTGCCACAATTGATTTAACAACAGACATAGGCTCATCAGGGTCAGTCCCAAACCCTTCAAAATCCCTCTTGTCGACACAATCTGGCCACAATTTTCTCCAAGCAGAGTTCAAAGTCCTGGTAGCCACTCCCTCCCAAGCCATACCTATAAGGGTTACGCAATGGAGGATGCTGAAGTGTTCTCTCCAAAATTCCCTTAGGGTCAAGCAAGTGTCTGTGGTCACAGTCAAGCACCTGTGAAACATTGCTTTGGTGTAGAGTTTTTTAAAGATTGCAATGACCTGCTGGTCCATGGACTGGAGGAGAGGAGTGGTATTCAGGGGCAAGAACTTTACTGTGATGAACCCAAACTCCTCGAAAATTAGGTCATCCAAGTTTGGAGGATGAGCAGGTGCATTGTCCATTGCTAGCAGGCACTTGAGATCCAATTTCTTTTCCAGGAGATAATTCTTCACACTAGGGCCAAACACTTCATTGAACCACTCGACGAAAATTTCCCTCGTGACCCATGCCTTACTATTAGATTTCCAAAACACACACAATTTACTCTTCATAACATTGTTTTTCCTGAACACTCTGGGATTTTCAGAATGGTACACTAGTAATGACTTCACTTTGAAATCCCCACTAGCATTAGCCCAGAACATGACCTTCAGCCTGTCTTTCATAGGCTTGTGTCCTGGCATTGTCTTTTCCTCCTGTGTAATGAAGGTCCTCTTTGGCATTTTCTTCCAATAGAGGCCTGTTTCGTCACAATTGAACACTTGTTCAGGTTTCAGTCCTTCAGCCCCTATGTACTCCTTGAATTCATGCACATATTTTTCAGCCGCCTTGTGGTCTGAACTGGCAGCCTCACCATGCCTTACCACACTGTGTATGCCAGTACGGTTCTCAAACCAACCTTTGCTGGCCTTAAATTCACTCACATCACCACTATTTGCAGGAAATTTCTTTACCAGATCACTGTGCAACCGCCTAGCCTTTTCACAAATAATCGAAGTCATAAGAGTATCTCCCGCTAATTGTTTCTCGTTTATCTACACCAATAATAACTTCTCAACATCTTCGAGTACTGGTGATCTCATTTTTGTCGGCATAGTTACCCCCTTTGCAACAACAGTGTCCTTGATTTCCTTTTTCTTTGCCACTATGGAACATATGGTTGTGTAGGGTTTCTTATACATCCTGGCCAGTTCGGCCACACTTGTGCCACTTTCATATTGTTCAATGATGTTTTTCTTAAATTCAATCGTATTTCTCACCTTCTTTACCACAGGCTTGGCACTAGGAGCTTTCTTTGGAGCCATGGTAGCTTATTTAGTACTTGCAAGCACTAAAATGAGTGGAATATTATGAAATATTTCGTAGGAGCACGTGAGGGGGGCCTTCGCTCACTGGTAAACAATGCCAGACTGGCTGGGTAGGGAGGCCGCCCCAGGTCACACCGTGCGTACACGTCCCGGACGAACTACTATTCGCGAGTCACCCTATGATTAGTGAGCCCATGTTTATACGAAAATATCCCTATGATTTCCGAAATCTATGATTCCCGAGAACTACGAAAAACAAGAGACCACTGTATCTGAAAACATTCACTTCTTCCATACTCCTCCTCCCCAATTCGATATCCAATTTTTCTTTATCTAAATCATTTGATACCCTCATCACCTTACTCTTTTCTATGTTCACTTTCAACTTTCTACCTTTACACACACTCCCAAACTCATCCACTAACCTTTGCAATTTTTCTTTAGAATCTCCCATAAGCACAGTATTATCAGCAAAAAGTAACTGTGTCAATTCCCATTTTGTATTTGATTTCCCATAATTTAATCCCACCCCTCTCCCGAACACCCTAGCATTTACTTCTTTTATGACCCCATCTATAAATATATTAAACAACCATGGTGACATTACACATCCCTGTCTAAGACCTACTTTTACCGGGAAGTAGTCTCCTTCTCTTCTACACACCCTAACCTGAGCCTCACTATCCTCATAAAAACTCTTTACAGCATTTAGTAACTTACCACCTATTCCATATACTTGCAACATCTGCCGCATTGTTCCCCTATCCACTCTATCATATGCCTTTTCTAAATCCATAAATGCAATAAAAACTTCCCTACCTTTATCTAAATACTGTTCACATATATGCTTCAATGTAAACACTTGATCTACACATCCCCTACCCACTCTGAAACCTCCTTGCTCATCCGCAATCCTACATTCTGTCTTACCTCTAATTCTTTCAATAATAACCCTACCGTACACTTTTCCTGTTATACTCAATAAACTTATTCCTCCATAATTTTTACAATCTTTTTTGTCCCCCCTTCCCTTTATATAACGGGACTATACAGGCTCTCCGCCAATCCCTAGGTACCTTCCCCTCTTTCATACATTTATTAAATAAAAGTACCAACCACTCCAACACTATATCCCCCCCTGCTTTTAACATTTCTGTCATGATCCCATCAGTTCCAGCTGCTTTACCCCTTTTTATTCTCCGTAATGCCTCACGTACCTCCCCCACACTTACATTCTGCTCTTCTTCACTCCTAAAAGATAGTATACCTCCCTGGCCAGTGCATGAAATTACCGCCTCCCTTTCTTCCTCAACATTTAAAAGTTCCTCAAAATATTCTCGCCATCTACCTAATACCTCCCTCTCCCCATCTACTAACTCCCCTACTCTGTTTTTAACTGACAAATCCATACATTCCCTAGGCTTTCTTAACTTGTTTAACTCACTCCAAAAATTTTTCTTATTTTCATTAAAATTTCTTGACAGTGCCTCTCCCACTCTATTATCTGCTCTCCTTTTGCACTCTCTCACCACTCTCTTCACCTTTCTTTTACTCTTCATATACTCTGCTCTTCTTATAACACTTCTGCTTTGAACAAACCTCTCATAAGCTAACTTTTTCTCTTTTATCACACCCTTTACTTCATCATTCCACCAATCACTCCTCTTTCCTCCTGCCCCCACCCTCCTATAACCACAAACTTCTGCCCCACATTCTAATACTGCATTTTTAAAACTCATCCAACCCTCTTCAACCCCCCTACTACTCATCTTTGCACTAGCCCACCTTTCTGCCAATAGTCACTTATATCTCACCCAAACTTCCTCCTCCCTTAGTTTATACACTTTCACTTCCCTCCTACTTGTTGTTGCCACCTTCCTCTTGCCCCATCTACCTCTTACTCTAACTGTAGCTATAACTAAATAATGATCCGATATATCAGTTGCCCCTCTATAAACATGTACATCCTGGAGCCTACCCATTAACCTTTTATCCACCAATACATAACCTAACAAACTACTTTCATTACATGCTACATCATACCTTGTATATTTATTTATCCTCTTTTTCATAAAATATGTATTATTTATTACCAAATCTCTTTCTACACATAGCTCAATTAAAAGCTCCCCATTTACATTTACCCCTGGCACCCCAAATTTACCTACTACTCCCTCCGCAACATTTTTACCCACTTTAGCATTGAAATCCCCAACCACAAGTACTCTCACACTTGGTTTCAAACTCCCCACGCATTCACTCAACATTTCCCAAAATCTCTCTCTCTCTCTACACTTCTCTCTTCTCCAGGTGCATATACACTTACTATAACCCACTTTTCATATCCAACCTTTATTTTACTATACATAATCCTTGAATTAATACATTTGTAGTCCCTCTTTTCCTGACATATCTTATCCTTCAACATTATTGCTACTCTTTCTTTAGCTCTAATTCTATTTGAAACCCCTGACCTAATCCCATTTATTCCTGTAAATGCAATAGTAATTATGGACACGGCAGATTATAGTCGAAAAATGAACATGCTATTAAAAGATGGGGGAACTTATGTGCCCCAACGCTGCCTGTCACGTGGTTACTAACAACTGAAAATTATTTTATAATCCCAAACATGGGTGTATTGGAATTATCAAATCAAATCAATTCAAATCAAATCAAATCAAAGTTTATTCTCTATAAGGATTACAATGCGGGGTTTACAGATTTTGGTTATTGTGTGGTTTACATGTAATAAAATACTAATTACAGAGGGCGGCCACTAGAACACCGAGCATGGCTAGGCATTTCAGGCAAACTCAGATTAATTCTTAACCCTAAATTATTACAAATTGTGGAGTAAGTTGACTAAATACTAAGTGACTAAATACTAGTTTGGGAGTTTAGCAAAGTGAATGCTTTTGTTTTGGCACAATACATAGTTTCTATATTGGAGTATCACAGGCAAACTTGTGACTAGTTAGGAATCATTATTTTATTTTAAGGTTAAGATACATATTTCTGTGCTTATAGTCAAATGGGTGAGTGAGTGTAAGTGTGAACCACCAGGTGGTTTTTATGTAGTTAGTTGACAGGGTGTATCAGGGAGATAAGATGTTTTCTAATGGTAGTTTTGAAGGTGATGAATATGTCTGCAGTTCTAGAGTTTTCAGGTAGGGTGTTCCAGACTTTAGGGCCTTTGACATACATTGAATTTTTGTATAGATTAAGTCGGACACAGGGAATGTCGTAGAGATGTTTGTGTCTGGAGTTGTGCTTGTGGGTCCTGTCACAACTATCAAGAAAGCAGTTTAGGTCAAGGTTAATATTGGAATTTAAGGTCCTGTATATGTAGATTGCACAGTAGTAAGTGTGGATGTCCTGAACAGGGAGTAAGTTTAGATCTATGAAGAGTGGGGGGGTGTGTTGCCAGGGATGGGATTTAGTGATTATTCTTACTGCGGCTTTTTGTTGAGTTATTATTAGCTTTAGGTGTATTGCTGCAGTTGATCCCCAAGCACAAATAGCATAGGTGAGGTATGGATAAATGAGTGAATGGTATAGTGTGAGAAGGGCATATTGCGGCACGTAATATCGTATCTTGGAGAGGATCCCAACTGTTTTGGATACTTTTTTTGATATGTGTTGGATATGGGTGCTGAAATTCAGGTTGTTGTCGAGGTACGTATAGGCCTAGGAATTTGCCCTCATTATGTCTGGCAATTAGAGTGCTGTCAATCTTAATGTTTAGTTGTGCAGCACCTGCTCTGCTACCAAACATAATATAGTAGGTTTTGTCAGTGTTAAGTGCAAGTTTAT
>NC_069487.1:8516518-8524018 GCF_026875155.1 Cherax quadricarinatus | reverse complement strand
TGGGCCACCCAGCCTCGGTGGGATACGGCCGATGTGTTGAAAGAAGAAATATATATATATATATATATATATATATATATATTATATAATATATATATATATATATATAAATATATATATATATATATATATATATATATATATATATATATATATATATATATATATATATATATATATTATACATATATATATTCTAGGTAGTAGGTTGGTAGACAGCAACCGCCCAGGGAGGTACTACCGTCCTGCTAAGTGAGTGTAAAACGGAAGCCTGTAATTGTTTTACACGATGGTAGGATTGCTGGTGTCTCTTTTTTCTGAATCATGCACATGCAAGATTTCAGGTACGTCTTGCTATTTCTACTTACACTTAGGTCACACTACACATACATGTACAA
Source organism: Cherax quadricarinatus (assembly GCF_026875155.1). Classification (NCBI taxonomy): domain Eukaryota; kingdom Metazoa; phylum Arthropoda; class Malacostraca; order Decapoda; family Parastacidae; genus Cherax; species Cherax quadricarinatus. The sequence goes on along the minus strand of NC_069487.1, from coordinate 8,523,620 downwards.
GCATATATATACATGCCCCTCTGGGCTTTCTTCTATTTTCTTTCTAGTTCTTGTTCTTGCTTATTTCCTCTTATCTCCATGGGGAAGTGGAACAGAATTCTTCCTCTGTAAGCCATGCGTGTTGTATGAGGTGACTAAAATGCCGGGGGCAAGGGGCTAGTAACCCCTTCTCTTTTATAAATTACTAAATTTGAAAAGAGAAACTTTTGTTTTTCTTTTTGGGCCACCCTGCCTTGGTGGAATATGGCTGATTTGTTGGGAAAAAAAAATACATATATATATATATATACAGTGGACCCCCGCATAACGATTACCTCCGAATGCGACCAATTATGTAAGTGTATTTATGTAAGTGCGTTTGTACGTGTATGTTTGGGGGTCTGAAATGGACTAATCTACTTCACAATATTCCTTATGGGAATAAATTCGGTCAGTACTGGCACCTGAACATACTTATGGAGTGAAAAAATATCGTTAACCGGGGGTCCACTGTATATATATATATATTATCGGTAGTAGGTTGGTAAACAGCAACTGCCCAGGGAGGTACTACCGTCCTGCCAAGTGAGTGTAAAACGAAAGCCTGTAATTGTTTTACATGATGGTAGGATTGCTGGTGCCTTTTGTGTCTCATAAACATGCAAGATTTCAGGTACGTCTTGCTACCTTTACTTACACTTAGATCACACTACACATACATGTACAAGCATATGTATACACACCCCTCTGGGTTTTCTTCTATTTTCTTTCTAGTTCTTGTTCTTGTTTATTTCCTCTTACCTCCATGGGGAAGTGGAACAGAATTCTTCCTCTGTAAGCCATGCGTGTTGTAGAGGCGACTAAAATGCCGGGAGCAGGGGCTAGTGACCCCTTCTCCTGTATATATTACTAAATGTAAAAGGAGAAACTTTCGTTTTTCCTTTTGGTCCACCCTGCCTCAGTGGGATACAGCCAGTGTGTTGAAAGAAGAAGATATATATACATATATACATATATATATATACATACATACATATAACACACACACACTGAAGTTGGTCTGAATATTCCGACCTCCAACAGAGACTCTCTCAGTCTGCGATCAAGACAGTGCCACATTAGAGAAGTAAAGGATGACAGTTCCACAGGTGGAAGATGACAGTACCACAGGTGAAGGATGACAGTACCACAGGTAGAGGATGACAGTACCACAGGTGGAGATGACAGTACCACAGGTAGAGGATGACAGTACCACAGGTAGAGGATGACAGTACCACAGGTAGAGGATGACAGTACCACAGGTGGAGGATGACAGTACCACAGATGAAGGATGAGAGTACCACAGGTGGTGGATGATAGTACCATAGGTGGATGATGACAGTACCACAGGTGGAGGATGACAGTACCAAAGTTGAAGGATGAAAGTACAAGTGGAGGGTGACAGTCCTACAAGTAGAGGGCAACAGTACTACAGGTGAATGATGACAGAACCACAAGTGTAGGGTGACAGTACCACAGGTGGAGCTGGGCAGTGTCATACATCACTACACCACCAACAGGAGCTTCGTTCTGAAATCAGATTCTTTAGATTTAAATACATATCAGATGGGAGAGAAGTAATATTATTCACAGTAATTAAGTAGTGGGTATATCAGGTGGGAGAGGAGTAATATTATTCACAAAAATTGAGAAATTTTGCGAAATAAATAAAAACTGAATATAACTAACACCACTGTGAACACAAGTGCATACAGTGTGCATGTCATCCATGCCACTTATACATAATTAAAAGTTATCAATGCGAGTGATGCTTTTATACATATATATACTATATACTTTTTTTAACAAGTTGGCCATCTCCCACCTAGGCAGGGTGATCCAAAAAGAAAATCCCCAAAAAGAAAATACTTTCATCATTCAACACTTTCACCTCATTCACACATAATCACTGTTTTTGCAAAGGTGCCCAGAACACAACAGTTTAGAAGCATATACGAATAAAGATACACAACATATCCCTACAAACTGCCCATATCCCAAACTCCTCCTTTAACCCTTAAACTGTTCAAATGTAGATCTACGTTCGCTCATGTAGCGCTCCGAACGTAGATCTACTTTTTTTACTCTTTCTTATGGAGAAAATCAAGGTCGGAGCGCTACGCACGCAAACATAGATCTACATCTGGACAGTTTAAGGGTTAAAGTGCAGGCATTGTACTTCACATTTCCAGTACTCAAGTCTGGCTATATAAAAATAACCGGCTTCCCTGAATCCCTTCACTAAATATTACCCTGCTCACACTCCAACAGCTCGTCAGGTCCCAAATACCATTCGTCTCCATTCACTCCTATCTAACACGCTCACTCATGCTTGATGGAAGTCCAAGCCCCTTGCCCACAAAACCTCCTTTACCCCCCTATCTCCAACTTTTTTGAGGACGACCCCTACCCTGCCTTCCTTCCCCTACAGATTTATATGCTCTCCTAACTCCACACCTTCTCCTAATTTCCACACTCTGAATTCTCTGCATAATATTTACACCACACATTGCCCTTAGACAGGACATCTCCACTGCCTCCAACTGCCTCCTCGCTGCAGCGTTTACAACCCAAGCTTCACTCCCATATAAGAGTGTTGGTACCACTATACTTCCAAACATTCCCTTCTTTGCCTCCATAATGTTTTTTGCCTCCACATATACCCCAATGCACCACTCACCTTTTTTTCTTCATCAATTCAATAGTTAACCTCATCCTTCATACATACATCCGTTGACACGTCAACTCCCAAGTTTCTGGAAACATTCACTTCCTCCATACTCCTCTTCATTCTGATATCCAATTTTTCTTTATCTAAATCATTTGATACCCTCATCACCTTATTCTTTTTCTACATTCACTTTCAAATTTCTACCTTTACACACACTCCCAAACTTGTCCACTAACCTTCGCAACTTTTCTTAAGAATCTTAGGAATTCTTAAGAATCATCAGCAAAGAATAACTGTGTCAATTCCCATTTTGTATTTGATTCCCCATAATTTAATCCCACCCCTCTCTCCAACACCTTAGCATTTACTTCTTTTACAACCCCATCTATATATATATATATTAAACAACCATGGTGACATTACAGATCCTCATCTAAGACCCACCTTTACCGGGAAGTAGTCTCCCTCTCTTCTACACACCCTAACTTGAGCCTCACTATCCCCATAAAAACTCTTTACAGCATTTAGTAACTTACTACCTATTCCATATACTTGCAACATCTGCCGTATTGCTCCCCTGTCCACTCTATCATATGCCTTTTCTAAATCCATAAATGCAATGAAAACTTCCCTACCTTCATCTAAATACTGTTCACATATATACTTCAATGTAAACACTTGATCTACACATCCCCTACCCACTCTGAAACCTCCTTGCTCATCCGCAATCCAACATTCTGTCTTACCTCTAATTCTTTCAATTATAACCCTACCGTACACTTTTCCTGGTATACTCAATAAACTTATTCCTCTATAATATTTACAATCTCTTTTGTCCCCTTTCCCTTTATATAAAGGGACTATACATGCTCTCCGCCAATCTCTAGGTACCTTCCCTTCTTTCATACATTTATTAAACAAAAATACCAACCACTCCAACACTATATCCCCCCCTGCTTTTAACATTTCTGTCATGATCCCGTCAGTTACAGCTGCTTTACCCCCTTTCATTCTACGTAATGCCTCACGCACCTCCCCCACACTCACATCCTGTTCTTCTTCACTCCTAAAAGATGGTGTACCTCCCTCTCCAGTGCAGTAGGTAGTAGGTTGGAAGACAGCAACCACCCAGGGAGGTACTACCGTCCTGCCGAGTGTAAAACGAAAGCCTGTAATTGTTTTACATGATGGTAGGATTGCTGGTGTCCATTTTTGTCTCATAAACATGCAAGGTTTCAGGGATGTCTTGCTACTTTTACTTACACTTAGGTCATACTACACATACATGTACAAGCATATATATACACACCACTCTGGGTTTTCTTCTATTTTCTTACTAGTTCTTGCTCTTGTTTATTTCCTCTTACCTCCATGGGGAAGTGGAACAGAATTCTTCCTCCGTAAAGCATGCGTGTTGTAAGAGGCGATTAAAATGCCAGGAGCAAGGAGCTAGTAACCCCTTCTCCTGTATATATTAATAAATGTAAAAGGAGAAACTTTCGTTTTTCCTTTTGGGCCACCCTGTCTCAGTGGGATACGGCCAGTGTGTTGAAAGAAAGAAAAGATAGTATATATATTCTTCTTTCAACATACCAGCCGTAACCCACCAAAGTGGGGTGGCCCAAAAGGAAAAACGAAAGTTTCTCTTTTTAAATTTAGTAATTTATACAGGAGAAGGGGTTACTAGCCTCATGCTCCTGGCATTTTAGTCGCCTTTTACAACACGCATAGCTTACGGAGGAAGAATTCTATTCCACTTCAACATGGAGAGAACAGGAAATAAACAAGAACAAGAACTGGTAAGAAAATAGCAGAAAACCCAAAGGGGTGTGTATATATATGCTTGTACATGTATGTGTAGTGTGACCTAAGAGTAAGTAGAAGTAGCATGACGTACCTGAAACCTTGCATGTTTATGAGACAAAAATTGACACCAGCAATCCTACCATCATGTAAAACAATTACAGGCTTTCATTTTACTACCATCCTGCCAAGTGAGTGTAAAACGAAAGCCTGTAATTGTTTTACGTGATGGTAGGATTGCTGGTGTCCTTTTTCTGTCTCATAAACATGCAAGATTTCAGGTACATCTTGCTACTTCTACTTACACTTAGGTCACACTACACATACATATACAAGCATATATATACACACACACCCCTCTGGGTTTTCTGGTATTTTCTTTCTAGTTCTTGTTCTTGTTTATTTCCTCTTATCTCCATGGGGAAGTGGAACAGAATTCTTCCTCCGTAAGCCAAGCGTGTTGCAAGAGGCGACTAAAATGCCGGGAGCAAGGGGCTAATAACCCCTTCTCCTATATAAATTACTAAATTTAAAAAGAATAACTTTAGTTTTTCTTTTTGGGCCTCCCTGCCTCGGTGGGATACTGCCAGTTTGTTGAAAGAAAAGAAGAAAGATTATATATATATATTCTTCTTTCAACACACCGGCCGTATCCCACCGAGGTGGGGTGGCCCAAAGAGAAAAACAAAAGTTTCTCTTTTTACATTTAGTAATTTTGCAATATATACAGGAGAAGAGGTTACTAGCCCCTTGCTCCTGGCACTTTAGTCGCCTCTTACAACACGCATGGCTTACAGAGGAAGAATTCTGTTCCACTTCCTCATGGAGGTAAGAGGAAATAAACAAGAACAAGAAAGAAAATAGAAGAAAACCCAGATGGGTGTGTATATATGTTTGTACATGTATGTGTAGTGTGACCTAAGTGTAAGTAGAAGTAGCAAGACATACCTGAAATCTTGCATGTTTATGAGACAGAAAAATGGACACCAGAAATCCTACCATCATGTACAACAATTACAGGTTTCCGCTTTACACTCACTTGGCAGGACGGTAGTACCTCCCTGGGCGGTTGCTGTCTACCAACCTACTACCTAAGAGAGAGTAAGAGAGAGAGAGAGAGAGAGAGAGAGAAAATTTTGCAGGAATTGCTGGCTACACCTCATGGATGAGAAGAGACAGGCAAGGGTAAGGAGGAGGTGTTGCTGTGTGCTTCTCTAAAAGTGTTCATGCCCAGCACATTGATGTTACCACCCCTACACATCTTGAAATGATGTTCTTCAAGCTCTGTATAAACACTAGTACCTCTGTACTAGCATGTGCAATGTACAGACCTCAGTGGCAACATGCAGACCCTATCAACTTCCTAATGGAAAATATTGACTCCCTTCTGCTACAACACAACTGTCAACATATTATAATTGTTGGTGACCTCAACCAGCACCTTATACAGAGGGACTTTGATGACCTTCTTGCAGTGTTTGACATGAGAAACTTTGTTGATTTCCCTACTCATATCTCTGGCTCCTCCCTTAACCCAGTAGTGAGTGATCTGGCAGAAGGCATAGTCACTTGTCAACCCCTCGGCTATGTTGGATCGTCTGACCACAAGGCTGCTTTTACGACACTTAAGATCCCAACAGAACGAGGTGAGGAGTCCACACGCACAACCTGGCTATGGGAAAGAGGTAATTGGCCAGCCCTTTGCTCTGAGCTCGCCACCACCGACTGGAATGCTCTTTTCCAAGGGGATGTCGACAACCAAGTGAAAGCCTTCACTGGACACATCCTTAATCTACAACAAGAACACATTCCTCACCGGCAATATGTGACGAAGCCTACAGATCAGCCTTGGTTTGGCTTTCATTGTAGAGAGGCTGCTACTGCTAAGTACAAAGCATGGCGAAGATATAAGAGACATCCTACCACCTATAACAGGAACTTGCACATGCAAGCCTGTAGGCATATGGGTGATGTTCAAAAGTGGGCCATTGCTAAATGGGAGGTGGACACTAAAAGAAAGTTAGCATCAGGTAGGGTAGGCTCCAAAACCTGGTGGTCCCTGGTCAAGGACAGACAAGGTTATCTGCCTGATGAACTTATTCCACCTCTAAATCGACAGGATGGGACCACCTCTACTAGTAGTCAAGAGAAGGCGGACCTCTTTGCTGAACACTTTGCTACCAAAATGCAAGTTCCTGATCCTTGGCTAGCTGCAAGAACTGTGTCAAAACTGTCAGTGGTGACAATAAGGCAGGAGGAGGTGCATTTCCTACTTAAATCGCTTGACCAAGAAAAGGCTGTGGGCCCAGACAAGTTGAGCCCAAGATTGTTGAGAAGATGTGCAGACCAGCTAGCAGCACCTCTAACTCACATCTTTCAGCACTGCCTAGTACAGTGTAAATGGCCCTCTCTATGGAAAGAGGCAAATGTAGTCCCTGTTCACAAAAAGAAGAGCAGAGCAGAAATCAGCAACTACAGACCAGTGTCACTCCTGTCAATCACTGGTAAGATCCTTGAGACAATAATCTCAAGACAAATGACAGAGTTTTTTGACTACCACTCACTACTTTGTGATCGTCAATATGGCTTCAGGAAAGGTTACTCTGCTGC
>NC_069487.1:8509018-8511518 GCF_026875155.1 Cherax quadricarinatus | reverse complement strand
ACGTAAGTCATGTATAAAATCCTGTATTACCGAATAAACGTACACTATACAGTGCACAGAGTAAAATAACACAAGATGAAGTGAGACATATAATCATTATATAATCAAGTAGTATTTTATATTTAAAAAAATAAAAGAGGCACAAAAAATCAGAGGAACAGAAATTCGAGTGTGAGATGCCAAGCTGACAGTGTCAAGCTCACAGTGTCAAGCTGACATAAACAGGCTGACATACATGAGATAGGTATCACGGGTCAGCTGTAAGAGTCTGTCTGGTAGCTGTATAAGGAATGAAGAAAGGAGGGAGAAAGTTAATAAGGGAAGGAATTCAGGAAGATTAAATGTTAATGAAGGGGTTCAGGGTATAAGTGTTAAGGGAGGGGTTAAGGAGGGTGAGTGTTAAAGAAGGGGTTCAGGGGGTATTAAGGGAGGGGTTCAGGGGGTAAGTGTTAAGGGAGGGGTTCAGGGGGGTGAGTGTTAAGGGAGGGGTTAAGGGGGGTGAGTGTTAACCCTTTGAGGGTTTTCGTCGTACTAGTACGTCTTACGCATAGGGGTTTTTGACGTACTAGTACTCATAAATTCTAGCGACCTCAAATCTAGTGGGAGAAAGCTGGTAGGCCTTCATATGAAAGAATGGGTCTATGTGGTCAGTGTGCACAGTCTAAAAAAAATCCTGCAGCACACGGTGCATAATGAGAAAAAAAAAACTTTTTCCATTTTTTTTAATAAATCAGCGACTTTGCAGTGTATTTTCGTATAGTATTTATTGTTGTATTCTAGTTTTCTTGGTCTCATTTTATAGAATGGAAGACATATTACTGAAATTGAGATGATTTTGACTGGTTTTACAATGAAAGGTGCCTTGAAATTGAGCTCAAAGTAGCAGAAATGTTCGATTTTTACCAAACTTCAAAAGTAAACAAATCGTGCCAAGCGTGCAATACACGTCAACTGGTGAGTCTAATATTCTTTCACAAGTGCACCAATAATATTTATACCATTTTTTACACTAATACACTAGTCTGCATAACAGTAAATCTTATATTTTTTGTGAGAATAAAAATTCAAAGTGGAAAGCAAAAGAATATAAGAAGGGCCTTGAGACGTGACTAATGACTAGAGGAAATGTCATTTTAGTGCCAGGAATGTCTTTCTTGTTTATTCTGGACCCTATTCCGAAATTGGCATCTTTTGAAATTTGTGTGAAATTGGCAAAATTGCTAAATTCTGACCACTGTACTGGATAGTTGAATTTGTAAATGGGTGGTTTCTTGCACCCATTCGATAGAAAAAATGGAGTTCTAGCGAAATATTCATGTTTTTTGTCGATTAGTACAGTGAAATTGGCCGAAAATGGGGCTCAAAGTGGGCAAAATCGCCGATCCGTAAACATCGCCGAGACCGCTAACTTTGCGAGAGCATAATTCCGTAAGTTTTCTATCAAATTTCAAACTTTTGGTGTCGTTATGATCGGGAAAAGATTCTCTATCTTTTCATAAGAGAAAATAATTTTTTTTTTTTTTTAAATTTGGCCGACCCTGAGAACGAGTTTCGGAGAGGGCCTGTCGACCCTCAAAGGGTTAAGGGAGGGGTTAAGGGGGGTGAGTGTTAAAGGAGGGGTTCAGGGGGTGTTAAGGGAGGGGTTCAGGGGGTAAGTGTTAAGGGGGGGGTTTAGGGGGTAAGTGTTAAGGGAGGGGTTCAGGGGGGTGAGTGTTAAGGGAGGGGTTCAAGGGGGTGAGTGTTAAGAGAGGGGTTCAAGGGGGTGAGTGTTAAGGGAGGGGTTCAGGGGGTGAATGTTAAGGGAGGGGTTCAGGCAGTAAATGTTAAGGAAGGGGTTCAGGGGGTAAGTGTTAAGGAAAGAGTTCGGGGGGATAAGTGTTAAGGGAGAAAGTGCAAGCATTGTACTTCCCACCTCCAGGACTCAGGTCCGACTAACCGGTTTCCCTGAATCCCTTCACAAAATATTACCCTGCTCACACTTCAACAGCTCGTCAGATCCCAAAAACCATTCATCTCCATTCACTCCTATTTAACACACTAACACATACTTGCTGCATGTCCAACCTCCTTCCACACAAAACCTCTTTTACCCCTCCCTCCATCCTTTCCTAGGACGTCCCCCACCTCTCCTCCCCTCCACTACAGATTTATATACCCTCCAAGTCATTCTAATTTGCTCCACCCTCTCTATATGACGAAACCACCTCAACAACCCATATTCAGTCCTCTGACTACTTTTAGTAACTTCACACCTCCAAATTTAAACTAAGAATTCTCTGCATAACATTTACACCACACATTGCCTTTAGACATGACATCACCACTGCCTCCAGCCTCCTGTTTGCTGTAGAATTTACAACCCCAGCTTCACACCCATATAAGAGTGTTGGCTATATATATATATATATATATATATATATATATTATATATATATATATATATTATATTATATTATATATATTTTTATATATATATATATATATATATTATTATATATAT
>NC_069487.1:8498218-8508518 GCF_026875155.1 Cherax quadricarinatus | reverse complement strand
GGATGCAAAAAGTGGGTCATAATAAGCGTGTATGCACATGGAGAAGAGAGGAATGCAGAGGAGAGAGAGAGATTTTGGGAGATGTTAAGTGAATGTATAGGAGCCTTTGAACCAAGTGAGAGAGTAATTGTGGTAGGGGACCTGAATGCTAAAGTAGGAGAAACTTTTAGAGAGGGTGTGGTAGGTAAGTTTGGGGTAGCAGGTGTAAATGATAATGGGAGCCCTTTGATTGAACTTTGTATAGAAAGGGGTTTAGTTATAGGTAATACATATTTTAAGAAAAAGAGGATAAATAAGTATACAAGATATGATGTAGGGTGAAATGACAGTAGTTTGTTGGATTATGTACTGGTAGATAAAAGACTGTTGAGTAGACTTCAGGATGTACATGTTTATAGAGGGGCCACAGATATATCAGATCACTTTCTAGTTGTAGCTACACTGAGAGTAAAAGGTAGATGGGATACAAGGAGAATAGAAGCATCAGGGAAGAGAGAGGTGAAGGTTTATAAACTAAAAGAGGAGGCAGTTAGGGTAAGATATAAACAGCTTTTGGAGGATAGATGGGCTAATGAGAGCATAGGCAATGGGGACGAAGAGGTATGGGATAGGTTTAAAAATGTAGTGTTAGAGTGTTCAGCAGAAGTTTGTGGTTACAGGAAAGTGGGTGCGGGAGGGAAGAGGAGCGATTGATGGAATGATGATGTAAAGAGAGTAGTAAGGGAGAAAAAGTTAGCATATGAGAAGTTTTTACAAAGTAGAAGTGATGCAAGGAGGGAAGAGTATATGGAGAAAAAGAGAGAGGTTAAGAGAGTAGTGAAGCAATGTAAAAAGAGAGCAAATGAGAGAGTGGGTGAGATGTTATCAACAAATTTTGTTGAAAACAAGAAAAAGTTTTGGAGTGAGATTAACAAGTTAAGGAAGCCTAGAGAACAAATGGATTTGTCAGTTAAAAATAGGAGAGGAGAGTTATTAAATGGAGAGTTAGAGGTATTGGGAAGATGGAGGGAATATTTTGAGGATTTGTTAAATGTTGATGAAGATAGGGAAGCTGTGATTTCGTGTATAGGGCAAGGAGGAATAACATCTTGTAGGAGTGAGGAAGAGCCAGTTGTGAGTGTGGGGAAGCTTGTGAGGCAGTAGGTAAAATGAAAGAGGGTAAGGCAGCCGGGATTGATGGGATAAAGATAGAAATGTTAAAAGCAGGTGGGGATATAGTTTTGGAGTGGTTGGTGCAATTATTTAATAAATGTATGGATGAGGGTAAGATACCTAGGGATTGGCAGAGAGCATGCATAGTTCCTTTGTATAAAGGCAAAGGGGACAAAAGAGAGTGCAAAAATTAAAGGGGGATAAGTCTGTTGAGTATACCTGGTAAAGTGTATGGTAGAGTTATTATTGAAAGAATTAAGAGTAAGACGGAGAATAGGATAGCAGATGAACAAGAAGGCTTTAGGAAAGGTAGGGGTGTGTGGACCAGGTGTTTACAGTGAAACATATAAGTGAACAGTATTTAGATAAGGCTAAAGAGGTCTTTGTGGCATTTATGGATTTGGAAAAGGCGTATGACAGGGTGGATAGGGGGCAATGTGGCAGATGTTGCAGGTGTATGGTGTAGGAGGTAGGTTACTGAAAGCAGTGAAGAGTTTTTACGAGGATAGTGACGCTCAAGTTAGAGTATGTAGGAAAGAGGGAAATTATTTCCCAGTAAAAGTAGGCCTTAGACAAGGATGTGTGATGTCACCATGGTTGTTTAATATATTTATAGATGGGGTTGTAAGAGAAGTAAATGCGAGGGTCTTGGCAAGAGGCGTGGAGTTAAAAGATAAAGAATCACACATAAAGTGGGAGTTGTCACAGTGGCTCTCTGCTGATGACACTGTGCTCTTGGGAGATTCTGAAGAGAAGTTGCAGAGATTGGTGGACGAATTTGGTAGGGTGTGCAAAAGAAGAAAATTGAAAGTGAATACAGGAAAGAGTAAGGTTATGAGGATAACAAAAAGATTAGGTGATGAAAAATTGGATATCAGATTGGAGGGAGAGAGTATGGAGGAGGTGAATGTATTCAGATATTTGGGAGTGGACGTGTCAGCGGATGGGTCTATGAAAGATGAGGTGAATCATAGAATTGATGAGGGGAAAAGGGTGAGTGGTGCACTTAGGAGTCTGTGGAGACAAAGAACTTTGTCCTTGGAGGCAAAGAGAGGAATGTATGAGAGTATAGTTTTACCAACGCTCTTATATGGGTGTGAAGCATGGGTGATGAATGTTGCAGCGAGGAGAAGGCTGGAGGCAGTGGAGATGTCATGTCTGAGAGCAATGTGTGGTGTGAATATAATGCAGAGAATTCGTAGTTTGGAAGTTAGGAGGAGGTGCGGGATTACCAAAACTGTTGTCCAGAGGGCTGAGGAAGGGTTGTTGAGGTGGTTCGGACATGTGAGAGAAATGGAGCGAAACAGAATAAGTTCAAGAGTGTATCAGTCTGTAGTGGAAGGAAGGCAGGGTAGGGGTCGGCCTAGGAAAGGTTGGAGGGAGGGGTAAAGGAGGTTTTGTGTGCGAGGGGCTTGGACTTCCAGCAGGCATGCGTGAGCGTGTTTGATAGGAGTGAATGGAGACAAATGGTTTTTAATACTTGACGTGCTGTTGGAGTGTGAGCAAAGTAACATTTATGAAGGGGTTCAGGGAAACCGGCAGGCTGGACTTGAGACCTGGAGATGGGAAGTACAGTGCCTGCACTCTGAAGGAGGGGTGTTAATGTTGCAGTTTAAAAACTGAAGTGTAAAGCACCCTTCTGGCAAGACAGTGATGGAGTGAATGATGGTGAAAGTTTTTCTTTTTCGGGCCACCCTGCCTTGGTGGGAATCGGCCAGCCAGTGATAAAAAAAAAAAAAAAAAAAAATATATATATATATATATATATATATATATATATATATATTATAATATAATATATATATATATATATATATATATATATATATATATATATATATATATATATATATATATATATAATATATATATATACCCTGCCTCGGTGGGAGACGGCCGACTTGTTGAAAAAAAAAAAAAAAAAAAAAAAATATATATATATTATATATATATATATATATATATATATTTTTTCAACAAGTCGGCCGTCTCCCACCGAGGCAGGGTGACCCAAAAAAGAAAGAAAATCCCCAAAAAGAAAATACTTTCATCATCATTCAACACTTTCACCACACTCGCACATTATCACTGTTTTTGCAGAGGTGCTCATAATACAACAGTCTAGAAGCATACACATATAAAGATACACAACATATCCCTCCAAACTGCCAATATCCCAAACCCCTCCTTTAAAGTGCAGGCATTGCACTTCCCATTTCCAGGACTCAAGTCCGACTATATGAAAATAATAATATATATATATATATATATATATATATATATATATATATATAATATTATATATATATATATATATATATATATATATATATATATATATATAATATATATATATATATATAATATATATATATATATAATATATATATATATATATACATATATATATTTATTATCACACTGGCCGATTCCCACCAAGGCAGGGTGGCCCGAAAAAGAAAAACTTTCACCATCATTCACTCCATCACTGTCTTGCCAGAAGGGTGCTTTACACTACAGTTTTTAAACTGCAACATTAACACCCCTCCTTCAGAGTGCAGGCACTGTACTTCCCATCCCCAGGACTCAAGTCCGGTCTGCCGGTTTCCCTGAACCCCTTCATAAATGTTACTTTGCTCACACTCCAACAGCACGTCAAGTATTAAAAACCATTTGTCTCCATTTACTCCTATCAAACACGCTCATGCATGCCTGCTGGAAGTCCAAGCCCCTCGCACACAAAACCTCCTTTACCCCCTCCCTCCAACCTTTCCTAGGCCGACCCCTACCCCGCCTTCCTTCCACTACAGACTGATACACTCTTGAAGCCATTCTGTTTCGCTCCATTCTCTCTATATGTCCGAACCACCTGAACAACCTTTCCTCAGCCCTCTGGACAACAGTTTTGGTAATCCCGCACCTCCTCCTAACTTCCAAACTACGAATTCTCTGCATTATATTCACACCACACATTGCTCTCAGACATGACATCTCCACTGCCTCCAGCCTTCTTCTCGCTGCAACATTCATCACCCATGCTTCACACCCATATAAGAGCGTTGGTAAAACTATACTCTCATACATTCCCCTCTTTGCCTCCATATATATATATATAATATATATATATATATATATATATATATATATATATATATATATAAATAATTTGCAAAAGGGGTGAACTTTTAACGAACATTATCTCTCAATCCACAGCAGGATTTGAACCTGCACAAACTATCAAAGAACACAACATTTTCGCCACCCAGACAGATCAATGAGGAAAAGAGATGGAACATTCTCATAGTGATGGAATATTTCAGCAGTGATGAAATATCCCAGCAATGATGGAATATTTTGGCAGTGATGGAATATTTCAGTGATGATGGAATATTTCAGTAGTCAAGGAATATTTCAGCACTGAGATAACATGTAGGCTACACACGTATCACTCATGTTGAGAATATAGGCTACACATCATGGTGGGAGTGTAGGCTACACATCATGGTGGGAGTGTAGGCTACACATCATGGTGGGAGTGTAGGCTACACATCATGGTGGGAGTGTAGGCTACACATCATGGTGGGAGTGTAGGCTACACATCATGGTGGGAGTGCAAGCTACACATCATGGTGGGAGTGTAGGCTACACATCATGGTGGGAGTGTAGGCTACACATCATGGTGGGAGTGTAGGCTACACATCATGGTGGGAGTGTAGGCTACACATGCTGGGAGTGTAAACTACACATCATGGTGGGAGTGTAGGCTACACATCATGGTGGGAGTGTAGGCTACACATCATGGTGGGAGTATAAGCTACACATCATGGTGGGAGTGTAGGCTACACATCATGGTGGGAGTGTAGGCTACACATCATGGTGGGAGTGTAGGCTACACATCATGGTGGGAGTGTAGGCTAAACATCATGATGGGAGTGTAGGCTACACATCATGGTGGGAGTGTAGGCTACACATCATGGTGGGAGTGTAGGCTACACATCATGGTGGGAGTGTAAGCTACACATCATGGTGGGAGTGTAGGCTACACATCATGGTGGGAGTGTAGGCTACACATCATGGTGGTAGTGTAGGCTAAACATCATGGTGGGAGTGTAGGCTAAACATCATGGTGGGAGTGTAGGCTACACATCATGGTGGTAGTGTAGGCTAAACATCATGGTGGGAGTGTAGAATACACATCATGGTGGGTGTAAGCTACACATTATGGTGGGAGTGTAGAATACACATCATGGTGGGAGTGTAAGCTACACATCATGGTGGGAGTGTAAGCTACACATTATGGTGGGAGTGTAAGCTACACATTATGGTGGGAGTGTAAGCTACACATCATGGTGGGAGTGTAAGCTACACATCATGGTGGGAGTGTAAGCTACACATCATGGTGGGAGTGTAAGCTACACATTATGGTGGGAGTGTAAGCTACACATCATGGTGGGAGTGTAAGCTACACATCATGGTGGGAGTGTAAGCTACACATTATGGTGGGAGTGTAAGCTACACATTATGGTGGGAGTGTAAGCTACACATTATGGTGGAAGTGTATGCTACACATCATGGTGGGAGTGTAAGCTACACATTATGGTGGGAGTGTAAGCTACACATCATGGTGGGAGTGTAGAATACACATCATGGTGGGAGTGTACACTACACATTATGGTGGGAGTGTAGAATACACATCATGGTGGGAGTGTACGCTACACATTATGGTGGGAGTGTAAGCTACACATTATGGTGGGAGTGTAAGCTACACATCATGGTGGGAGTGTAGAATACACATCATGGTGGGAGTGTAAGCTACACATTATGGTGGGAGTGTAAGCTACACATTATGATGGGAGTGTAAGCTACACATTATGATGGGAGTGTAGGCTACACATTATGATGGGAGTGTAAGCTACACATTATGATGGGAGTGTAAGCTACACATTATGATGGGAGTGTAAGCTACACATTATGATGGAGTGTAAGCTACACATTATGATGGGAGTGTAGGCTACACATTATGATGGGAGTGTAAGCTACACATTATGATGGGAGTGTAAGCTACACATTATGATGGGAGTGTAAGCTACACATTATGATGGGAGTGTAAGCTACACATTATGATGGGAGTGTAAGCTACACATTATGATGGGAGTGTAGGCTACACATCATGATGGGAGTGTAAGCTACACATTATGATGGGAGTGTAAGCTACACATTATGATGGGAGTGTAAGCTACACATTATGATGGGAGTGTAAGCTACACATTATGATGGGAGTGTAAGCTACACATTATGATGGGAGTGTAAGCTACACATTATGATGGGAGTGTAAGCTACACATTATGATGGGAGTGTAAGCTACACATTATGATGGGAGTGTAAGCTACACATTATGTGGGTGTAAGCTACACATATGTGGGTGTAAGCTACACATTATGATGGAGGTAAGCACAATATGATGGGAGTGTAAGCTACACATTATGATGGGAGTGTAAGCTACACATTATGATGGGAGTGTAAGCTACACATTATGATGGGAGTAAGTACCATATAAGATACACATTATGATGGGAGTGTAAGCTACACATTATGATGGGAGTGTAAGCTACACATTATGATGGGAGTGTAAGCTACACATTATGATGGGAGTGTAAGCTACACATTATGGTGGAAGTGTAAGCTACACATCATGGTGGGAGTGTAGAATACACATCATGGTGGGAGTGTAAGCTACACATTATGATGGGAGTGTAAGCTACACATTATGATGGGAGTGTAGGCTACACATTATGATGGGAGTGTAGGCTACACATTATGATGGGAGTGTAAGCTACACATTATGATGGGAGTGTAAGCTACACATTATGATGGGAGTGTATGCTACACGTTATGGTGGGAGTGTAAGCTACACATCATGGTGGGAGTGTAGAATACACATCATGGTGGGAGTGTAAGCTACACATTATGGTGGGAGTGTAAGCTACACATTATGGTGGGAGTGTAAGCTACACATTATGATGGGAGTGTAGGCTACATCTTATAGTAATCAGAACAACAAAGTTATCAGTATGTTTTTAAACTACCACATGATATGGGTCGAGAATGGGGGGAGGATGTGAGGGGAAACCCTGAACATGGGTGACAGCTGTAAGAGAAACCCTGAACATGGGTGGTGTGGAAGAAAACCCTGAATTTGGGTGGAGGGTGTGGGAGAAACCCTGAACATGGGTGGTGTGGGAGAAACTCAAAACATGGGTGGAGGGTGTGGGAGAAAACTCTGAAGATGGGTGGAGGGTGTGGAATAAACCCTGAACATGGGAGGAGGTGTTGAAAACTGCGAGAGAAGTCGTAATAAAAACATCATTCACTAATATGCAAAGCGTAAGTCACATAGAATTCCCTATGTGATGCAGCTGCAGTTATTACTGCAGTAAAAACTAATAAAAGAGAGACGGTATTGTTAGTTTGGGATTGTTTACCATACGTCTGTGTGATGCTACACCGCCCTGCGGGGAGAAGACAGTGTCATAATGCTCAGATTGACTTTATAATAAATATTCCTTACCCATGATGATTAGTGTTTAAGTTAGTAAGTGTGAGAGACGCTAGGTAAGTGTGAGGGATGCTAGGTAAGTGTGAGGGATGCTAGGTAAGTGTGAGGGATGCTAGGTAAGTGTGAGGATGCAGGTAAGTGTAGGAGTGTGAGGGATGCTAGGTAAGTGTGAGGGATGCTAGGTAAGTGTGAGGGATGCTAGGTAAGTGTGAGGGATGCTAGGTAAGTGTGAGGGATGGTGTGAGGGATGCTAGGTAAGTGTGAGGGATGCTAGGTAAGTGTGAGGGATGCTAGGTAAGTGTGAGGGATGCTAGGTAAGTGTGAGGGATGCTAGGTAAGTGTGAGGGATGCTAGGTAAGTGTGAGGGATGCTAGGTAAGTGTGAGGGATGCTAGGTAAGTGTGAGGGATGCTAGGTAAGTGTGAGGGATGCTAGGTAAGTGTCAGGGATGCTAGGTAAGTGTGAGGGATGCTAAGTAACTGTGAGGGATGGTAAGTGTGAGGGATGCTAGGTAAGTGTGAGGGATGCTAAGTGTGAGGGATGGTGAGTGTGAGGGATGCAGGTAAGTGTGAGGATGCTAGGTAAGTGTAAGGGATGCTAGGTAAGTGTGAGGGATGCTAGGTAAGTGTGAGGGATGCTAAGTGTGAGGGATGGTGAGTGTGAGGGATGCTAGGTAAGTGTGAGGGATGCTAGGTAAGTGTAAGGGATGCTAGGTAAGTGTGAGGGATGCTAGGTAAGTGTGAGGGATGCTAGGTAAGTGTGAGGGATGCTAGGTAAGTGTGAGGGATGGTAAGTGTGAGGGATGCTAGGTAAGTGTGAGGGATGGTAAGTGTGAGGGATGCTAGGTAAGTGTGAGGGATGACAAGTGTGAGATATGCTAGGTAAGTGTGAGGGATGCTAGGTAAGTGTGAGGATGCTAGGTAAGTGTGAGGGATGCTAGGTAAGTATGAGGGATGCTAGGTAAGTGTGAGGGATGCTAGGTAAGTGTGAGGGATGGTAGGTAGTGTGAGGGATGCTAGGTAAGTGTGAGGGATGCTAGGTAAGTGTGAGGGATGCTAGGTAAGTGTGAGGGATGCTAATTAAGTGTGAGGGATGCTAGGTAAGTGTGAGGGATGCTAGGTAACTGTGAGGATGGTAAGTGTGAGGGATGCTAGGTAAGTGTGAGGATGGTAATGTGAGGGCTGCTAGGTAAGTGTGAGGGATGCTAGGTGAGTGTAAAAGATGCTAGGTAAGTGTGAGGGATGCTAGGTAAGTGTGAGAGATGCTAGTAAGTGTGAGGGATGCTAGGTAAGTGTGAGGGATGGTAAGTGTGAAGGATGCTAGTAAATGTGAGGATGCTACTTAAGTGTGAGGAATGCTAGGTAAGTGTGAGGGATGCTAGTAAATGTGAGGGATGGTAAGTGTGAGGGATGCTAGGTAAGTGTGAGGGATGCTAGGTAAGTGTGAGGGATGGTAAGTGTGAGATATGCTAGGTAAGTGTGAGGGATGCTACTTAAGTGTGAGGGATGGTATGTGTGAGAGATGCTAGGTAAGTGTGATGGATGGTGTGAGAGATGCTAGGTAAGTGTGAGATGGTAGATGTGAGGGATGTAAGTGTGAGGGATGTTAAGTATGAGAGATGCTAAGTGTGAGGATGGTGTGAGAGATGATAGGTAAGTGTGAGGGATGGTAAGTGTGAGGATGGTAAGTGTGAGGGATGTTAGGTGTGAGGAATGGTAAGTGTGAGGGATGCTAGGTAAGTGTGAGTATCCTAGATAATGTGTGAGGGATCTGGGTAAGAGTGAGGATGCTACGTAAGTGTAAGGGATGTTAAGTGTGAGGGATGATAGGTAAGTGTGAGGGATGGTAATGTGAGGATGCTATGTAAGTGTAAGGGATGTTAAGTGTGAGGGATGCTAGGTAAGTGTGAGGGATGCTAGGTAAGTGTGAGGATGGTAAGAGTGAGGGATGCTAGGTAAGTGTGATGGATGGTGTGAGAGATGCTAGGTAAGTGTGAGGAATGGTAGGTGTGAGGGATGGTAAGTGTGAGGGATGTTAAGTATGAGAGATGCTAAGTGTGAGGGATGGTGTGAGAGATGATAGGTAAGTGTGAGGGATGGTAAGTGTGAGGGATGGTAAGTGTGAGGGATGTTAGGTGTGAGGAATGGTAAGTGTGAGGGATGCTAGGTAAGTGTGAGGTATCCTAGATAAGTGTGAGGGATGCTGGGTAAGAGTGAGGGATGCTACGTAAGTGTAAGGGATGTTAAGTGTGAGGGATGATAGGTAAGTGTGAGGGATGGTAAGTGTGAGGGATGCTATGTAAGTGTAAGGGATGTTAAGTGTGAGGGATGCTAGGTAAGTGTGAGGGATGCTAGGTAAGTGTGAGGGATGGTAAGAGTGAGGGATGCTAGGTAAGCGTGAGGGATGGTAAGTGTGAGGGGTGGTAAGTGTGAGGGATATTAGGTAAGTGTGAGGGATGCTAGGTAAGTGTGAGGGATGCTAAGTGTGAGGGACGATAAGTGTGAGGGATGGTAAGTGTGAGGGATGCTAAGTGTGAGGGACGATAAGTGTGAGGGACGATAAGTGTGAGGGATGGTAAGTGTGAGGGATAAGT
>NC_069487.1:8428218-8493218 GCF_026875155.1 Cherax quadricarinatus | reverse complement strand
TGCAGTAGATGTAGACACTACCTGCCTGTCTCTACATCAAGACCTGCAGTAGATGTAGACACTACCTGCCTGTCTCTACATCAAGACCTGCAGTAGATGTAGACACTACCTGCCTGTCTCTACATCAAGACCTGCAGTAGATGTAGTCACTACACGCCTGTCTCTACATCAAGCCTGCAGTAGATGTAGAACACTACCTGCCTGTCTCTACATCAAGACCTGCAGTAGATGTAGACACTACCTGCCTGTCTCTACAGCAAGACCTGCAGTAGATGTAGACACTACCTGCCTGTCTCTACAGCAAGACCTGCAGTAGATGTAGACACTACCTGCCTGTCTCTACATCAAGAAAATTCTCCTCAATATGTTAAGTCTAAATATAGTAAATTTAAAGCAATATAAACTAGCAAATCTGTTCATCAGGTCTTTTCATTCACATTCGGAAAATAAAATTGGTCTCTGTATTTCTAAGATTCCTTTTGGGATTCGAAATTAACAGAAAATTTTTATTTTCGAATTCGTCTCCACGATGACACATTATGAGGGTTCTTTCTGCAATATTGTTGTATCTATTGTATTAAATGCAATGCTAAACTCGTGTGGTTCAATCAGCCCAAGCATTGGAGGCTCGAGCCTCCGGTCCGTTAATAGCAGCCCAGGTTGTGATCAATCAGGTTGACATCGTAAATACACCGGACATGGTAATACAACGGACATGTTTATTTACATGGCGATTTATGGAAATGAGAAACATTGGAGGATTCTCCCTCAGCATTGCAGTGAAGTAAATGAATGAGAAAGAGTGAGGAACATTGAAGGTCTCACCATCAGCGTCGTAGTGGCTCCAAACTTCCATAAACTGGTTGGCGGTGAGTTTCTTGAGCTCCCGTGACTCATCATCACGGAACTGTCTCATGAAGTTGTTGCACTTCTCCTGTGAGTTCATCTTCCTCTGGTAGTCTGTCAGACCGTCAGGGCCAACTGCCATACTGTAGAGGGAACAACAAGAGTCACTATGCTTACAACTCACAGTAATGAAGAAAGTTACCAGTAGTAGATTAATTACTGTTATACTGAAAATAGGCGCTAAACCTTTGCGGGACATACATCATTGCGACTGTGTGTGTTTGTAAACTTAATGGGGGGTTGTGTAATTAAGAGATTAAGAAAACTGCAAAAAATAGTCAAAAGAAGCATTATTTACAGAGGTACATGTTTGGTTGTCAAGTAGTGAAGTTTGTCAAGTGAATCTAGAGGCTACAAGACATGCTCATGTATACAGAGGACGGTAGTGCACCAGTGAAAGTGAAGTGACTGGTGCACCAGTGAAAGTGAAGTGACTGGTGCACTAGGTGAAAGTGAAGTGACTGGTGCACCAGTGAAAGTGAAGTGACTGGTGCACCAGTGAAAGTGAAGTGACTGGTGCACCAGTGAAAGTGAAGTGACTGGTGCACCAGTGAAAGTGAAGTGACTGGTGCACCAGTGAAAGTGAAGTGACTGGTGCACCAGTGAAAGTGAAGTGACTGGTGCACCAGTGAAAGTGAAGTGACTGGTGCACTAGATGAAAGTGAAGTGACTGGTGCATCATGTGTGAAAGACCAGTAGGCCTGTTGCAGTGCTCAGCTACGAAGTAATTCTGACTGAGTTGTTCAGGTGGGTGTGTCTGATGTTTATTCCTCTTCTTGAGTATGACGTGGGCGAGGGGCACGTTTAATATCTTCATTATGCACCCCATACCCATCCTGTGGGCAGTAGTCAAAATATTACAGAGGTACATAATGGGTCCCCATGAAAGCAAAAGACTGGGCAGGAGACGCAACATTCCCCCAATGACAAGCAGCGACGCCACGAGTACACAGAGAGAACACAGTAAGTGTCAGGGGCCCAAGACTATTCAACTACCTCCCAGCATACATAAGGAGGATTACCAATAGACCCCTGGCTGTCTTCAAGAAGGCACTGGACAGGCACCTAAAGTCAGTACCTGACTAGCCGGGCTGTGGTTCGTACTTAGGTTTCCGTGCGGCCAGCAGTAACAGCCTGGTTGATCAGACCCTAATCCACCACGAAGCCTGGTCTCAGACCGATCCGCGGGGGCGCTGACCCCCGAAACCCTCTCCAGGTAAGCTCCAGGTAAACTGAACAAATGTTGTCCATGTTGATGCGTCAGACGTCCTCGTGCTCAGTAACCCGAGTACCATTATAACCCGAGTACCACTATACCACAATAAAATTCAATTCCACTATATTATAATGAACCTCATAAAACCATAATGAACCTCAATACCACTAATGAACCTCAATACTATAGTACAATGAAAATCGGTACCACTATAGAATGAACCCCAGTATTATACTATAATGAACCTCAGTAAAACTATACTACAATGAACCTCAATACCACTCTAATAAAACGAACCTGAGTATCGCTACACTTCATTGAACCCCAGTACCACTATACTACAATGAACCCCAGTACTATGCTACAATGAACCTCAGTACTACTATACTACAATGAACCTCGGTACCACTAAACTATAATGAACCTCGGTACCACTATACTAAATGAACCTCGGTACCACTATACTACAATGAACCTCGGTACCACTATAATAAACTAACCTCGGTACCACTATACTACAATGAACCTCAGTATCAGTATACTACAATGAACCTCAGTATCACTATACTACAATGAACCTCAGTATCAGTATACTACAATGAACCTCGGTACCACTATACTACAATAAACCTCGGTACCACTATACTACAATGAACCTCAGTATCAGTATACTACAATGAACCTCAGTATCAGTATACTACAATGAACCTCAGTATCAGTATACTACAATGAACCTCAGTATCAGTATACTACAATGAACCTCGGTACCACTATACTACAATGAACCTCAGTATCACTATACTACAATGAACCTCAGTATCAGTATACTACAATGAACCTCGGTACCACTATACTACAATGAACCTCAGTATCAGTATACTACAATGAACCTCAGTATCAGTATACTACCATGAACCTCAGTATCAGTATACTACAATGAACCTCGGTACCACTATACTACAATGAACCTCAGTATCAAGTCACTCTTCATTCTCCTCTCCCCTCTCACTCTCCCTCATCATCCTTGCGTGGAGACACTTGCCCTGTTTTCACTCTTCATTCTCCCTCACTCTTCATCTTCGTTCTTGTCTCATGTGTGTCGCTCTTCTCACTCAAGTCATTAGTGTTGTCTGAGAATAATCAGGATACATAACCATCCCAGAGAGTTCGTTATACCTTCAGATGTAGCCACTTAGCCTCTCCACACACCATCAACCCTTGCTTCACTTCACACTAATAATGCAACTTTATTGCTCAAGTCACTTGCGAGAGGTTGAGGTAAAGAGAAAAGGAAGCGAGAGAGGGAAAAGTGGCAGTGGAGATGAGAGTAAAGATGAACACATGATGTTCACTCACGACCTTCTTAGGAAGTGTCATGTGTAACCAGGGTTTACTGAGGAGGCTGGTAGAAAGTGTCATGTGTAACCAGGGTTTACTGAGGAGGCTGGTAGAAAGTGTCATGTGTAACCAGGGTTTACTGAGGAGGCTGGTAGAAGGTGTCATGTGTAACCAGGGTTTACTGAGGAGGCTGGTAGAAGGTGTCATGTGTAACCAGGGTTTACTGAGGAGGCTGGTAGAAGTGTCATGTGTAACCAGGGTTTACTGAGGAGGTGGTAGAAAGTGTCATGTGTAACCAGGGTTTACTGAGCTGGAGAAGGTCATGTGTAACAGGGTTTCTGAGGATGTAGGTGTCATGTGTAACCAGGGTTTACTGAGGAGGCTGGTAGAAGGTGTCATGTGTAACCAGGGTTTACTGAGGAGGCTGGTAGAAAGTGTCATGTGTAACCAGGGTTTACTGAGGAGGCTGGTAGAAGGTGTCATGTGTAACCAGGGTTTACTGAGGAGGCTGGTAGAAGGTGTCATGTGTAACCAGGGTTTACTGAGGAGGCTGGTAGAAGGTGTCATGTGTAACCAGGGTTTACTGAGGAGGCTGGTAGAAGGTGTCATGTGTAACCAGGGTTTACTGAGGAGGCTGGTAGAAGGTGTCATGTGTAACCAGAGTTTACTGAGGAGGCTGGTAGAAAGTGTCATGTGTAACCAGGGTTTACTGAGGAGGCTGGAAGAAAGTGTCATGTGTAACCAGGGTTTACTGAGGAGGCTGGAAGAAAGTGTCATGTGTAACCAGGGTTTACTGAGGAGGCTGGGAAGAAAGTGTCATGTGTAACCAGGGTTTACTGAGGAGCTGGAAGAAAGTGTCATGTGTAACCAGGGTTTACTGAGGAGGCTGGTAGAAGGTGTCATGTGTAACCAGAGTTTACTGAGGAGGCTGGTAGAAAGTGTCATGTGTAACCAGAGTTTACTGAGGAGGCTGGTAGAAAGTGTCATGTGTAACCAGGGTTTACTGAGGAGGCTGGAAGAAAGTGTCATGTGTAACCAGGGTTTACTGAGGAGGCTGGTAGAAGGTGTCATGTGTAACCAGGGTTTACTGAGGAGGCTGGTAGAAAGTGTCATGTGTAACCAGGGTTTACTGAGGAGGCTGGTAGAAAGTGTCATGTGTAACCAGGGTTTACTGAGGAGGCTGGTAGAAGGTGTCATGTGTAACCAGGGTTTACTGAGGAGGCTGGTAGAATGGTGTCATTGTAACCAGGGTTTACTGAGGAGGCTGGTAGAAGGTGTCATGTGTAACCAGGGTTTACTGAGGAGGCTGGTAGAAAGTGTCATGTGTAACCAGGGTTTACTGAGGAGGCTGGTAGAAGGTGTCATGTGTAACCAGGGTTTACTGAGGAGGCTGGTAGAAAGTGTCATGTGTAACCAGGGTTTACTGAGGAGGCTGGTAGAAGGTGTCATGTGTAACCAGGGTTTACTGAGGAGGCTGGTAGAAGGTGTCATGTGTAACCAGAGTTTACTGAGGAGGCTGGTAGAAAGTGTCATGTGTAACCAGGGTTTACTGAGGAGGCTGGTGAGAAAGTGTCATGTGTAACCAGGGTTTTACTGAGGAGGCTGGTAGAAGGTGTCATGTGTAACCAGGGTTTACTGAGGAGGCTGGTAGAAGGTGTCATGTGTAACCAGGGTTTACTGAGGAGGCTGGTAGAAGGTGTCATGTGTAACCAGAGTTTACTGAGGAGGCTGGTAGAAAGTGTCATGTGTAACCAGGGTTTACTGAGGAGGCTGGTAGAAAGTGTCATGTGTAACCAGAGTTTACTGAGGAGGCTGGTAGAAAGTGTCATGTGTAACTAGGGTTTGCTGAGGAGGCTGGTAGAAAGTGTCATGTGTAACTAGGGTTTGCTGAGGAGGCTGGTAGAAAGTGTCATGTGTAACCAGGGTTTACTGAGGAGGCTGGAAGAAAGTGTCATGTGTAACCAGGGTTTACTGAGGAGGCTGGTAGAAAGTGTCATGTGTAACCAGGGTTTGCTGAGGAGGCTGGTAGAAAGTGTCATGTGTAACCAGGGTTTACTGAGGAGGCTGGTAGAAAGTGTCATGTGTAACCAGGGTTTGCTGAGGAGGCTGGTAGAAAGTGTCATGTGTAACCAGGGTTTACTGAGGAGGCTGGTAGAAAGTGTCATGTGTAACCAGGGTTTACTGAGGAGGCTGGAAGAAAGTGTCATGTGTAACCAGGGTTTACTGAGGAGGCTGGAAGAAAGTGTCATGTGTAACCAGGGTTTACTGAGGAGGCTGGAAGAAAGTGTCATGTGTAACCAGGGTTTACTGAGGAGGCTGGTAGAAGGTGTCATGTGTAACCAGAGTTTACTGAGGAGGCTGGTAGAAAGTGTCATGTGTAACCAGGGTTTACTGAGGAGGCTGGTAGAAAGTGTCATGTGTAACCAGGGTTTACTGAGGAGGCTGGTAGAAGGTGTCATGTGTAACCAGGGTTTTACTGAGGAGGCTGGTAGAAGGTGTCATGTGTAACCAGGGTTTACTGAGGAGGCTGGTAGAAGGTGTCATGTGTAACCAGGGTTTACTGAGGAGGCTGGTAGAAGGTGTCATGTGTAACCAGGGTTTACTGAGGAGGCTGGAAGAAAGTGTCATGTGTAACCAGGGTTTACTGAGGAGGCTGGTAGAAAGTGTCATGTGTAACCAGGGTTTGCTGAGGAGGCTGGTAGAAAGTGTCATGTGTAACCAGGGTTTACTGAGGAGGCTGGTAGAAAGTGTCATGTGTAACCAGGGTTTGCTGAGGAGGCTGGTAGAAAGTGTCATGTGTAACCAGGGTTTACTGAGGAGGCTGGTAGAAAGTGTCATGTGTAACCAGGGTTTACTGAGGAGGCTGGAAGAAAGTGTCATGTGTAACCAGGGTTTACTGAGGAGGCTGGAAGAAAGTGTCATGTGTAACCAGGGTTTACTGAGGAGGCTGGAAGAAAGTGTCATGTGTAACCAGGGTTTACTGAGGAGGCTGGTAGAAGGTGTCATGTGTAACCAGAGTTTACTGAGGAGGCTGGTAGAAAGTGTCATGTGTAACCAGGGTTTACTGAGGAGGCTGGAAGAAAGTGTCATGTGTAACCAGGGTTTACTGAGGAGGCTGGTAGAAAGTGTCATGTGTAACCAGGGTTTGCTGAGGAGGGGTGGTAGAAAGTGTCATGTGTAACCAGGGTTTACTGAGGAGGCTGGTAGAAAGTGTCATGTGTAACCAGGGTTTGCTGAGGAGGCTGGTAGAAAGTGTCATGTGTAACCAGAGTTTACTGAGGAGGCTGGTAGAAAGTGTCATGTGTAACCAGGGTTTACTGAGGAGGCTGGTAGAAAGTGTCATGTGTAACCAGAGTTTACTGAGGAGGCTGGTAGAAAGTCATGTGTAACCAGGGTTTACTGAGGAGGCTGGTAGAAAGTGTCATGTGTAACCAGGGTTTGCTGAGGAGGCTGGTAGAAAGTGTCATGTGTAACCAGAGTTTACTGAGGAGGCTGGTAGAAAGTGTCATGTGTAACCAGGGTTTGCTGAGGAGGCTGGTAGAAAGTGTCATGTGTAACCAGGGTTTGCTGAGGAGGCTGGTAGAAAGTGTCCTGTAACCAGAGTTTACTGTGGAGACTGGCAGAAAGTGTCAACACGCACGAGTGTTCACATAGCAGAAAGTGTCAACACACCCGAGTGTTCACACAGCAGAAAGTGTCAACACGCACGAGTGTTCACATAGCAGAAAGTGTCAACACACACGAGTGCTCACACAGCAGAAAGTGTCAACACACACGAGTGTTCACACAGCAGAGAGTGTCAACACACACGAGTGTTCACACAGCAGAAAGTGTCAACACACACGAGTGCTCACACAGCAGAAAGTGTCAACACACACGAGTGTTCACACAGCAGAGAGTGTCAACACACACGAGTGTTCACACAGCAGAAAGTGTCAACACACACGAGTGTTCACACAGCAGAAAGTGTCAAACACACACGAGTGTTCACACAGAAAGTGTCAACACACACGAGTGCTCACACAGCAGAAAGTGTCAACACACACGAGTGCTCACACAGCAGAAAGTGTCAAACACACACGAGTGTTCACACAGCAGAGTGTCAACACACACGAGTGCTCACACAGCAGAAAGTGTCAACACACACGTGTTCACACAGCAGAAAGTCTCAACACACACGAGTGTTCACACAGCATAAAGTGTCAACACACACGAGTGTTCACACAGCAGAAAGTGTCAACACACACGAGTGTTCACACAGCAGAAAGTGTCAACACACACGAGTGTTCACACAGCAGAAAGTGTCAACACACACGAGTGTTCACACAGCAGAAAGTGTCAAACACACACGAGTGCTCACACAGCAGAAAGTGTCAAACACACACGAGTGCTCACACAGCAAAAGTGTCAACACACAGGTGTCCACAGCAAAAGTGTAACACACACGAGTGTTCACACAGCAGAAAGTGTCAACACACACGAGTGTTCACACAGCAGAAAGTGTCAAACACACAAGAGTGCTCACACAGCAGAAAGTGTCAACACACACGAGTGCTCACACAGCAGAAAGTGTCAACACGCACGAGTGCTCACACAGCAGAAAGTGTCAACACACACATGTGCTCACACATTACCTTCTTAGACTAGATTTTAACTACAAATAAGGATCTACCACAAACAATATTTACTAACTGATGACCACTTGAAGAAGGTGAAGAATTAACCTTAAGTGATCATCACTTTCACCACAATGTAAAGATCCACTGGAATCACTAATGACCTAAACTTAGAGATTAAACTACAACGTTTCTACCATCCCGGAATCTCATCTTCTATAAACAGAATGCGAGATGGGTGGAAGGGAGATGGAGGTGAGAGGTGAGGGTGGAGTTTTTGAGGTTGTGGGGGAGTGGGTTGGGGTGGGGTTAAGGTTGCCCGACGGGGGAAGGGGTTGGCGTAGGGTTAAGGTTGCCTGACGGGGGAAGGGGTTGGTGTGGGGTTAAGGTTGCCTGACGGCGGGAGGGGTTGGTGTGGGGTTAAGGTTGCCTGACGGCGGAAGGGGTTGGTGGGGACGGGGAGAGGGGTTGGTGGGGACGGGGAAGGAGTTGGTGGGGACGGGGGGAGGGGTTGGTGGGGGTTAATGTTGCTTGACAGGGGAGGGGTTAAGGTTGCCTGACGGGGAGAGGGGTTGGTGGGGGGTTAGGTTGACTGACGGGGGAAGGGGTTGGTGTGGGGTTAAGGTTTCCTGACGGGGGAAGGGGTGGGTGTGGGTTAAGGTTGCCTGACGGGGAAAAAGGTTAGTGGGGGGTTAAGGTTGCCTGACGGGGGAGGGGGCTGGTCGCGGGTTGCCGGACGGGGAGAGGGGTTTGGGGGGGTTAAGGTTGCCTGAAAGGGGAGAGGGGCTGGTGGGGGGTTAAGGTTGCCTGACGGGGAAAGGGGTTGGGGGGGGTTAAGGTTGCCTGACAGGGGAAGCGGGCTGGTCGCGGGTTGCCGGACGGGGAGAGGGGTTTGGGGAGTTAAGGTTGCCTGACGAGGAGAGGGGTTGGTGGGGGGTTAAAAGGGTTTCCTGGGAAAAGGGGGAGAGGGGGTTGGTGGGGGGTTAAAAGGTTCCTGGGGCGGGGGGGGGGGTTGGGGGGGGGTTTTTAAAATTGCAAAGGGGGAGAGGGGTTGGGGGGGGTTAAGGTTGCCGGGGGGGAGAGGGGGTTGGAGGGGGTTTAAGGGTTTTCCCCACGGGGAAGGGGTTGGTGTGGGGTTTAGGTTGCCCGACGGGAAGAGGGGGGTGGTGGGGGTTAAGGGGGGCCTACGGGGGGGAGGGGTTGGTGGGGGGGTTAAGGTTGCCGGACGGGGGGGAAGGGGGTTGGGGGGGTTAAAAGGGTTTCCTGACGGGGGGGGGTTCGTGGGGGGTTTTTGGGGGTTGCCGACGGGGGAGGGGTTTGGTGGGGGGGTTTAAGGGTTTCCCCGACGGGGAGGGGGGTTGGTGGGGGGGTTAAGGTTTTCGACGAGGGAGAGGGTTTGTGGGGGGGTTTAAGGTTGCCGGGGCGGGGGGAAGGGGGTTGGGGGGGAAAGGGTTTTGACGGGGAGAGGGGGTTGGTGTGGGGTTAAGGTTCCTGACGGGGGGGGGGGTTGGTGGGGGTTAAGGTTCCCGCGGGGGAGAGGGGTTTTGGTTTTTGGGGTTAAGGTTGCCGAGGGGGGAGAGGGGTTGGGCGGGGGGGGGTTAAGGTTTTTCCCGACGGGGGAGAGGGGTTGGGGTGGGGGGTTTAAAAGGGTTGCTGACGGGGGGGGGGGGGTTGGGTGGGGTTAAGGTTGCCTGCGGGGGGGAGGGGTTTTTGGGGTTTGGGGTTAAAAGGGTTGCCCCGACGGGGGGGGGGGGTTTGGGGAGGGGTTTTAAAAGGTTTTCCTGACGGGGGGGAGAGGGGTTTTGGGGGGGTAAGGTTGGGGTGACGGGGGAGAGGGGGGTTGGGGGGGGGGTTTTAAAGGGTTTCCCGACGGGGGGGGAGGGGTTAAGGTTGCCTGACGGGGGAGAGGGGTTGGGGTGGGGTTAAAAAGGGTTTCCTGACGGGGGGGAGGGGTTGGGGTGGGGTTAAGGTTGCCTGACGGGGGAGAGGGGTTGGAGGGTGCGATGTCACTATCTTC
The DNA here is from genome assembly GCF_026875155.1 of Cherax quadricarinatus. Lineage (NCBI taxonomy): Eukaryota > Metazoa > Arthropoda > Malacostraca > Decapoda > Parastacidae > Cherax > Cherax quadricarinatus. The sequence continues at coordinate 8,483,125 of NC_069487.1, read as the reverse complement.
TGTGAATCAGTGTTGTTCTCCTTTAACACTATAGATCAATACAGCCAAGCTTTTGAGTGAAGTCTGTGTCAGTGGTGTGGTCAGCAGTGGTGTTGACACTGGGGAACTGTGCTGACATGGCAGGACGTTGTCAGTGCTGACACTGTAGGGGTGTTGTCAGTGCTCACACTGTGGGGGTGTTGTCAGTGCTCACACTGTGGGGTTTCTGTCAGTGCTCACACTGTGGGGAACTGTGAGCTGACACTGAGGAGTAATATCAGTGCTGACTCTGTAGAGTAATGCCAATGCTGATATTGTGGTATTCTTAATGTTGATACTGTATGGCACTGTTTGTGCTGACACTGTATGGCACTGTTTGTGTTGATACTGTATGGCACTGTTTGTGCTGACACTGTATGGCACTGTGTTGATACTGTATGGCACTGTTTGTGCTGACACTATACTATTGTTTGTGCTGACACTATGCTATTGTTTGTGCTGACACTATACTATTGTTTGTGCTGACACTATACTATTGTTTGTGCTGACACTTTTTACTATTGTTGTGCTGACACTTTTACATTGTTTGTGCTGACACTATACTATTGTTTGTGCTGACCAAATATACTATTGTTTTTGTGCTGACACTATACTATTGTTTGTGTTGATACATTTCTATTGTTTGTGCGACACTATTTACTATTGTTTGTGTTGATTTCTAATACTATTGTTTTTTGCTGGGACACTATACTATTTTGTTTGTGTTGATACTATACTATTGTTTGTGCTGACACTATACTATTGTTTGTGCTGACACTATACTATTGTTTGTTGATACTATACTTTGTTTGTGCTGACACTATACTATTGTTTGTGAGACACTATACTATTGTTTGTGCTGACACTATACTATTGTTTGTGCTGACACTATACTATTGTTTGTGCTGACACTATACTATTGTTTGTGCTGACACTATACTATTGTTTGTGTTGATACTATACTATTGTTTGTGCTGACACTATACTATTGTTTGTGCTGACACTATACTATTGTTTGTGCTGACACTATACTATTGTTTGTGCTGACACTATACTATTGTTTGTGCTGACACTATGCTATTGTTTGTGCTGACACTATGCTATTTTTTTGTTTCTGACACTATACTATTTTGTGCTGACACTATCATTGTTTGTGCTGACACTGTACTATTGTTTGTGCTGACACTGTACTATTTTTTGTGTTGACACTATCTATTTTTTGTGCTGACACTATACTATTGTTTGTGTGACACTATACTATTGTTTGTGTTGATACTATACTATTGTTTGTGCTGACACTATACTATTGTTTGTGCTGACACTATACTATTGTTTGTGTTGATACTATACTATTGTTTGTGCTGACACTATACTATTGTTTGTGCTGACACTATACTATTGTTTGTGCTGACACTATACTATTGTTTGTGCTGACACTATGATATTGTTTGTGCTGACACTATACTATTTTTTGTGTTGAAATTACTATTGTTTGTGCTGACCTATACTATTGTTTGTGCTGACACTATGATATTGTTTTTGCTGACACTATACTATGTTTGGCTGACACTATACTATTGTTTGTGCTGACACTATACTATTGTTTGTGCTGAAAACTATACTATTGTTTGTGCTGACACTATACTGTTTGTGCTGACCTATACTATTGTTTGTGCTGACACTATGCTATTGTTTTTTGCTGGGCACTATGCTATTTTTTGTGCTGCACTATACTATTGTTTGTGCTGACACTATACTATTGTTTGTGCTGACACTATACTATTGTTTGTGCGACACTATGCTATTGTTTGTGCTGACACTATACTATTGTTTGTGTTGACACTATACTATTGTTTGTGCTGACAAATATACTATTGTTTGTGCTGACACTATGCTATTGTTTGTGCTGACAAATATACTATTGTTTGTGCGACCCCTATTTCTATTGTTTGTGCGACACTATACTATTGTTTGTGCTGAAAACTATCTATTGATTGTGCTGACACTATACTATTGTTTGTGCTGACACTATACTATTGTTTGTGCTGACACTATACTATTGTTTGTGCTGACCTATGCTATTGTTTGTTTCTGACACTATACTATTGTTTGTGCTGGGCACTATACTATTGTTTGTGCTGACACTATGCTATTGTTTGTGCTGACACATACTATTGTTTGTTTCTGACACTATACTATTGTTTGTGCTGACACTATACTATTGTTTGTTCTGACCCCTATGCTATTGTTTGTGCTGACACTATACTATTGTTTTGCTGACAAATATACTAAATTTTTTGTGCTGACACTATACTATTGTTTGTGCTGACACTATACTATTGTTTGTGTGACACTATTTCTATTTTTTGTGCTGACACTATGCTAATGTTTTTGCTGACACTTACTATTGTTTGTGCTGACACTATACTATTGTTTGTGCTGACACTATGCTATTGTTTGTGCTGACACTATACTATTGTTTGTGCTGACACTATACTATTGTTTGTGCTGACACTATACTATTGTTTGTGCTGACACTATACTATTGTTTGTGCTGACACTATACTATTGTTTGTGCTGACACTATACTATTGTTTGTGTTGACACTATACTATTGTTTGTGCTGACACTATACTATTGTTTGTGCTGACACTATACTATTGTTTGTGCTGACACTATACTATTGTTTTGTGTGACAATACTATTGTTTGTGCTGACACTATACTATGTTTGTGCTGACACTATACTATTGTTTGTGCTGACACTATACATTGTTTGGTTTGATACTATACTATTGTTTGTGCTGACACTATACTATTGTTTGTGCTGACACTATACTATTGTTTGTGCTGACACTATACTATTGTTTGTGCTGACACTATACTATTGTTTGTGCTGACACTATACTATTGTTTGTGCTGACACTATACTATTGTTTGTGCTGACACTGGTACTGTTTGTGCAGACTGAGTTTTCTGTAGGAGAGGAATATGTAGCTCGTACATGTGTTCTGTTGTAGGGAACATGTAGTTCCTACATGTGTTCTGTGGTGGGGAACATGTAGTTCCTACATGTGTTCTGTGGTGGGGAACATGTAGTTCCTACATGTGTTCTGTGGTAGGGAACATGTAGTTCCTACATGTGTTCTGTGGTGGGGAACATGTAGTTCCTACAGTGTTCTTGGTGGGAACATGTAGTTTCCTACATGTGTTCTGTGGTAGGGAACATGTAGTTCCTATGTGTTTGTGGTAGAGAACATGTAGTTCCTACATGTGTTCTGTGGTAGAGAACATGTAGTTCCTACATGTGTTCTGTGGTGGGGAACATGTAGTTCCTACACGTGTTCTGTGGTGGGGAACATGTAGTTCCTACACGTGTTCTGTGGTGGGGAACATGTAGTTCCTACATGTGTTCTGTGGTAGAGAACATGTAGTTCCTACATGTGTTCTGTGGTAGAGAACATTAGTTCCTACATGTGTTCTGTGGTAGAGAACATGTAGTTCCTACACGTGTTCTGTGGTGGGGAACATGTAGTTCCTACATGTGCTCTGTGGTAGAGAACATTAGTTCCTACATGTGTTCTGTGGTAGAGAACATGTAGTTCCTACACGTATTCTGTGGTGGGGTACATGTAGTTCCTACATGTGTTCTGTGGTAGAGAACATTAGTTCCTACATGTGTTCTGTGGTAGAGAACATGTTCCTACACGTGTTCTGTGGTGGGGAACATGTAGTTCCTACATGTCTGTGGTAGAGAACATGTAGTTCCTACATGTGTTCTGTGGTAGAGAACATGTAGTTCCTACATGTGTTCTGTGGTAGAGAACATGTAGTTCCTACATGTGTTCTTTGGTGGGGAACATGTAGTTCCTACATGTGTTCTGTGGTGGGGAACATATAGTTCCTACATGTGTTCTGTGGTAGAGAACATGTAGTTCCTACATGTGTTCTGTGGTAGAGAACATGTAGTTCCTACACGTGTTCTGTGGTAGAGAACATTAGTTCCTACAAAGTGTTCTGTGGTAGAGAACATGTACTTCCTACACGTGTTCTGTGGTAGAGAACATGTACTTCCTACATGTGTTCTGTGGTAGAGAACATGTAGTTCCTACATGTGTTCTGTGGTAGAGAACATGTAGTTCCTACATGTGTTCTGTGGTAGAGAACATGTAGTTCCTACATGTGTTCTGTGGTGGGGGAACACGTAGTTAAAACACGTGTTCTGTGGTGGGGAACATGTAGTTCTTACATGTGTTCTATGGTAGAGAACATTAGTTCCTACATGTGTTCTGTGGTAGAGAACATGTAGTTCCTACAGTTTTTCTGTGGTGGGGGAAAATTTTAGTTTCCTACATGTGTGTTAGAGAACATGTAGTTCCTACATGTGTTGTGTGGTAGAGAACATGTAGTTCCTACATGTGTTGTGTGGTAGAGAACACGTAGTTCCTACATGTGTTCTTTGGTGGGGAACATGTAGTTCCTACATGTGTTCTGTGGTGGGGAACATATAGTTCCTACATGTGTTCTGTGGTAGAGAACATGTAGTTCCTACATGTGTTCTGTGGTAGAGAACATGTAGTTCCTACATGTGTTCTGTGGTAGAGAACATGTAGTTCCTACATGTGTTCTGTGGTGGGGAACATGTAGTTCCTACATGTGTTCTGTTGTGGGGAACATGTAGTTCCTACACGTGTTCTGTGGTGGGGAACATGTAGTTCCTACACGTGTTCTGTGGTAGATAACATGTACTTCCTACATGTGTTCTGTGGTGGGGAACATGTAGTTCCTACATGTGTTCTGTGGTGGGGAACATGTAGTTCCTACATGTGTTCTGTGGTGGGGAACATGTAGTTCCTACATGTGTTCTGTGGTGGGGAACATGTAGTTCCTACATGTGTTCTGTGGTGGGAACATGTAGTTTTCTACATGTGTTCTGTGGTGGGGAACATGTAGTTCCTACATGTGTTCTGTGGTGGGGAACATGTAGTTCCTACATGTGTTCTGTGGTAGAGAACATGTAGTTCCTACATGTGTTCTGTGGTAGAGAACATGTAGTTCCTACATGTGTTCTGTGGTAGAGAACATGTAGTTCCTACATGTGTTCTGTGGCAGAGAACATGTAGTTCCTACATGTGTTCTGTGGCAGAGAACATGTAGTTCCTACATGTGTTCTGTGGGTAGAGAACCCTGTAGTTTACATGTGTTTTGTGGTGGGGAACATGTAGTTCCTACATGTGTTCTGTGGTAGAGAACATGTAGTTCCTGCATGTGTTCTGTGGTAGAGAACATGTAGTTCCTACATGTGTTCTGTGGTGGGGAACATGTATTTTCCCACATGTGTTCTGTGTGGGGAAATGTAGTTCCTACATGTGTTCTGTGGTAGGGAACATGTAGTTCCTACTTGTGTTCTGTGGTAGAGAACAATGTAGTTCCTACATGTGTTCTGTGGTGGGGAACATGTAGTTCCTACTTTTGTTCTGGGGGTAGAGAACATGTAGTTCCTACATGTGTTTTTGTGGTAGAGACATTAGTTCCTAATGTGTTCTGTGGTTTGAGGAACATGTAGTTCCTACACGTGTTCTGTGGTGGGGAAACATGTAGTTCCTACATGGTTCTGTGGTACAGAACATTAGTTCCTACAAAGTGTTCTGGGGGTAGAGAACATGTAGTTCCTACACGTATTCTGTGGTGGGGAAAAATGTAGTTCCTATATGTGTTCTGTGGGAAGAACATTAGTTCCTACTGTGTTCTGTGGTAGAGAAATGTAGTTCCTACACGTGTTCTGTGGTGGGGAACATGTAGTTCCTACATGTCTGTGGTAGAGAACATGTAGTTCCTACATGTGTTCTGTGGTAGAGAACATGTAGTTCCTACATGTGTTCTGTGGTAGAGAACATGTAGTTCCTACATGTGTTCTTTGGTGGGGAACATGTAGTTCCTACATGTGTTCTGTGGTGGGGAACATATAGTTCCTACATGTGTTCTGTGGTAGAGAACATGTAGTTCCTACATGTGTTCTGTGGTAGAGAACATGTAGTTCCTACACGTGTTCTGTGGTACAGAACATGTAGTTCCTACACGTGTTCTGTGGTAGAGAACATGTACTTCCTACACGTGTTCTGTGGTAGAGAACATGTACTTTCCCACATGTGTTTTTGTGGTAGAGAACATGTAGTTCCTACATGGTTCTGTGGTAGAGAACATGTAGTTTTCCTACATGTGTTCTGTGGTGGGGAACATGTAGTTCCTACATGTGTTCTGTGGTGGGGGAACATGTAGTTAAAACATGTGTTCTGTGGTGGGGAACATGTAGTTCTTACATGTGTTCTGTGGTAGAGAACATTAGTTCCTACATGTGTTCTGTGGTAGAGAACATGTAGTTCCTACACGTGTTCTGTGGTGGGGAACATGTAGTTCCTACATGTCTGTGGTAGAGAACACGTAGTTCCTACATGTGTTCTTTGGTGGGGAACATGTAGTTCCTACATGTGTTCTGTGGTGGGGAACATATAGTTCCTACATGTGTTCTGTGGTAGAGAACATGTAGTTCCTACATGTGTTCTGTGGTAGAGAACATGTAGTTCCTACATGTGTTCTGTGGTGGGGAACATGTAGTTCCTACATGTGTTCTGTGGTGGGGAACATGTAGTTCCTACATGTGTTCTGTGGTAGAGAACATGTAGTTCCTACATGTGTTCTGTGGTGGGGAACATGTAGTTCCTACACGTGTTCTGTGATGGGGAACATGTTGTTCCTACACGTGTTCTGTGGTAGATAACATGTAGTTCCTACATGTGTTCTGTGGTGTGGAACATGTAGTTCCTACATGTGTTCTGTGGTGGGGAACATGTAGTTCCTACATGTGTTCTGTGGTGGGGAACATGTTCCTACATGTTCTGTGGTGGGGAACATGTAGTTCCTACATGTGTTGTGGTAGAGAACATGTAGTTCCTACATGTGTTCTGTGGTAGAGAACATGTAGTTCCTACATGTGTTCTGTGGCAGAGAACATGTAGTTCCTACATGTGTTCTGTGGGAGAGAAAAATGTAGTTTTCCCACATGTGTTCTGTGGCAGGAACAATGTAGTTCCTACATTGTTCTGTGGTAGAGAACATGTAGTTCCTACATGTGTTCTGTGGTGGGGAACATGTAGTTCCTACATGTGTTCTGTGGTAGAGAACATGTAGTTCCTGCATGTGTTCTGTGGTAGAGAACATGTAGTTCCTACATGTGTTCTGTGGTAGAGAACTTTTAGTTTCCCAAAAGTGTTCTGTGGTAGAGAACATGTAGTTCCTACATGTTTCTGTGGTAAGGGAAAATGTAGTTCTACACGTGTTCTGTGGTAGAGAACATGTAGTTCCCACACGTGTTCTGTGGGAGAGAACATGTAGTTTTCCCACACGTGTTCTGTGGTAGAGAACATGTAGTTCCTACACGTGTTCTTTGGTAGAGAACATGTAGTTCCTACATGTGTTCTATGGTAGAGAACATGCAGTTCCTACATGTGTTCTGTGGTAGAGAACATGTAGTTCCTACATGTGTTCTGTGGTAGAGAACATGTATGGGTTTTACATGTGTTAAAAGTTTCTTGGTAAAAGAACATTAGTTCCTACACGTGTTCTGTGGTAGAGAACATGTAGTTCCTACACGTGTTCTGTGGTAGAGAACATGTAGTTCCTACACGTGTTCTGTGGTAGAGAACATGTAGTTCCTACACGTGTTCTGTGGTAGAGAACATGTAGTTCCTACACGGTTCGTGGTAGAGAACAGTAGTTCCTACATGTGTTCTGTGGTGAGAACATGTAGTTCCTACATGTGTTCTGTGGTAGAGACCATGAAATTCCTACATGTGTTCTGTGGTTTAGAGAAATGTAGTTCCTACACGTGGTTCTGTGGTAGAGAACATGTAGTTCCTACACTGTTTTTGTGGTAGAGAAAAGTAGTTCCTACATCGTTTGTCTGTGGTAGAGAACATGTAGTTCCTACAGTGTTCTGTGGTAGAGAACATTGTAGTTCCTACATTGTTCTGTGGTAGAGAACTTTTAGTTCCTACATGTGTTCTGTGGTAGAGAACATGTAGTTCCTACATGTGTTTTTTGTGGTAGAGAACATGTAGTTCCTACATGTGTTCTTGTGTAAAAAGAACATGTAGTTCTTACATTGTGTTTCTGTGGTAGAGAACATGTGTTCCTACATGTGTTCTGTGGTTTGAGAACATGTAGTTTTCCCACAGTGTTCTGTGGGAAGAAAAGTAGTTCCTACACGTGTTCTGTGGTATAGAAAAAGTAGTTCCTACACGTGTTCTGTGGTAGAGAACATGTAGTTTCCTACATGTGTTCTGTGGTAAAAGAACATGTAGTTCCTACATGTGTTCTGTGTAGAGAAAAATGTAGTTCCTACATGTGTTCTGTGGTAGAAAAAGGACCCTGGTAGAGACATGTTTCCTACACGTGTTCTGTGGTAGAGAACATGTAGTTTCCTAATTGTTTCTGTGGTTAGAACATGTAGTTCCCAATGTGTTCTGTGGTAGAGAACATGTAGTTCCTACATGTTTTTTTGTGGTAGAGACATGTAGTTCCTACATGTGTTCTGTGGTAGGAACATGTATTCCTATGTGTTCTGTGGTGAGAACATGTAGTTCCTAAAGTGTTCTGTGGTAGAGAACATGCCCTAGTTCCTAAAATGTTGTTCTCTGTGGTGGTAGAGAACATGTAGTTCCTACATGTTTCTGTGGTAGAGAACATGTAGTTCCCACATGTTTCTGTGGTAGAGAACATGTAGTTCACATGTGTTCTGTGGTAGAGACATGTAGTTCCTACAGTGTTCTGTGGTAGAGAACATGTAGTTCCTACAAAGTGTTTGTGGTAGAGAACAAAGTAGTTTCCCACATGTGTTCGTGGGGAGAGAACATGTAGTTCCTACATGTGTTCTTTTGGTAGAGAACATGTAGTTCCTACATGTTTTCTGTGGGAGAGAACATGTAGTTCTTACATGTTTTGTGTAGAGAACATGTAGTTCCTACACGTGTTTGTGTGGGAGAGAACATGTAGTTCCTACACGTGTTGTGTGGTAGAGAACATGGGAGTTCCTACACGTGTTTGTGGTAGAGAACATGTAGTTTCCCACACGTGTTGTGTGGTAGAGAACATGTAGTTCCTACACTCGGGTTTTGTGGTAAAAGAGAACATGTAGTTCCTAACGTGTTCTGTGTGGTAGAGAACATGTAGTTCCTACACTTGTTGTGTGGTAGAGAACATGTAGTTCCTACACGTGTTCTGTGTAGAGAACATGTAGTTCCTACACGTGTTCTGTGGTAGAGAAACATGTATTCCACACGTGTTTTTGTGGTGGAACATGTAGTTCCTACATGTGTTTGTGGTTAGAGAACATGTAGTTCCTACAAGGGGTTCTGTAGTAGAACATGTAGTTCCTACACGTGTTCGTGGTAAAAGAACATGTAGTTCCTACACGTGTTCTGTGGTAGAGAACATGTAGTTCCTACATGTGTTCTGTGGTAGAGAACATGTAAATTCCTACATGTGTTCTGTGGTAGAGAACATGTAGTTCCTACATGTGTTCGGGGGTAGAAAAACATGTAGTTCCTACATGTGTTTTGTGTAGAAGAACATGTAGTTCCCTTTCAGTGTTCTGTGGTAGAGAACATTAGTTCCTACATGTGTTCTGTGGTAAGAACATTAGTTCCCACATGTGTTCTGTGGTAGAGAACATGAGTTCCTACAGTGTTCTGTGGTAGAGAACATGTAGTTTCCTACACGTGTTCTGTGTAAAGAACATGTAGTTCCTACAGTGTTCGTGGTAGAGAACATGTAGTTCCTACATGTGTTCTGTGGTAGAGAACATGTAGTTCCTACATGTGTTCTGTGGTAGAGAACATGTAGTTCCTACAGTGTTTTTGTGGTAGAGAACATGTAGTTCCTACATGTTCTGTGGGTAGAGAAACATGTAGTTCCTACACCCGTTCTGGGGGGTAGAGAACTGTAGTTCCTAATGTTTCTGTGGTAGAGAACATGTAGTTCCTACATGTGTTCTGTGGTAGAGAACATGTAGTTCCTACATGTTTTCTGTGGTAGAGAACATGTAGTTCTTACATGTGTTCTGTGGTAGAGAACATGTAGTTCCTACATGTGTTCTGTGGTAGAGAACATGTAGTTCCTACATTGTTCTGTGGTTTGAGAACATGTAGTTCCTACATGTGTTCTGTGGTAGAGAACATGTAGTTCCTACACTGTTTTTGTGGTAGAGAACATGTAGTTCCTAAATGTGTTCTGTGGTAGAAAACATGTAGTTTCCTACATGTGTTCTGTGGTAGAGAACATGTAGTTCCCACATGTTTTCTGTGGTAGAGAAACATGTAGTTCCCTTTCATGTGTTCTGTTTGGTTAGAGAACATGTAGTTTTACATGGTTCTGTGGTAGAGACATGTAGTTCCTACACGTGTTCTGTGGTAGAGAACATGTAGTTCCTACACGTGTTGTGTGGTAGAGAACATGTAGTTCCTACATGTGTTCTGTGGTAGAGAACATGTAGTTCCTACATGTGTTCTGTGGTAGAGAACATGTAGTTCCTACATGTGTTCTGTGGTAGAGAACATGTAGTTCCTACATGTTTTCTGTGGTAGAGAACATGTAGTTCTTACATGTGTTCTGTGGTAGAGAACATGTAGTTCCTACACGTGTTGTGTGGTAGAGAACATGTAGTTCCTACACGGGTTTTCGTGGTAGAGAACATGTAGTTCCTACACGTGTTGTGTGGTAGAGAACATGTAGTTCCTACACGTGTTCTGTGGTAGAAACTGTAGTTCCTACACGTGTTCTGTGGTAGAGAACATGTAGTTCCTACACGTGTTGTGTGGTAGAGAACATGTAGTTCCTACACGTGTTCTGTGGTAGAGAACATGTAGTTCCTACACGTGTTGTGTGGTAGAGAACATGTAGTTCCTACACGTGTTCTGTGGTAGAGAACATGTAGTTCCTACACGTGTTGTGTGGTGGGGAACATGTAGTTCCTACATGTGTTGTGTGGTAGAGAACATGTAGTTCCTACACGTGTTCTGTGGTAGAGAACATGTAGTTCCTACACGTGTTCTGTGGTAGAGAACATGTAGTTCCCACACGTGTTGTGTGTTTGGAGAACAAGTGTTTCCTACACGTGTTCTGTTGGGAGAGAACATGTAGTTCCTACACGTGTTCTGTGGTAGAGAACATGTAGTTCCTACACGTGTTCTGTGGTAGAGAACATGTAGTTCCTACACGTGTTCTGTGGTAGAGAACATGTAGTTCCTACACGTGTTGTGTGGTAGAGAACATGTAGTTCCTACATGTGTTGTGTGGTAGAGAACATGTAGTTCCTACATGTGTTCTGTGGTAGAGAACATGTAGTTCCTACATGTGTTCTGTGGTAGAGAACATGTAGTTCCTACATGTGTTGTGTGGTAGAGAACATGTAGTTCCTACATGTGTTCTGTGGTAGAGAACATGTAGTTCCTACATGTGTTTGTGGTAGAGAACCCTGTAGTTCCTACATGTGTTGTGTGGTAGAGAACATGTAGTTCCTACACGTGTTGTGTGGTAGAGAACATGTAGTCCTACTGTGTTTTTGTGGTAGAGAACATGTATTCCTACACGTGTTCTGTGGTAGAGAACATGTATTCCTACATGTGTTCTGTGGTAGAGAACATGTAGTTTTCCCACATGTGTTCTGTGGTAGAGAACATGTAGTTCCTACATGTGTTGTCTGGTAGAGAACATGTAGTTCTACAGTGTTCTGTGGGGAGTGAACATGTAGTTCCTACATGTGTTTTGTGGTTTGAGAAATGTAGTTCCTACATGTGTTCTGTGGCAGAGGGAAAATGTAGTTCCTACACGTGTTCTGTGGTAGAGAACATGTAGTTCCTACATGTGTTGTGTGGTAGAGAACATGTAGTTCCTACACGTGTTCTGTGGTAGAGAACATGTAGTTCCTACATGTGTTGTGTGGTAGAGAACATGTAGTTCCTACATGTGTTCTGTGGTAGAGAACTGTATTCCTACCCTGTGTTGTGTGTAGAGAAATGTAGTTCCTACACGTGTTCTGTGGTAAGAACATGTAGTTTCCTACATGTTCTGTGGTAGAGAACATGTAGTTCCTACACGTGTTCTGTGGTAGAGAACATGTAGTTCCTACATGTTCTGTGGTAGAGAACATGTAGTTCCTAAGTGTTCCCGTGGTAGAGAACATGTAGTTCCTACATTTTTCTGTGGTAGAGAAAAATGTAGTTCCTACATGTTCTGTGGTAGAGAACGAGCCTGTGTTCTTTAAACAAGTTTACTGTTTTTGGGGGGAGAACATGTAGTTCCTACATGTTTGTGGTAGAGAAAAATGTAGTTTTCCCACATGTGTTTGTGTGGTAGAGAACATGTAGTTCCTACATGTGTTTTGGGGGTAGAGAACATGTAGTTCCTACATGTGTTGTTTTGGGAGAGAGAACATGTAGTTCCCACATGTGTTGTGTGGTAGAGACATGTAGTTCCTACATGTGTTGTTTTGGTAGAGAACATGTAGTTCCTACATGTGTTGTGTTGGTAGAGAACATGTAGTTTCCTACAGGGGTTGTGTGTAGGAGAGGAACTTGTAGGGTTTTCCCACATGTGTTGTTGGTAGAGAACATGTAGTTTCCCACATGTGTTGTGTGGTAGAGAACATGTAGTTCCTTTCATGTGTTTGTGGTAGAGAAAATGTAGTTCCTACATGTGTTTGTTTGGGAGAGAAAAATGTAGTTCCCACATTGTTTGTGTGTAGAGAACATGTAGTTCCTACAGTGTTCTGTGGTAGAGAACATGTAGTTCCTACAGTGTTTTCTGTGGTAGGGGAACATGTAGTTCCTACATGTGTTCTGTGGTAGAGAACATGTGTTCCTACATGTGTTGTGTGGTAGAGAACATGTAGTTCCTACATGTGTTGTGTGGTAGAGAACATGTAGTTCCTACATGTGTTGTGTGGTAGAGAACATGTAGTTCCTACATGTGTTGTGTGGTAAGAACATGTAGTCCTACATGTGTTTTGTGGTAAGGAACATGTAGTTCCTACATGTGTTGTGTGGTAAGAACATGTAGTTCCTACATGTGTTGTGTGGTAGAGAACATGATAGTTCCTACATGTGTTTTTGTGGTAGAGAACATGTAGTTCCTACATGTGTTGTGTGGTAGAGAACATGTAGTTCCTACATGTTCTGTGGTAGAGAACATGTAGTTCCTACACGTGTTCTGTGGTAGAGAACATGTAGTTCCTACATGTGTTGTGTGGGAAAAGAACAGTAGTTCCTACATGTGTTGTGTGTAGAGAACATGTAGTTCCTACATGTGTTGTGTGGTAGAGAACATGTATTCCACATTGTTTGTGTGGTAGAGAACATGTAGTTCCTACATGTGTTCTGTGGTAGAGAACATGTAGTTCCTACATGTGTTCTGTGGTAGAGAACATGTAGTTCCTACATGTGTTGTGTGGTAGAGAACATGTAGTTCCTACATGTGTTCTGTGGTAGAGAACATGTAGTTCCTACATGTGTTGTGTGGTAGAGAACATGTAGTTCCTACATGTTTCTGTGGTAGAGAACATGTAGTTCCTACATGTGGGTTTTGTGGTAGAGAACATGTAGTTCCTACACGTGTTCTGTGGTAGAGAACATGTAGTTCCTACATGTGTTCTGTGGTAGAGAACATGTAGTTCCTACATGTGTTCTGTGGTAGAGAACATGTAGTTCCTACACGTGTTTGTGGGGAGAGACATGTAGTTCCTACATGTGTTTCTGTGGTAGAGAACATGTAGTTCCTACATGTGTTGTGTGGTAGAGAACATGTAGTTCCTACATGTGTTGTGTGGTAGAGAACATGTAGTTCCTACATGTGTTGTGTGGTAGAGAACATGTAGTTCCTAAAATGTGTTTTGGTGGTAGAGAACATGTAGTTCCTACATTTTGTGTGGTAGAGAACATGTAGTTCCTACATGTGTTTTTGTGGTAGAGAACATGTAGTTCCTACATGTGTTCTGTGGTAGAGAACATGTAGTTCCTACATTTTGTTTGTGGTGGAAAAAGAACATGTAGTTCCTAAGTGTTCTGTGGTAGAGAACATGTAGTTCCTACATGTGTTTGTTGGTAGAGAACATGTATTTCCTACATGTGTTTGTGTGGAGAGAACATGTAGTTCCTACATGTGTTGTGTGGTAGGAACATGTAGTTCCTACATTGTTGTGTGGTAGAGAACATGTAGTTCCTACAATGTTTGTGTTTGGGAGAGAACATGTAGTTCCTACATGTGTTTGTGGTAGAGAACATGTATTCCTACATGTGTTGTGTGGTAAGAAAATGTAGTTCCTACATTGTTGTGTAGGTTTGAGAACAGGTAAGTTTTTCCTACAATGTTTGTGTGGTTAAGAACAGTATTCCTACATGTGTTTTGTAGAGACATTAGTTCCTACAAGTTTCTTGTAGAGAACAGAGTTCTACATGTTTTGTGTGGTTATGATGAAGACACATTTTATTCCTAAACATTGTTTATGTGGTGGGGAAAACATGTTATTTCCTACATGTGTGTGTGGTGAGAAAAAATGTAATGTATTCTGGTTTGTTGTGGAGAGAAATTATTCCATGTGTGTGGTTTTCCCCACATTATCTTCCCAAAATATAGTTTACTATTATTTATGAAAGTATCCCAATCTTTAATTTTGATTCTTCAATTTTAAGAATTTATGTTAAACTGTTACGCATAAATGAGATTTTTAAAAATTTTTTGTTTTGAGCTTATGGTGAAAGGGAAGGTGAACTGATTCTGGGGGGAATTTTAAAGTTTAGTCTTATGTTCAATGACAAGAAATACCGATGGATTTACACACTTTTTATTAAAATTTTTATTTGAACTCTATTATGTACACGGTTGGAACAAAATGTTAAATTCAGTAATTTTTGGGGAAGAAAGGGAAAAAACTCAGTTCGCTAAGGATCGGAACCTGGCATCTTGAAGGAAATATTTAAAAACCAAGGCAAGTGATGGATACACATTCCCGACCTTCACGTTATAACGGTTACTTACCAAGTTAAATTGTTTGTTAGCCCAAATCGACCAAGCTCTAAGTTTTTATTTGTGGATGTCTCTCAAATTTTAGATTTTATCGCTTAACTACTGTTACTGCAGTAACTGAGTTATTTTGTAGGTGTTCCTGTCTTGTGATGTTCTTGATGGTAGTAAAGGCAATGGTGGTTATACTGAGCTTGCTGTTGGAGGAAATTTTGGAAAAGTTTCACGAAATCATAATAATACGATTGTCAACAAATCACAGACCTGGTGAGTTGGATCCTCACCCGTTGTGTGATCTGGAGATGTGTTCGATGATGTTGGGGAGGACTATATCTCTGGTGACATCGAGTCTGGACTTTGTCTACAATACCTGATGAAATGTCAGGGGTAATTTGGTTTGGTGAAGATTTCTTAAGAGGAACAAAGCATTCAAGAAATTCTTTGCTTAAGATGCGGAGAACTCTTGGGAAACAAGTCATGAGAACATCACGTTTAGAAAGAACAAAAAGGCACAATACCGTGACTGGAGCAATACACTAATAACCCGCACATACAGACGCTTATAACGATGTTTCTGTCCGACTTGGACCATTTACAAGGCAGTGTGTCTTGTAAATGGTCCAAGTCGGACCGAAACGTCGTCATAAGTTTCTCTCTCATATGTGTAGGCTATTTGTTTACACGATATTTAGCCCTGGTGTTGTGGCGTGAGTGAAAGTGAAGAAGATCGTGTTGGTTGGTGGGTTTCCAATAAACCTTCATAATCAGACTTATAAAAACATTAAGGAAAGATGTGTAGTGCTGGTTTCCTCAAGTATAAATTGAATAAAAGGGTCGACCTAAGAGAGTTTGTTTTGGAAAGCAGAGATATTAGATCCTCTCTTGTGAATGTTGTTCACATAGCGAAGCCAAGTGACGGAGGAGGGATTGATACGAAATCGTTCAGCTTCAAGATGATCATGTAGAGGTTTGCTAGGACTATTTATGAAAGAATCCGTAGGTTTGCCGAAGGTCGGCGAAGAGGGAGGCTTCGAAGGAGAAGCGACTGAAGTTACCAAACAGTTCAATGAAGTCTACTAAGTCGTTAGCAGGAATAGGCAAATTAAAGTTGCATTAAATTTTCTGGTGCAGATCAGAGGTTTGTGGAGCGAGTACCTTATTGAAGAGGAAGTTCAGGGTAAGACTGGACGCAGTCATAACCATTTTCTTTTTTATAGATATTCTGTAAAATAATACAATATTTACACTAGGATAAATATATAATCCATCTGAAAAAAGAAGACAAATATCTACAAATACTATTACATAGGGTATCCCTGTACATTGTCAGATAATAAGAGTGGCCTGTAGGAATTGTGTAGTATCTTCAAGGCTAAAATTACAAAGAATCTGAGAGTATAAAACGTTAAATATATCTAAAATACTAAATCTACTAAAAATTAATATAATGAACATCAATCTATAAGACAGCGGTTGTCTTCTCACGTATATAATAATATCTAACAATGTCTACTTACCGTTAACATCTTCCAGGTAAGCAAGATAAAACCTGCAAAATAATTAGCTTAGAGGAGTCAGTGTAGCAAAACACACCCCAATACACATACCGTGAACACTTACACATCAGTGTAGATAAACTTGTATATTTTAAACGTGATATTTCCTAGCTGTTTATTAACTTAGAACATTACCCATATTATCTGCTTCTTCAAGATGTAAATCCTTTTTAATACGTAAATGATCTCAACAAATGCATTTTAAATTTCATGTTCTTTAAATTATACCCATAAGTGTATCAGAGGTAGGAAAATAGCTTTTACAAAAAAGAGACTGGCACATTAACATGCATGCACTTCATATCATAATATAACCATCGTACTTCTAACAATATGTAAAGAACATCCGTTGACAAAACGCTGGACACAAACATACTTTATAAAAAACGGGTGAGGCTGTAGTGAGGACAGTGATAACAAACATGTCAATAGGATATATAAACACGTAATGAATTATAAACATGAACAATAGTGAAAATACACTGCTAAAATTATTAGTATATAAGCTGGTTTAGTTAATATAGTGGCAAACGTTTACATTTAGAGCCAGCTAAGTGTCTGTGAGTTAAGACAGTCTTCTAAAACACAAGACCTCAGCGTTTATAAAAGAGTTGTGAGGAAATTACTGAAGTAATGTAAGAGTCGCCATGCTACTTGTAATGACTTAAGTGTTTGTGTAGACCTGTAGATGATAGTTTTATTAAAGTAACACACTTAAAACATTAAATATTACTAAAGAATTCTACTTAATAACATAAAACAGATATTTGCACACTACTACATAAAGGACCAACACAATACTGACACTGCGACATCTATGTTGAACAGTATTATAACATCAATATACAGCAGCTAGCATCAGGGATCTTCCTAACATTAACAATACAACACAGACCTGCTCTGGCATACACACATACACAGCTAAAACATTAGGGCAATATTATCCTATCTACATTTACGCTTAAATATACTTCTATATCTCTACAGTACTCGCATGTAACACTACACGCACGTAAGCGCACGCACGCACGCGCATATGCAACACCAAATACAACACCAAATACGTGGCAGCATACACTGACACGCTGGCACCTTTCATCTAAATGCAATATGTTCAGCGTTGGCACTACCACTGGGCACCAGGTGCCATGCTCCCACAGGCAGTGTGGGAGCTACTCATTCTCTCATAGGCTCTGTTTGGCGGAGGATTGTAAGGCTGAGTGAAACTGTCTGGAGGATTTGTACGATAAGGAAAAAGCGATCTGAGATGTGTTCAGTAAGGCAAATGTGAGGGAGAGAGACTGATGGATTGTCCTCTTGAGAAAAAAGTAAAATAAACTTGTGTTATAGATGGCGCTGTCCAAGACTGTTCATCAACTGAATATATGGTTGAGATTTTTAGGTTCTGTCTAGCTACTAAATGTATTGCCAACAACAGTGAAGAAAAGACATGGTTAAGAACATTCTTTTATCGAGTTAAAAGTTTCGCTCTCGTGGAGCGAAAGGTTGACCCAATAAAAGCTTGCTTACAACACGTGTATTTTCATCTAGTGAATGTGTAGATGACACCGTGCAAAGCTTACGGCCGCACACCAAGTGCCGTCAAGCGAGACAACACTTCAAGAGGACAGGGGCAGCCACCAGTGGACGGAGGATCATGTTTGTTTTAGTGATGGGAACTTGTCTCTGTTATGACCGGTAAACCTGGCTGGTGGTGTCCAAATTGTCACTGGTCGCATGAAGTAAATGTGTATTTTATCAGGTGTCAGAAGTCTAATGCAAGCTTTTCACTTGGAGATTATTTGAACGAGGATTTTAATGTATGGATCTGGGAAGTTTTAGCTGTAGAGATAGTGGTGGTGATAGCAATGGTCGTGATAAGTGGTAGTAGCTGTGGTAGAGGTGTAGTAGATGAGGAAGGTCAGTGGTGGTTGCTTGGATGGATTAGCTGGTGGGAGGAGCTCACAGACATGGTGAGGGAGAGGAGAGGAACGAGGGAGCAAGGTTGGGTTGATAAGAGGCTGTTTTTCCAGCTGTGCCGACGGAGACAGACAGTAATAACCCAAGGACAAGCATGGATGGGCGGAAGGACAGACGGGCGGAAAAATAGAGGGGGGGGGGCAAGGAAAATGGGGTTACTACGCCACTAGTCAAAACATGCGGCAGTGCCACCGAGCAGGCATAAAAACGTGTACCTGAGGGGCATCTTACCACTGGCAGACAAGCAGAAGAACTCAAGACCCTCTTGGTCTGCACACACACACTCGCCCTCTCAAAAATTAAGGAGCTTGAGGGTTGCTTGAGTCGCCTCTCAGGATCCCGCTGGGCTGCCTGTAGGAAAACATGAGGGCATGAAGGAGAGAAGTGTTGCGTGCTGCTTCATGGGGTGTCGTGGTGGTGGTGGTACCAGAAAGGAAGTTGATTTTAACATGACAGTGCAAGGACCAGATCGTTCATCGCTATGCAATACAACTTTTTAAGTTCACACACACACACACACACACACACACACACACACACACACACACACACACACACACACACACACACACACACACATACAGGAGCTGATTACGAGAGTACACATATACACACACATGAGACGGGGACTGGCATTAATAACGCTCCCTCCCTGACAGATCTCTACATCTAAACTATTTTAACACCTGTATATTAAACATTCATTCTCTTTTATATGATAAAAATACATTTTCGGGAAATATTTAGGTTTCGTTTTGTGGAATGTTGATGACATGTACTCACCTAGTTGAGGTTGCAGGGGTCGAGTCCAAGCTCCTGGTAATTAAAAATTTGTTGTGTGGGAATGTAGATGTGTTTGTAACGTTAGTTGTGTGGGAATGTAGATGTGTTTGTAACGTTAGTTGTGTGGGAATGTAGATGTGTCTGTAACGTTAGTTGTGTAGGAATGTAGATGTGTTTGTAATGTTAGTTGTGTGGGAATGTAGATGTGTTTGTAACGTTAGTTGTGTGGGAATGTAGATGTGTTTGTAACGTTAGTTGTGTGGGAATGTAGATGTGTCTGTAACGTTAGTTGTGTGGGAGGGTGAAATAGTGTGTAATAATGACAGGACGCTGATGAGTTGTGTTGGAAGAGTGAGTTTTCTTATACAGCATACAACTTACACAGCATACAACTTACACAGCATACAACTTACAACAGAACTGGTGTATCCTTACTCAGAATCAACGACTTCCAGCCGGAATAGTGTTTTCTTACACACAATAACTTCCAGCTTGACTGGCTTTTTCTTACACAAGATAACTTCCAGCTTGACTGGCTTTTTCTTACACAAGATAACTTCCAGCATGACTGGCTTTTTCTTACGCATGATAACTTCCAGCCGGACTGGCTTTTTCTTACACAAGATAACTTCCAGCCCGACCGGTGCTTTCCTTCACATTTCCATTGCAACTTTTACATGAAAGAGACCCACTGCAATTTACTGTCAACTATTTATTTTTATTGCTAGGTGTGCAGTGTCAGCAGGGGTTTGGTCACTTTCCCATATGTTTCCTCATGCAAGGGTTCGAATTAAGGACGTTGTGATTTTGAATCGAATATTCTGACCAGAAAGCTGTGTGACACCAGTATATAATGCTGGTGGGATGCTGATGGTAATTAATCGTGTAGAAAGGTGAATTTGGTGTAATACTGTGGAAATACTAATGATAATTAGGTGTAAAAGTCTGTCAGCTTAACTGCTTGTTATTACTATGAACAGCCTGCTGCTCTGTTTACTATTGACACTCCGAGAGAAGTTTTAATGACTGTCCGAACTCGTACGTAAATATTCTCTCTCGTATATTGGACAAACATTATTTTAACTTTATTAGGTCAGAGACAGGAGTATTTATATCACCAATTTTCACTTGATTCAACAGCTGTCACATTAGTATCTGTGTTAGTAGACACCACTTTCTATAGCACCTCACGCTGTTTCTTCCCGTGCTCCCGCCATGGGGCTAATGACATCACCAAAAGCGTCAAGTGATAAAAGCCCACGTCAGGTGAATTTCCTAACGAATGTATTAATATCAACACTGGTCATTACCCAGATCACCGAGTCCAGCAGCGGTAAGCCATCGGTCGCCGCTGTCGTGGCTCGGCAGTGACATTTATCAAAGTCCAGTAGTGATGTAGCAGTGCATTATAGAGTCAACAGCTACCCAACTCTCACACGTGGCAAGGCTGTCACTGTGCCTCATCTCCCTCATATGGCAGCATCAGTGAGTCACATGTGGCACAGGCTGTGTCACTGTGCCTCATCTCCCTCATATGGCAGCATCAGTGAGTCACATGTGGCACAGGCTGTGTCACTGTGCCTCATCTCCCTCATAAGGCAGCATCAGTGAGTCACATGTGGCACAGGCTGTCACTGTGCCTCATCTCCCTCATATGGCAGCATCAGTGAGGATGAATAAACTAGCAACATGACGTAAAGAGTATATAAAATTCAAAGGACTTGTTTAACCAGAAAGCTTTGTTAAAAACGACAAGCAAGAAACAAAACGAATCATTGTAGAGCCAAAAATACAATTAAAAAATGTAATAATAAATTAGTGGTTTCTTACTACAAAAACATGCGCATGAACAGGAATTATTAATTAATACTCATAACTAAATCGTACGACATTATTCTAACAAAATAAATAACTTTGAAATTCCTTGCAAGGACTTCAACCAAATTATAGAGGGAAGGTACAAGACACGATGAACCTGCACCCAACACTTGAGCACTCTGAAGAGTAATGAAAGAAATGCTGGGAATTAATGTCTAAGATTTCCTGAGATGATCGATAATATAGAACTTTCGTCAGGGGTAATAACGCGTTATACTGTAACACTTCCCTGAAATACAGTAACACCAAGTGTTATACTGTAACACTTCCCTGAAATACAGTAACACCAAGTGTTATACTGTAACACTTCCCTGAAATACAGTAACACCAAGTGTTATACTATAACACTTCCCTGAAATACAGTAACACCAAGTGTTATACTGTAACACTTCCCTGAAATACAATAACACCAAGTGTTATACCGTAACACTTCCCTGAAATATAGTAACACCAAGTGTTATACCGTAACACTTCCCTGAAATACAGTAACACCAAGTGTTATACTGTAACACTTCCCTGAAATACAGTAACACCAAGTCTTATACTGTAACACTTCCCTGAAATACAGTAACACCAAGTGTTATACTGTAACACTTCCCTGAAATACAGTAACACCAAGTGTTATACTGTAACACTTCCCTGAAATACAGTAACACCAAGTGTTATATTGTAACACTTCCCTGAAATACAGTAACACCAAGTGTTATATTGTAACACTTCCCTGAAATACAGTAACACCAAGTGTTATACTGTAACACTTCCCTGAAATACAGTAACACCAAGTGTTATACTGTAACACTTCCCTGAAATACAGTAACACCAAGTGTTATACTGTAACACTTCCCTGAAATACAGTAACACCAAGTGTTATATTGTAACACTTCCCTGAAATACAGTAACACCAAGTGTTATACTGTAACACTTCCCTGAAATACAGTAACACCAAGTGTTATATTGTAATACTTCCCTGAAATACAGTAACACCAAGTGTTATATTGTAATACTTCCCTGAAATACAGTAACACCAAGTGTTATACTGTAACACTTCCCTGAAATACAGTAACACCAAGTGTTATATTGTAATACTTCCCTGAAATACAGTAACACCAAGTGTTATATTGTAACACTTCCCTGAAATACAGTAACACCAAGTGTTATACTGTAACACTTCCCTGAAATACAGTAACACCAAGTGTTATATTGTAATACTTCCCTGAAATACAGTAACACCAAGTGTTATATGTAACACTTCCCTGAAATACAGTAACACCAAGTGTTATACTGTAACACTTCCCTGAAATACAGTAACACCAAGTGTTATACTATAACACTTCCCTGAAATACAGTAACACCAAGTGTTATACTGTAACACTTCCCTGAAATACAGTAACACCAAGTGTTATACTGTAACACTTCCCTGAAATACAGTAACACCAAGTGTTATACTGTAACACTTCCCTGAAATACAGTAACACCAAGTGTTATATTGTAACACTTCCCTGAAATACAGTAACACCAAGTGTTATACTGTAACACTTCCCTGAAATACAGTAACACCAAGTGTTATACTGTAACACTTCCCTGAAATACAGTAACACCAAGTGTTATACTGTAACACTTCCCTGAAATACAGTAACACCAAGTGTTATACTGTAACACTTCCTCGAGCTATAACAACACGTAACATAACGTAGCACCTCCCCCCCCCCCCTAGACTACAACACGTATTATTATTCTGTTCTGAGATGTGATATTTTTCTGTACCGGTATAAAAATATATTTTAATTACACACACAAGGTTGATTTCTTATATCAAAATAACATAGATATGACATTACAAAAACTTTGCTTATAAAAAATATTTTTTAATGGAAACAAAATTAAAATTTAGCTTTAAAAACCAACGGAAAATCCAGGAGGCAGAAATTTTTAAGAAAATTTTGATAAAATTTAAGTTTACTTAAACATGATTTTGTCTAAAACTGTATATATATTTTACTCTTTATTTTACATATTGCTTAGTAATAAAACACCAATAAATTCTTGATATAAATGCTATATTTTATGTATAGAATATACTACATAAAACATAATTCATCTAACCAATTATAAGGTTAACAAATATTGTAAATTGTAACATACATTCTGAGGCTCATTATCGATAACTGTAACGAATACTGCTAATATTTACTAGACAATGTTGATAATGAACACTGTCAAACACCTGCGTTAATACTGTTCCGTTGGTGTTGTATACATAGTAACGTTGTTGATAATGAACACTGTCAAACACCTGTGTTAATACTGTTCGTTGTTTGTTGTATACATAGTAACGTTGTTGTAATGAACACTGTCAAACACCTGCGTTTAATACTGTTCCGTTGGTGTTGTATACATAGTAACGTTGTTGATAATGAACACTGTCAAACACCTGTGTTAATACTGTTCCGTTGGTGTTGTATACATAGTAACGTTGTTGATAATGAACACTGTCAAACACCTGCGTTAATACTGTTCCGTTGGTGTTGTATACATAGTAACGTTGTTGATAATGAACACTGTCAAACACCTGTGTTAATACTGTTCCGTTGGTGTTGTATACATAGTAACGTTGTTGATAATGAACACTGTCAAACACCTGTGTTAATACTGTTCCGTTGGTGTTGTATACATAGTAACGTTGTTGATAATGAACACTGTCAAACACCTGTGTTAACACTGTTCCGCTGGTGTTGTATACATAGTAACGTTACCGGAGTAACACTTTATATGCACGCCGCCAATTAAAAAAAAATGTTTCTATGAGTATGTGTTAAGAATGAGGTAAACAAAAGCAACACTGTTACATTATTGCTTCCAGCAACACTGTGTTACCTTCTGTGTTCTATTACAAGAAAAAAAACCGCTAGGGCATAAAGGAGAATGGTTATTTAAGCACGGTATTGTAACTTACTTGACTTTACTCAAGTATCGAGTGTTCAAGAGTTACTTTATGGACACACTTAACACACGGACCGTCTCCCAAGGAAGTGAAACCCACCAAGAAGGAAACATTCAATATTTCTCATTCAATAACTATATTGCTAGAAGAGTGCACAAACTTCCAGCTAAATATCAGGAAACTGAAAAGTCACAATTATTTACTAACACACATCAATCACAGCTGATAAAACAAGACCGAGTTAACCCGACTGACCAAGAGCCGCTCACAACTTCAAGACTTTCCTGAGAAAGTTTCAGCCACTCCAATTCTCATTTATTGTCCCCTATATACTACCTTTTAACCAGAGATCCATGGATACACACCACTCATTACATACTCGTACTAGTTGACCAAGAGCACTGTTCTCCTAAGCTCTGGTGAGTCTCCTTGGCATCATCCTCCTCTATCGGTCTTCAGTTTCAAATTTTTCTTTCTCACATTTTTCAGGTAGCGATGTCAGGTTTATAGATTTCAATATATAGTACGAGAGCTGAATTTTAGAACCCAATTCTAAAATATTGACATGTCGACCTTCTGTTTAAAGAATGACGGTTTTCCAATATTTATGTGACATATTAAAATGATGCTGCACTTCAGATCATTTTCGTTCACCATGAACACTTCTCAATACTTAAAGTTCAACAAGTGGGTCCATGTTATGGAAAATATCATGAGTACTTCTCTTTTTTTTTTTTTTCCTCTTTTTTTTTTTTGGCTGACAGAAAAATATAAAGATTGATCTTAGTGAGAGAGAGAGAGAGAGAGAGAGAGAGAGAGAGAGAGAGAGAGAGAGAGAGAGAGAGAGAAGAGAGAGAGAGAGAGAGAGAGAGAGAGAGTGTGTGTGTGTACTCACCTAGTTGTACTCACCTAGTTGAGGTTGCGGGGGTCGAGTCCGAGCTCCTGGCCCCGCCTCTTCACTGATCGCTACTAGGTCACTCTCCCTGAGCCGTGAGCTTTATCGTACCTCTGCTTAAAGCTATGTATGGATCCTGCCTCCACTACATCGCTTCCCAAACTATTCCACTTACTGACTACTCTGTGGCTGAAGAAATACTTCCTAACATCCTGTGATTCATCTGTGTCTTTAGCTTCACTGTGTCCCCTTGTTACGTGTCCAATCTCTGGAACATCTGTTTTTGTCCACCTTGTCAATTCCTCCTCAGTATTTTGTATGTCGTTATCATGTCCCCCCTATCTCTCCTGTCCTCCAGTTCGTCAGTTGATTTCCTTAACCTCTCCTGTAGGACATACCTCTTAGCTCTGGGACTAGTCTTGTTGCAAACCTTTGCACTTTCTAGTTTCTTTACGTGCTTGGCTAGGTGTGGGTTCCAAAACTGGTGCCGCATACTCCAATATGGGCCTAACGTATACGTGTTTACAGTGGTCCTGAACGATTCCTTATTAAGATGTCGGAATGCTGTTCTGAGGTTTGCTAGGCGCCCATATGCTGCAGCAGTTATTTGGTTGATGTGCGCTTCAGGAGATGTGCCTGGTGTTATACTCACCCCAAGATCTTTTTCCTTGAGTGAGGTTTGTAGTCTCTGACCCCCTAGACTGTACTCCGTTTGCGGCCTTCTTTGCCCTTCCCCAATCTTCATGACTTTGCACTTGGTGGGATTGAACTCCAGGAGCCAATTGCTGGACCAGTTCTGCAGCCTGTCCAGATCCCTTTGTAGTTCTGCCTGGTCTTCGATCGAGTGTATTCTTCTCATCAACTTCACGTCATCTGCAAACAGGGACACCTCAGAGTCTATTCCTTCCGTCATGTCGTTCACAAATACCAGAAACAGCACTGGTCATAGGACTGACCCCTGCGGGACCCCGCTGGTCACAGGTGCCCACTCTGACACCTCGCCACGTACCATGACTCGCTGCTGTCTTCCTGACAAGTATTCCCTGATCCATTGTAGTGCCTTCCCTGTTATCCCTGCTTGGTCCTCCAGTTTTTGCACCAATCTCTTGTGTGGAACTGTGTCAAACGCCTTCTTGCAGTCCAAGAAAATGCAATCCACCCACCCCTCTCTCTCTTGTCTTACTGCTGTCACCATGTCATAGAACTCCAGTAGGTTTGTGACACAGGATTTCCCGTCCCTGAAACCATGCTGGCTGCTGTTGATGAGATCATTCCTTTCTAGGTGTTCCACCACTCTTCTCCTGATAATCTTCTCCATGATTTTGCATACTATACATGTCAGTGACACTGGTCTGTAGTTTAATGCTTCATGTCTGTCTCCTTTTTTAAAGATTGGGACTACATTTGCTGTCTTCCATGCCTCAGGCAATCTCCCTGTTTCGATAGATGTATTGAATATTGTTGTTAGGGGTACACATAGCGCCTCTGCTCCCTCTCTCAATACCCATGGGGAGATGTTATCTGGCCCCATTGCCTTTGAGGTATCTAGCTCACTCAGAAGCCTCTTCACTTCTTCCTCGGTTGTGTGCACTGTGTCCAGCACTTGGTGGTGTGCCCCACCTCTCCGTCTTTCTGGAGTCCCTTCTGTCTCCTCTGTGAACACTTCTTTGAATCTCTTGTTGAGTTCTTCACATACTTCCCGGTCATTTCCTGTTGTCTCTCCTCCTTCCTTCCTTAGCCTGATTACCTGGTCCTTGACTGTTGTTTTCCTCCTGATGTGGCTGTACAACAGTTTCGGGTCAGATTTGGCTTTCGCTGCTATGTCATTTTCATATTGTCTTTGGGCCTCCCTTCTTATCTGTGCATATTCATTTCTGGCTCTACGACTGTTCTCCTTATTCTCCTGGGTCCTTTGCCTTCTATATTTCTTCCATTCCCTAGCACACTTGGTTTTTGCCTCCCTGCACCTTTGGGTAAACCATGGGCTCATCCTGGCTTTTTCATTACTCCTGTTACCCTTGGGTACAAACCTCTCCTCAGCCTCCTTGCATTTTATTGCTACATATTCCATCATCTCATTAACTGGTTTCCCTGCCAGTTCTCTGTCCCACTGAACCCCGTTCAGGTAGTTCCTCATTCCTGTGTAGTCCCCTTTCTGTGTGTGTGTGTGTGTGTGTGTGTGTGTGTGTGTGTTACATACGTTCACGTCATTCTTCCTTATGTATGGTGTCAGTATCCCGGAACATCTTAACACATTGATCACTTTCCATTTATTCTATGCTCTTTCAGGAGATATTTTTTATGTAGTCTTTCCTCTCATCCTGCCAGTTACCGCCAGTACCAATCTAATCGAAAATCTCTGAATTTTCACCACCAATTAAATGTTTCCCTCTGTTAGGGTTCCGCGCTGATGCTGCATACTCGTGAACAGTTTAATGTGATCTGTATTCACATCTTTGACGGCAGATCGTATGTTCGCCGATCTTGCTCAAACTGTACAAGTGTATAGAGAAACAGGTTTGGTTTGATGTCTACTGCAAAATTTTCTGACTCCTGTAGTTATTCCTCTGCAGCCTGATGTAATGTAGATAAACTTTTCACCCGCAACCTGCTTCATTACATTTGCATTTATTTTGAATATGAGATGGTGGGTTGGAGAGAGAGAGGCTAAACACCAGCAGACCTTGATGGAATATGTAGAAGCTCACCAGCCAGGCTACTGTTCCACCCTCACTTCTCTCTCTGTCCTGAGAGTTTTGTCGTGTTTTCCAGTTATTTTAACATATTTTTCATTTCTACCCTTCCCGATTCTACAGATATTATATTTTCGAAAGTCAGTCAGTCAGTCAATGTCTCTCTCTCTCTCTCTCTCTCTCTGTCTACTCTCACACAAACATACACTCACTCTCTTTCTCCCTCTCTCTCTCTCTCTGTCTGTCTGTCTGTCTACTCTCACACAAACATACACTCTCTCTCTTTCTCCCTCTCCTCTCCCTCTCTCTCTCTCTACTCTCTCTCTCTCTCTCTATATATATATATATATATATATATATATATATATATTATATATATATATATATATATAATATATATAATTATATATATATATATATATATATAATTATATATATATATATATATATATATATATATATATATATATATATAATTATATATATCAGGCTCTGATCCACCAGGAGGCCTGGTCACAGACCGGGCCGCGGGGGCGTTGACCCCCGGAACTCTCTCCAGGTAAACTCCAGGTAATATATATATATATATAATTATATATATATATATATATATATATATATATATATATAATTATATATATATATATATATATATATATAATTATATATATATATAATTATATATATATATATATATATATATATATATATATATATATATATATATATATATATATAATTAATTATATATATATATATATATATATATATATATATATATATTATATATATATATATATATATATATATATATATATATGTCGTGCCGAATAGGCAGAACTTGCCATCTTGGCTTAAATAGCAACGCTCATCTTGCCATATAGGACAAGTGAAAATTTGTGTATGCAATAATTTCGCCAAAATCATTCTGAACCTAACAAAAAAATATTATTTCGCTGTGTTTGTTTAGTATTAAATTATTGTAAACAAATCTAAAGTATATTTAGTTGGGTTAGGCTAAAATAAATTGTTCTTGTTATAATAAGGTTAGGTAAGTTTTCTAAGTTCCTTTTGGTGCAAAATTATAAATTTTTACATCAACATCAACGAAAAAAATATATCTTTAAACGTATAAGAGAAAATTTTAGAAAGGACTTAATTTTAAATGAGTTCTTGCTAATTGTCCAGTTTTACATATTCGGCACGACATATATATTATATATATATATATATATATATATATATATATTATATATATATATATATATATTATATATCCAAACCAGCGAGTTCGGACTAAAAACCAATAAGCTGAATAAGTGCTAAAAAAAAAAAACTGCCAAAAATTTGCGAAACTGAATCTGGACAAAACGTGAAAAAAACGGATACCATCGAATTTAAGTAATATTAAATTCAAACTGAAAAAAAATTGTAGTACGTCTTCAGGAATTTTTTGTTTGATTTTATTTATTATTAAAGTTCGGGCAGCACACGAAACTAAATTTGGAATATGTCGAAGGTAGAGTTGAGAGGCGAGTTTATTATCGACTAGACATTCCCACGACACCGCTACATCACTCGTGTACCACACAGTGCTACATCACTCGTGTACCACACAGTGCCACATCACTCGTGTACCACACAGTGCTACATCACTCGTGTACCACACAGTGCTACATCACTCGTGTACCACACAGTGCTACATCACTCGTGTACCACACAGTGCTACATCACTCGTGTACCACACAGTGCTACATCACTCGTGTACCACACAGTGCTACATCACTCGTGTACCACACAGTGCTACATCACTCGTGTACCACACAGTGCTACATCACTCGTGTACCACACAGTGCTACATCACTCGTGTACCACACAGTGCTACATCACTCGTGTACCACACAGTGCTACATCACTCGTGTACCACACAGTGCTACATCACTCGGGTACCACAGTGCTACATCACTCGTGTACCACACAGTGCTACATCACTCGTGTACCACACAGTGCTACATCACTCGTGTACCACACAGTGCTACATCACTCGGGTACCACAGTGCTACATCACTCGTGTACCACACAGTGCTACATCACTCGTGTACCACACAGTGCTACATCACTCGTGTACCACACAGTGCTACATCACTCGGGTACCACACAGTGCTACATCACTCGTGTACCACACAGTGCTACATCACTCGTGTACCACACAGTGCTACATCACTCGTGTACCACACAGTGCTACATCACTCGTGTACCACACAGTGCTACATCACTCGTGTACCACACAGTGCTACATCACTCGTGTACCACACAGTGCTACATCACTCGTGTACCACACAGTGCTACATCACTCGTGTACCACACAGTGCTACATCACTCGTGTACCACACAGTGCTACATCACTCGTGTACCACACAGTGCTACATCACTCGTGTACCACACAGTGCTACATCACTCGTGTACCACACAGTGCTACATCACTCGGGTACCACACAGTGCTACATCACTCGGGTACCACACAGTGCTACATCACTCGGGTACCACACAGTGCTACATCACTCGTGTACCACACAGTGCTACATCACTCGGGTACCACACAGTGCTACATCACTCGGGTACCACACAGTGCTACATCACTCGTGTACCACACAGTGCTACATCACTCGTGTACCACACAGTGCTACATCACTCGGGTACCACACAGTGCTACATCACTCGTGTACCACACAGTGCTACATCACTCGTGTACCACACAGTGCTACATCACTCGTGTACCACACAGTGCTACATCACTCGTGTACCACACAGTGCTACATCACTCGTGTACCACACAGTGCTACATCACTCGTGTACCACACAGTGCTACATCACTCGGGTACCACACAGTGCTACATCACTCGTGTACCACACAGTGCTACATCACTCGGGTACCACACAGTGCTACATCACTCGTGTACGACACAGTGCTACATCACTCGTGTACCACACAGTGCTACATCACTCGTGTACCACACAGTGCTACATCACTCGTGTACCACACAGTGCTACATCACTCGTGTACCACACAGTGCTACATCACTCGGGTACCACACAGTGCTACATCACTCGTGTACCACACAGTGCTACATCACTCGTGTACCACACAGTGCTACATCACTCGTGTACCACACAGTGCTACATCACTCGTGTACCACACAGTGCTACATCACTCGTGTACCACACAGTGCTACATCACTCGTGTACCACTAGAACAGAGTATACTACAGAGTCTGGCCATACAATAGAGCGGAAAAATAATGTAAGGGACCTGGGAGTAGTAATGTCTGAGGATCTCACTTTCAAGGATCACAACAGTGCCACGATCGCATGTGCAAAGAAAATGATAGGATGGATAATGAGAACGTTCAAAACGAGAGATGCCCAGCCAATGATGATCCTTTTCAAATCACTTGTTCTCTCTAGGCTGGAATACTGCTGTACGTTAACATCTCCATTCAAAGCAGGTGAAATTGCAGATCTAGAGAGTGTACAGAGATCCTTTACTGCACGTATAAGTTCTGTCAAGCACCTTAACTACTGGGAACGCTTGGAAGCACTTGACTTGTACTCGTTGGAACGCAGGAGGGAGAGATATATCATAATCTACACTTGGAAAATCTTGGAAGGAATGGTCCCAAATCTGCACACAGAAATCACTCCCTACGAAAGTAAAAGACTGGGCAGGAGATGCAAAATTCCCCCAATAAAAAGTAGGGGCGCCATTGGTACACTAAGGGAAAACACCGTAAGTGTCTGGGGCCCAAGACTGTTCAACAGCCTCCCATCAAGCATTAGGGGAATTGCCAATAAACCCCTGGCTGCCTTCAAGAGAGAGCTGGACAGATACCTAAAGTCAGTGCCGGATCAGCCGGGCTGTGGCTCGTACGTTGGACTGCGTGCGGCCAGCAGTAACAGCCTAGTTGATCAGGCCCTGATCCATCGGGAGGCCTGGTCATGGACCGGGCCGCAGGGGCGTTGATCCCCGGAATAACCTCCAGGTACCACACAGTGCTACATCACTCATACATGTATGCCCAGTAGTGCTACATCACTCATACATGTATGCCCAGTAGTGCTACATCACTCATACATGTATGCCCAGTAGTGCTACATCACTCATACATGTACCACAGAGTGCTACATCACTCATGCATGTATGCCCAGTAGCGCTACATCACTCATACATGTATGCCCAGTAGTGCTACATCACTCATACATGTATGCCCAGTAGTGCTACATCACTCATACATGTATGCCCAGTAGTGCTACATCACTCATACATGTATGCCCAGTAGTGCTACATCACTCATACATGTATGCCCAGTAGTGCTACATCACTCATACATGTATGCCCAGTAGTGCTACATCACTCATACATGTATGCCCAGTAGTGCTACATCACTCATACATGTATGCCCAGTAGTGCTACATCACTCATACATGTATGCCCAGTAGTGCTACATCACTCATACATGTACCACAGAGTGCTACATCACTCATACATGTATGCCCAGTAGTGCTACATCATCCATACATGTACTACACAGTGCTACATCACTCATACATGTACTACACAGTGCTACATCACTCATACATGAACCACACAGTGCTACATCACTCATACATGTACCACACAGTGCTACATCACTCATACATGTATGCCCAGTAGTGCTACATCATCCATACATGTACTACACAGTGCTACATCACTCATACATGTACTACACAGTGCTACATCACTCATACATGTACTACACAGTGCTACATCACTCATACATGTATGCCCAGTAGTGCTACATCATCCATACATGTACCACATAGTGCTACATCACTCATACATGAACCACACAGTGCTACATCACTCATACATGTACCACACAGTGCTACATCACTCATACATGAACCACACAGTGCTACATCACTCATACATGAACCACACAGTGCTACATCACTCATACATGTACCACACAGTGCTACATCACTCATACATGAACCACACAGTGCTACATCACTCATATATGTACTACACAGTGCTACATCACTCATACATGTACCACATAGTGCTACATCACTCATACATGAACCACACAGTGCTACATCACTCATACATGAACCACACAGTGCTACATCACTCATACATGAACCACACAGTGCTACATCACTCATATATGTACTACACAGTGCTACATCACTCATACATGAACCACACAGTGCTACATCACTCATACATGAACCACACAGTGCTACATCACTCATACATGTACCACACAGTGCTACATCACTCATACATGAACCACACAGTGCTACATCACTCATATATGTACTACACAGTGCTACATCACTCATACATGTACCACACAGTGCTACATCACTCATACATGAACCACACAGTGCTACATCACTCATATATGTACTACACAGTGCTACATCACTCATACATGAACCACACAGTGCTACATCACTCATACATGTACCACATAGTGCTACATCACTCATACATGAACCACACAGTGCTACATCACTCATACATGTACCACATAGTGCTACATCACTCATACATGAACCACACAGTGCTACATCACTCATACATGAACCACACAGTGCTACATCACTCATACATGAACCACACAGTGCTACATCACTCATACATGTACCACACAGTGCTACATCACTCATATATGTACCACACAGTGCTACATCACTCATACATGAACCACACAGTGCTACATCACTCATACATGAACCACACAGTGCTACATCACTCATACATGTACCACACAGTGCTACATCACTCATATATGTACCACACAGTGCTACATCACTCATACATGTACCACACAGTGCTACATCACTCATACATGAACCACACAGTGCTACATCACTCATACATGTACCACACAGTGCTACATCACTCATATATGTACTACACAGTGCTACATCACTCATACATGTACCACACAGTGCTACATCACTCATACATGAACCACACAGTGCTACATCACTCATACATGAACCACACAGTGCTACATCACTCATACATGTACCCACACAGTGCTACATCACTCATACATGAACCACACAGTGCTACATCACTCATACATGTACCACACAGTGCTACATCACTCATACATGTACCACACAGTGCTACATCACTCATACATGTACTTCAGTAGTGCTACATCACTCATACATGTATCACACAGTGCTACATCACTCATACATGTACCACACAGTGCTACATCACTCATACATGTACTTCAGTAGTGCTACATCACTCATACATGTATCACACAGTGCTACATCACTCATACATGTACTACACAGTGCTACATCACTCATACATGTACCACACAGTGCTACATCACTCATACATGTACCACACAGTGCTACATCACTCATACATGTACTACACAGTGCTACATCACTCATACATGTACTACACAGTGCTACATCACTCATACATGTACTACACAGTGCTACATCACTCATACATGTACTACACAGTGCTACATCACTCATACATGTACTACACAGTGCTACATCACTCATACATGTACTACACAGTGCTACATCACTCATACATGTACTACACAGTGCTACATCACTCATACATGTACCACACAGTGCTACATCACTCATATATGTACTACACAGTGCTACATCACTCATACATGTACTACACAGTGCTACATCACTCATACATGTACTACACAGTGCTACATCACTCATACATGTACTGCACAGTGCTACATCACTCATGTACTACACAGTGCTACATCACTCATACATGTACTACACAGTGCTACATCACTCATACATGTACCACACAGTGCTACATCACTCATACATGTACCACACAGTGCTCCATGTATCTGAGGGTTATTTTGCAGTTTACCGCTATATGTTATAGTTATTTAATTTGATATATTTAATTTGATATATAGTTTACGTAGATTTAAAAACTCCAGAACAAGTGTTGCTTCTTGTGACACACCACTGGTAATATTACTGTGTACTACTACCTGTAGGACACCACTGGTAATATTACTGTGTACTACGACCTGTAGGACTACCTGTACTACTACCTGTAGGACACCACTGGTAATATTACTGTGTACTACGACCTGTAGGACTACCTGTACTACTACCTGTAGGACACCACTGGTAATATTACTGTGTACTACGACCTGTAGGACTACCTGTACTACTACCTGTAGGACACCACTGGTAATATTACTGTGTACTACGACCTGTAGGACTACCTGTACTACTACCTGTAGGACACCACTGGTAATATTACTGTGTAGTACGACCTGTAGGACTACCTGTACTACTACCTGTAGGACACCACTGGTAATATTACTGTGTACTACGACCTGTAGGACTACCATGTACTACTACCTGTAGGACACCACTGGTAATATTACTGTGTACTACGACCTGTAGGACTACCTGTACTACTACCTGTAGGACACCACTGGTAATATTACTGTGTACTACGACCTGTAGGACTACCTGTACTACTACCTGTAGGACACCACTGGTAATATTACTGTGTACTACGACCTGTAGGACTACCTGTACTACTACCTGTAGGACACCACTGGTAATATTACTGTGTACTACGACCTGTAGGACTACCTGTACTACTACCTGTAGGACACCACTGGTAATATTACTGTGTACTACTACCTGTAGGACTACCTGTACTACTACCTGTAGGACAACACTGGTAATATTACTGTGTACTACTACCTGTAGAACTACCTGTACTACTACCTGTAGGACACCACTGGTAATATTACTGTGTACTACTACCTACTACCTGTAGGACTCCACTGCTAACATTACTATGTACTACTACCTGTACTACTACCTGTACTACTACATGTACTACTACCTGTAGGACACCACTGCTAACATTACTAAGTACTACTACCTACTACCTGTAGGACACCACTGCTAACATTACTAAGTACTACTACCTACTACCTGTAGGACACCACTGCTAACATTACTAAGTACTACTACGTACTACTTGTAGGACTCCACTGCTAACATTACTGTGTACTACTACCTGTAGGACTACCTGTACTACTACCTGTAGAATTCCA
This sequence comes from Cherax quadricarinatus, assembly GCF_026875155.1. Lineage (NCBI taxonomy): Eukaryota > Metazoa > Arthropoda > Malacostraca > Decapoda > Parastacidae > Cherax > Cherax quadricarinatus. Next base: position 8,447,154 of record NC_069487.1, on the reverse strand, counting down.
CTGCTAACATTACTGTGTACTACTACCTGTACTACTACCTGTACTACCTGTAGGATTCCACTGCTAACATTACTAAGTACTACTACCTGTAGGACTCCACTGGTAACATTACTATATACTACTACCTGTAGGACTCCACTGGTAACATTACTATATACTACTACCTGTAGGACTCCACTGGTAACATTAAGTACTACTACCTGTAGGACTCCACTGGTAACATTACTAAGTACTACTACCTGTAGGACTCCACTGCTAACATTACTAAGTACTACTACCTGTAGGACTCCACTGGTAACATTACTAAGTACTTCTACCTGTAGGACTCCACTGCTAACATTACTAAGTACTACTACCTGTAGGACTCCACTGGTAACATTACTAAGTACTTCTACCTGTAGGACTCCACTGCTAACATTACTAAGTACTTCTACCTGTAGGACTCCACTGCTAACATTACTAAGTACTACTACCTGTAGGACTCCACTGCTAACATTACTAAGTACTACTACCTGTAGGACTCCACTGCTAACATTACTAAGTACTACTACCTGTAGGACACCACTGCTAACATTACTAAGTACTACTACCTGTAGGACACCACTGCTAACATTACTGTGTACTTCTACCTGTAGGACACCACTGCTAACATTACTAAGTACTACTACCTGTAGGACTCCACTGCTAACATTACTAAGTACTACTACCTGTAGGACTCCACTGCTAACATTACTAAGTACTTCTACCTGTAAGACTCCACTGGTAACATTACTAAGTACTACTACCTGTAGGACTCCACTGGTAACATTACTAAGTACTACTACCTGTAAGACTCCACTGGTAACATTACTAAGTACTACTACCTGTAGGACTCCACTGGTAACATTATCAAGACAAGTACTGCATCTTGTGGGAACCCCCTGATAACAGCTTCCCCTGAGACCATTTTCTCTTTCATCAATATTCACGTGTTTCTTTCATGTAAGTAGTCTCTTGCCGGTAACATTTTAATAGGCTGTTAATTTAGTCCATCTATAATTTCTAGTTTTCAGAGAGGTCTTTGACGAGCACCAAAGAGACCTGTTAATCAAGACTACACTTATAAAGTTAGTAATCTTCTTCAGACACTATCTCCATGGTCACCCCTTTACTACCAAATATTAAATCTATTTATCTTTCCACCAATATAAACTCTTCACTAACTCATCCAGCAATACAAGTGCATCAACACCTGCAGTCACTGACAAATGTCCCCTTACATGCCTCAGACTCGAAAACAGCCGGAACATGACTCCGAAGAACCGGAACGCGACTCCAAACAGCCGGAACGAATTTCCCAATCTGCTAGTCTCTTGTGAGGTTGTTACATCTTGGAAGAAGTGTGTAACAAACCTGCTCTCCAACACACTATTTCCCTTCCGTGTTATTTTAAAATGTTCTGCTGGTCCAACTCTGACACTCAGTATAGCAGTGTAGATTACACTTGCAGTTCCTCTGGTTCCGTGCCAACATCTCCGAGTGTCTTTCTAACAAACAGAATTCTAGTCAACAGGTTCGTTCACTGAGCAGAGGCAGACTCATGCAATTATGCAAATTGACGCCATGTGGAATATGTAAATTAAGTCACTTTTAGCACAGAGCATAAAACTTATAAATTTGAACTTTCACACTTGCCTTATATAGAGAGGTTTTGCAATTGTGAATATGAAGATTTTTAATTCTTCAGCACTTAGCATGCAGATATTTTTTTTAAATTTTGCAAAAAAAAAAAAAAAAAATAACTAATGGAATCAGAGTTAGTGTAATAAAGGAAACGTTCGTTGTGCAGCTCCGAAATTAGAAGAAATTTTATCCATTTTTTTTTTTGACGAGGACAATTACTGACGAAAAAATTTTAATTTCCTAGTTTTTCCACATTCCCTGAGGAGAAGATTTTGTGCGACTGCGCGAGTTTGAGAGTACTAACCTAGGTGTCAGTATCCTCACCTAGGTGTCTGTACTAACCTAGGTGTCAGTATCCTCACCTAGGTGTCTATACTCACCTAGGTGTCAGTACTCACCCAGGTGTCAGTATACTCACCTAGGTGTCAGTACTCACCCAGGTGCCTGAGTGTACTCACCTAAGTGTCTAAGTATACTCACCTAGGTGTCTGTGAACTCACTTAGGTGCCTGAGTATATCCCAGGTGTCTGTTACTACCTAGGTGTCAGTATCTCACCTAGATGTCTGATGTACTAACCTAAGGGGTCAGTTCCTCACCTAGGTGTCTGTACTACCTAGGTGTCTAGTATCCTCACCTAGGTGTCTAGTACTCACCTAGGTGTGAGTTCTCACCTAGGTGCCTGTACTAACCTAGGTGTCAGTATCTCACCTAGGTTTGTCTAACTAGTGTCCTAGTCCTCACTAGGTTCGTACTAACCTAGGTGTCGTATCCTCACCTAGGCTGTCTGTACTAACTAGGTGTCAGTACCTCACTGGTGTTACTCACCCAGGTGTCAGTATCCTCACCTAGGTGTCTGTACTCACCAGTGTCAGTATCCTCACCTAGGTGTCTGTACTCACCAGGTGTCAGTACCTCACCTAGGTGTCTGTACTCACCCAGGTGTCAGTATCCTCACCTAGGTGTCTGTATCACCAGGTGTCAGTATCCTCACCTAGGTGTCTGTACTCACCTAGGTGTCAGTATCCTCACCTAGGTGTCTGTACTCACCCAGGTGTCAGTATCCTCACCTAGGTGTCTGTACTCACCCAGGTGTCAGTATACTCACCTAGGTGTCAGTACTCACCCAGGTGCCTGAGTGTACTCACCTAAGTGTCTAAGTATACTCACCTAGGTGTCTGTGTGAACTCACTTAGGTGCCTGAGTGTACTCACCTAGGTGCCTGAGTGTACTCAGGTGTCTGAGTGTACTCACTTAGGTGTCTGAGTGTACTCACCTAGATGTCTGAGTGTACTCACCTAAGTGTCTAAGTGTACTCACCTAGGTGTCTGTACTCACCTAAGTGTCTGTACTCACCTAGGTGTCTGTACTCACCTAGGTGTCTGAGTGTACTCACCTAAGTGTCTAAGCGTACTCATCTAGGTGCCTGAGTGTACTCACCTAGGTGCCTGAGTGTACTCACCTAGGTGCCTGAGCGTACTCACCTAGGTGCCTGAGTGTACTCACCTAGGTGCCTGAGTGTACTCACCTAGGTATCTAAGTGTACTTACCAACCTCAATTTTCACAATTTCCTTAAAAAAAAAAAAGTTATCACTTTATCCAAGAAAATCCACAAGTTTTTTCCCATAAGAAAATCCACAAGTTTTTCCCATAAGAAAATCCACAAGTTTTTCCCCATAGAAAATCCACAAGTTTTTCCCATAAGAAATCCACAAGTTTTTCCCATAAGAAAATCCACAAGTTTTTCCCATTAGAAAATCCACAAGTTTTTTCCCATAAGAAAATCCACAAGTTTTTCCCATAAGAAAATCCACAAGTTTTTCCCATAAGAAAATCCACAAGTTTTTTCCCATAAAATATCACAAGTTTTTCCATAAGAAAATCCACAAGTTTTTTCCCATAAGAAAATCCACAAGTTTTTCCCATAAGAAAATCCACAAGTTTTTCCCATAAGAAAATCCACAAGTTTTTCCCATAAGAAAATCCACAAGTTTTTTCCCATAAGAAAATCCACAAGTTTTTTCCCATAAGAAAATCCACAAGTTTTTCCCATAAGAAAATCCACAAGTTTTTCCCATAAGAAAATCCACAAGTTTTTTCCCATAAGAAAATCCACAAGTTTTTCCCATAAGAAAATCCACAAGTTTTTCCCATAAGAAAATCCACAAGTTTTTCCCATAAGAAAATCCACAAGTTTTTCCCATAAGAAAATCCACAAGTTTTTCCCATAAGAAAATCCACAAGTTTTTCCCATAAGAAAATCCACAAGTTTTTCCCATAAGAAAATCCACAAGTTTTTCCCATAAGAAAATCCACAAGTTTTTCCCACGAGGTAAATCAAAGTTTTATATTTGAAGCCGATCAGAAAAAAAATTCTTCAGTTATTGAATGAAAATCAACATGCTTCATAAACTTGCAAAATTAAAGCTTAAAAAGCCCAAACCCAAAGTGAACTTTCCTTTGAGCAAAGTACACTATCACTGAAGGTTTGAAGCCGATCAGCAGCAGCTTTCTCAAGTTATAAACGAAAGCTTCAGAAAATAAAAACTGTCAGCCACCTCGAGTCTATCCTACCTAATAAAGTACAGATGTTAAATATAATATATTTAGATATATTTAGCATGTGTAAGCACATGAAAGCACTCAGGTGTTTTTCCTAATTTCACTGCAGTATTTCTATATATATGAAATCACAGTTGTGATTTTTGCCATAAAATATTTAGATGTGGCAGGATTTAAGAGATATGCTAATTTGTTCACACTAAACCTTAATAAATGTTTTGACACGAGACAAGGAGTGACATTGCAAAAATGATAATATTAGTAACATGTTCGAATGGCCTCTTTCAAGAACCAAATCAGTGAGTGACGAGAGGTTTTAGCCAATCAGCTGCTTTCCCGCCAGTCAGACACAGGTGCCGTGACACTGGGAGCGTCAGAGATGGCACAGACACCACACGAGGAGGACGTGTGCGGTCCAGGGCCACCAACAACATCGTTCATCTCGTCAATTACTGACCTTAATGACAAATTTTGAGCAAGATACTACAGCATGAAGATATCAGAGAAGATGTGAGCATTCAACAGGAAAGTGAACTGCAACCTCAGTTTTTATTGAGGGCCAGAGCTCGTGTTTGTGGCGGCGCAGTTTGTGAAGTTCAGCGAATGTTAGGTGCTGAAGGTCACGCTGCCTGAAGTGTGCCACCACACTTGCTGAAGTGTGCCACCACACTTGAAGTGTGCCACCACACTTGCTGAAGTGTGCCACCACACTTGCTGAAGTGTGCCACCACACTTGCTGAAGTGTGCCACCACACTTGCTGAAGTGTGCCACCACACTTGCTGAAGTGTACCACCACACTTGCTGACGTGTGCCACCACACTTGCTGAAGTGTACCACCACACTTGCTGAAGTGTACCACCACACTTGCTGAAGTGTACCACCACACTTGCTGAAGTGTGCCACCACACTTGAAGTGTGCCACCACACTTGCTGAAGTGTGCCACCACACTTCCTGAAGTGTGCCACCACACTTCCTGAAGTGTGCCACCACACTTCCTGAAGTGTGCCACACTTCAGCAAGTGTACCACACTTCCTGAAGTGTACCACAATTCCTGAAGTATACCACACTTCGCGAAGTATGCCACCACACTTCCTAAAGTATACCACACTTCCTGAAGTGTACCACACTTCCTGAAGTGTACCACACTTCGCGAAGTATGCCACCACACTTCCTGAAGTGTACCACACTTCCTGAATTGTACCACACTTCGCGAAGTATGCCACCACACTTCCTGAAGTGTACCACACTTCCTGAATTGTACCACACTTCGCGAAGTATGCCACCACACTTCCTGAAGTATACCACACTTCCTGAAGTGTACCACACTTCGCGAAGTATGCCACCACACTTCCTGAAGTGTACCACACTTCCTGAAGTGTACCAAACTTCGCGAAGTATGCCACCACACTTCCTGAAGTGTTCCACACTTCCTGAAGTGTACCACATTTCCTGAAGTATACCACACTTCGCGAAGTATGCCACCACACTTCCTGAAGTGTACCACACTTCCTGAAGTGTACCAAACTTCGCGAAGTATGCCACACACTTCCTGAAGTGTACCACACATATCCTGAAGTGTACCAAACTTCGCGAAGTATGCCACCACACTTCCTGAAGTGTACCACACTTCCTGAAGTGTACCACACTTCAGCAAGTACCACACTTCCTGAAGTGTACCACACTTCCTGAAGTATACCACACTTCGCGAAGTATGCCACCACACTTGCTGAAGTGTGCCACCACACTTGCTGAAGTGTGCCACTACACTTGCTGAAGTGTGCCACCACACTTGCTGAAGTGTGCCACCACACTTGCTGAAGTGTGCCACCACACTTGCTGAAGTGTGCCACCACACTTGCTGAAGTATGCCACCACACTTCCTGAAGTGTACCACACTTCGCGAAGTATGCCACCACACTTGCTGAAGTGTGCCACCACACTTCCTGAAGTGTGCCACCACACTTCCTGAAGTGTGCCACCACACTTGCTGAAGTGTGCCACCACACTTCCTGAAGTGTGCCACCACACTTGCTGAAGTATGCCACCACACTTCCTGAAGTATGCCACCACGCTTGCTGAAGTGTGCCACCACACTTGCTGAAGTGTGCCACCACACTTGCTGAAGTGTGCCATCACACTTGCTGAAGTATGCCACCACACTTCCTGAAGTGTACCACACTTCGCGAAGTATGCCACCACACTTGCTGAAGTGTACCACCACACTTGCTGAAGTATGCCACCACACTTGCTGAAGTGTACCACCACACTTGCTGAAGTATGCCACCACACTTGCTGAAGTGTTCCAAGCTAACAACTTCAACGACCACCAGACACTAATAAAAATCATTTGTAGAAGCTACTAAACGTACAAATTTTTTTCCGAAACAAAATTAGTAAGGAAAACTTCTCTTATATTATAAGAGGTGGAATAAATCCGTCAGGATTAATATTGTATACTTTGAAGTACTGTAGCTGGATAATTAAGCTGTAATATCATTTTCCACATGTGTTATTACCACATTAAGTTAGCATTGGACTTTAATGTCTGTGTCAGTCAACACCAGGACTGATGGAAGCTTGATCCACCGTCCATGTCTGTGTCAGTCAACAACAGGACTGATGGAGGCTTGATCCACCGTCCATGTCTGTGTCAGTCAACAACAGGACTGATGGAGGCTTGATCCACCGTCCATGTCTGTGTCAGTCAACAACAGGACTGATGGAGGCTTGATCCACCGTCCATGTCTGTGTCAGTCAACACCAGAACTGGTGAGGCTTGATCCACCGTCCATGTCTGTGTCAGTCAACACCAGGACTGATGGAGGCTTGATCCACCGTCCATGTCTGTGTCAGTCAACAACAGGACTGATGGAGGCTTGATCCACCGTCCATGTCTGTGTCAGTCAACACCAGGACTGATGGAGGCTTGATCCACCGTCCATGTCTGTGTCAGTCAACAACAGGACTGATGGAGGCTTGATCCACCGTCCATGTCTGTGTCAGTCAACAACAGGACTGATGGAGGCTTGATCCACCGTCCATGTCTGTGTCAGTCAACAACAGGACTGATGGAGGCTTGATCCACCGTCCATGTCTGTGTCAGTCAACAACAGGAGTGATGGAGGCTTGATCAACCGACCGTTCATCGGAGCCTGGCCTCTGAGTGGTCAGGTTGCATATTATAACAGTACATTCATATAAATCATGCATACATTTAACCTGACACATGCACTCTGGTCCACCACCAGTTACACAGCTGTTATACACTCTGGTCCACCACCAGTTACACAGCTGTTATACACTCTGGTCCACCACCAGTTACACAGTTATTGTTATACACACTGATCCACCACCAGTTACACAGTTACTGTTAGTCCACCATCAGTTACGTAGTTACTGTTATACACTCTGGTCCACCACCAATTACATAGTTACTGTAGCATTCACTCTGGTCCTCCAGCCAGACAACACATTTCGTTTCACACTTACCGCTGCTTGTACCAGTACCACTTGAACACTTGCCTCACCACTTGAGAAAGTCAATCACCTCACCTGCAAAGACAAATAGTCTCTTTAATTACATACTTTTGGTGTTACAGTCTCATCCATCTCAAAGTAATGCTATTCTACTTAACAAGGAATACTAATAACAATGTAAGATAACACAGAACAAAGTAAATTAGATGTGTTTAAGTCGCGGAGCGATCCGAGAAGATATCCCCTGTATCTAAGTTTGGATCCCTCTATCTCAATGATCCCATAAGTAGAGCTTCCTCTACCTTAATGATCCGAGTAAGGTAAATAAACAATTCTGTCACCCATATCAAAAACAATATACTCAGATCACAACATAATTGAGGTTCAGTCATGTATGCGCGGAGCCCCAGACCGACATAATGAGATTAGTCACGAGGGAGCATTCACCAAATTCAACTTCAATAACAAAAACATAAAGTGGGACCAAGTAAACCAAGTCCTAACCGATATAAGCTGGGAAGATATACTAAGCAACACAGTCCCCAACTTATGCCTAGAACAGATTAACTCGGTGGCACTCGATGTATGCACAAGGCTTATTCCTCTAAGAAAAAGGAGGAGTAGATGTAAAATAGAAAGGACAGCGCTCCCTTTACAGGCGACGGAAAAGAATAACAGAGCGGCTAAAAGAGGTCAATATATCTGAAATGCGTAGGGAGACACTGGTCAGAGAAATAGCAAGCATCGAACTTAAGCTAAAAGAATCCTTTAGGAGTCAGGAATCGCGGGAAGAACTAAAAGCCATAAATGAAATCGAAAGAAAACCAAAGTATTTCTTCTCCTATGCCAAATCAAATCGAGAACAACGTCAGTATGGGTCCCCTACTTAAACAAATGGTCCTACACAGATGACAGCAAGGAAATGAGTGAGCTACTCAAGTCCCAATATGACTCAGTTTTAGCAAGCCGCTAACCAGACGAGAGTCGAAGATCAAAATGAATTTTTTATGAGAGAGCCACAAAATTTGATAACACAGCCTATCCGATGTTATCCGACGCCAAATGACTCGAACAGGCATAAATGACATGCCCATGCACTCTGCCCCAGGGCCAGACTCATGGAACTCTGTGTTCATCAAGAACTGCAAGAAGGCCCCTATCACGAGCCTTTTCCATCCAAGGAAGAGGGAGCATGGACACGGGGGTCGTCCCACAGTTACTAAAAAACAACAGACATAGCCCCACTCCACAAAGGTGGGCAGTAAAGGCAACAGCAAAGAACTACAGACCAATAGATAACATCCATATCAAAAAAATCTTTGAAAGGGTCCTAAGAACAAGATCACCACCCATCTAGAAACCCATCAGTTACACAACCCAGGCAACATGGTTGTAGAACAGGTCGCTCTCCGTCTGTCTCAACTATTGGATCACTACGACAAGGTCCTAAATGCACTAGAAGACAAAAAGAATGCAGATGTAATATATACAAGACAATTTGCAAAAGCATTCGAAAGTTGTGACCATGGCGTAATAGCGCACAAAATGCGTGCTAAAGGAATAACAGGAAAAAGTCGGTCGATGGATCTATAATTTCCTCACTAACAGAACACAGAGAGTAGTCGTCAACAGAGTAAAGTCCGAGGCAGCTACGGGGGAAAAGCTCTGTTCCAACAAGCACAGTACTCCTCCCATCTTGTTCCTCATCCTCATATCCGACATAGACAAGGAGTCAGCCACAACAACCGGTCTTCCTTTGCAGAGACACCCGAATCTGCATGACAGTGTCTTCCATTGCAGACACTGCAAAGCTCCAGGCGGATATCAACCAAATCTTTCAGTGGGCTGCAGAAAAACAAAATGAAGTTCAACGATGAGAAATTTTCAAATTACCAGATATGGTAAACATGAGGAAATTAAATCTTCATCAGAGTACAAAACAAATTCTGGCCACAAAATAGAGCGAAAAGCCAACGTCAAAGACCTGGGAGTGATCAAAGTCGGAGGATCTCACCTTCAAGGACCATAACATTGTATCAATCGCATCTGCTAGAAAAATGACAGGATGGATAATTGAAACCTTCAAAACTAGGGATGGCCAAGCCCATGATGACACTCTTCAGGTCACTTGTTCTATCTAGGCTGGAATATTGCTGCACACTACAGCACCTTTCAAGGCAGGTGAAATTGCCGACCTAGAAAATGTACAGAGAACTTTCACGGCGCGCATAACGGAGATAAAACACCTCAATTATTGGGAGCGCCTGAGGTTCCTAAACCTGTATTCCCTGGAACGCAGGAGGGAGAGATACATGATTATATACACCTGGAAAATCCTAGAGGGACTAGTACCGAACTTGCACACGAAAATCACTCACTACGAAAGCAAAAGACTTGGCAGACGATGCACCATACCCCCAATGAAAAGCAGGGGTGTCACTAGCACGTTAAGAGACCATACAATAAGTGTCAGGGGCCCGAGACTGTTCAACTGCCTCCCAGCACACATAAGGGGGATTACCAACAGACCCCTGGCAGTCTTCAAGCTGGCACTGGACAAGCACCTAAAGTCAGTTCCTGATCAGCCGGGCTGTGGCTCGTACGTTGGTTTGCGTGCAGCCAGCAGCAACAGCTTGGTTGATCAGGCTCTGATCCACCAGGAGGCCTGGTCACAGACCGGGCCGCGGGGGCGTTGACCCCCGGAACTCTCTCCAGGTAAACTCTAGGTAATTTAAAGTACGCCTCCGGGAATATTTAAGTCTTACAAATACCACTCCAGACTATCGACCCTTAACACTTATAGACTTACAATATGACTACCAACTAAGCGAGTACAAATAAGTAGCGTCTCTCTCTTGCACTCAGCTGGTGGAGGATCGAACTCCACTTAGCCTTGGGGTGAATGGCCAAAACATAGTTAAAACTTTATATAAAAACAATCTGATTACGTTAATCTTCCAAGTCTTTCCAGTGACAAACAATGAAAGTTTGTTAATTTAAGTTGTTTAAAGTCTAATTAACCTTGCTGATGATGTTACTATTTAGTGAGAACGAGATTTATTAGAATAAAGCATTTGACAGTGACATGTACGACCCTCCTAGATGACCCACTGCTGTTATTACAATTACCACCATTACTACTACCGCCGTCACCATTACTACCACGAATATTACTATTACAATTCCCACCATTATCACCACAATCCTTCAGACTAGTGCAATTTTCCGGTGCAATAAGCGAGTGTTGGGCTGATTAACTGAATACATTTGTAAAGTTTCAAGCAACAGATCTACACTTCACCTCCGCTGTTGCTCTCTGCCTCCGCTCACCCGTTGTTTTCTGCCTCAGCTTTCCCGTTGTTCTTGATCTCACTTCGCCCTTGTGGGTCTACACAGCGCGCCCGTGTTGTATATTACCATAATCATTGATACAATAATAAAATTCTCACTAGGAGAAAAAATATTTTAATGAAGTCTTGCTGGTTCATGTCCTAGAGTTACTAGGTGTCGCTTCTACCTTGAATGTATATTATCATATATATTCTGATCATACCTGGAGGATCTTCTGGGGGTCAACGCCCCTGCGGCCCTTATTAGTAATTCTTAAGTTTAACAACGGCACAAATTCCTGGTAATACAGATTTAACATAAGAACATAAGAAACATAAGAAAGGAGGAACACTGCAGGAGGCCTGCTGGCCCATACTAGGCAGGTCCTTTACAATTCATCCCACTAACAAAACATTTACCCAACCCAATTTTCAATGCTACCCAAGAAATAAGCTCTGATGTGAAAGTCCCACTCAAATCCAACCCTTCCCACTCATGTACTTATCCAACCTAGATTTGAAACTAAACAAAGTCCTAGCCTCAATAACCCAACTAGGTAGACTGTTCCACTCATCAACTACCCTATTTCCAAACCAATACTTTCCTATGTCCTTTCTAAATCTAAACTTATCTAATTTAAATCCATTACTGCGGGTTCTCTCTTGGAGAGACATCCTCAAGACCTTATTAATATCCCCTTTATTAATACCTATCTTCCACTTATACACTTCGATCAGGTCTCCCCTCATTCTTCGTCTAACAAGTGAATGTAACTTAAGAGTCTTCACTCTTTCTTCATAAGGAAGATTTCTGATGCTATGTATTAATTTAGTCATCCTACGCTGAATGTTTTCTAACGAATTTATGTCCATTTTGTAATACGGAGACCAGAACTGAGCTGCATAATCAAGGTGAGGCCTTACTAATGATGTATAAAGCTGCAGTATGACTTCTGGACTTCTGTTGCTTACACTTCTTGATATAAATCCCAGTTTTATCAACTACCCATTTCAATAGAAAATACTACAACTACAACAAGCTTTCTTTAAGCCAGCTATTGACCTCACAAGGAATATACACTAACAAGTGTATCTCAGTGGTGATATGCTTCGAGCTGACCCCAATGGCCAGGGAATAAACACAGAGAACTTATCGTAGTTTACTCTAAATTCCAGTGGCATGATTAATTAATATATATACGATTAGAAGTACCTAGGAACCCTACGAAAGTACTAATGTTGGCAGTCTGTCTATACACCGTAAAACTAAAATAAATGATTAATACCACTACAAGTTTCTGACAGTGCCTCATTCCACACCAGTAGCCAAACTTAAGTTATGGCCTTATGCAGTTAATTCTTTCACTGGTTTCCCCTTGCTTGAGAGTCAGGTTTAGGAAATTGTTCAGTTGGCAAAAAGATTACCAGATGATGGTTTTGAAGATATGAATGAAGATGATGTGAATGAGCTCTTAGAAGATGATGATGAAGACAGGAGTCCAGATGAAATGTTGGCAGAGCTCAATGCACAGATACAAGGGGGGGGGGGACATAACATAAGAAAATGAAGAAGAACATGAAGAAAAATAGTTAACATTGCAGCAGCTACATGAGCAGTTCCATGTTGTTGCTAAACTTGCAATCTTTTTCACTGAAGAGGACCCTGACAAATCTAGAAGCAGTGCTTTGAAACGGGGTCTAGACCAGCTGATGACGCCTTACTGTCAGCTGTATAATGCACTGCAGGGTAAAAGAGCCCAGAGATCCATTACACAATTTATGCACACTCCAATGCAACCACTGACTTCAGTACCAGAACCTCTACCATCTACTTCTGTCGACAACCAACAACCATCCACCTCAGCCCAGTAGGGCCACACCATCCATATTCACTCTCTTCACAATCCTCCACATACACCATTACCCACAATTTAAGGTAAGAAATACTATTATTTCTATTGCATTTGTAGTTTTAAGCAGTAAAATATCACGACAATGCACTACAATTACATATTCACTTTTATTTTGTAAGATCTGGAGGTCTAAAAAAAGGTTGTTTGGCTTTTTGGGGGCTCCCAGGAACGTAACCCTATTTTTCCCAAAAGTTCTTCAGTTTGTCTAACACGGCGTTTTCAGGAACGTAACTACCGTATTAAACGACGGTCTACTGTATTGTAATTTATCTTTGTGTCAGCCTCATATTACTCAAGTCACGAGTTACGTATTGGGATCTATGCACCTCTTATACTAATCAAATTAGTAATACCAGTTGTTGGTTATTGCAACAAAGTAACTTCTAATTTTAGCACTCGCCTTGGTGTTGATCCCGTGTGTTACTTCACGACTAGCGAGGTCTCTGCTCACTCTTAAACCATCAGTTAAACATTTCCTCCCTCCATTCCCTCAACATTTTTCCTCCCTCCCAGACCTCCCTCCTGCTGTCTTCCTCCCTATATCCCCCCCCCTCTCTTTTCCCCTCCCCATATACCTCTTTCGCCTATCACAATTTCTCTCTTCCCCGCCCTTCCTCTTTCTCTGTGACTTCCTCCATTCCCGAAGAGACAGATCAGTGATGAAACTTGTCTTATGGTGATAAATATAGCAACAACTGACTCTTATTCTCCCTTTTCATGGATATTGGTGGAGTTAAAAATCATTATTGCATATCTACTTTGCATCCTTGTATGATTATGTCTTATTTCAACTTTTCTTCATGTTTATGTTGGGCCCCTTAATTCCACTCGCACATATCACATCCCCCCCCCCCCCCACACACACACTCGGTACTTACGTGGCACCAGAAACAATGAATCTTAACCAGGGCTTCAAGTCTAAGACTGAGTGTGCGCAAATGAGCACATACACACTCAATTGCAATATAAACCTACAAGTTAACCGTAAATATACGTAAAATCCAAAACAAACGCATAACTATAAAAATATAGCGAATATAAACATAACTACATCAACAGCGGAGATACACAATGGACAACTGACAAAGCAACACAAATGCAAAACTGTACCAAATATACCGTAAATTAAAAAGATATACTAACGTTAAGGCAATAATAATATTTAGGACGGATAAGAAATACAGATAAAGGCATAATCAAAACAAAAGAAAGTTAAAAATCCGCCATGCCTGGAGCCCACTTTAAAATCCCACACTAGGAAAACTAAGCCATAAATTATCAAGTCAATTTGTCCTTCCCCTGAGGATACTCAGCAAGAGTTTTGTTCGTCCCTAAAGTGTACTCAGCTAGTCTCTCTTCCATCCTAGTGTACTCAGCTAGTCTCTCTCTCATCCTAGTGTACTCAGCTAGTCTCTCTCCCATCCTAGTGTACTCAGCTAGTCTCTCTTCCATCCTAGTGTACTCAGCTAGTCTCTCTCCCATCCTAGTGTACTCAGCTAGTCTCTCTCCCATCCTAGTGTACTCAGCTAGTCTCTCTCCCATCCTTAAATTGAAGTTACCGAGTGTCTGACATAACTTGAATAAATCTATAAACCAATGGAAATATACACATCGTTTATTTATTTAATAACCTAAACAAGCAATTCGAGAACACACAAAGCAAAGATTATCCTAAAAACTGGACCAATGACCTCCATGAATGACTTGTACAATAGCAGGAACTGTCATGAATGACCTACACACTAGCAGGAACTGGTATGAATGACCTACACACTAGCAGGAACTGGTATGAATGACCTACATACTAGCAGGAGCTGTCATGAATGACCTACACACTAGCAGGAGCTGGTATGAATGACCTACATACTAGCAGGAACTGCCATGAATGACCTACATACTAGCAGGAGCTGGCATGAATGACCTACACACTAGCAGGAACTGGTATGAATGACCTACACACTAGCAGGAACTGGTATGAATGACCTACACACTAGCAGGAGCTGGTATGAATGACCTACACACTAGCAGGAGCTGGTATGAATGACCTACACACTAGCAGGAGCTGGTATGAATGACCTACACACTAGCAGGAATTGTCATGAATGACCTACACACTAGCAGGAGCTGGCATGAATGACCTACACACTAGCAGGAGCCGGCATGAATGACCTACACACTAGCAGGAGCTGTCATGAATGACCTACACACTAGCAGGAGGTCATGAATGACCTACACACTAGCAGCTGTCATGAATGACCTACACACTAGCAGGAGCTGGTATGAATGACCTACATACTAGCAGGAACTGCCATGAATGACCTACATACTAGCAGGAGCTGGCATGAATGACCTACACACTAGCAGGAACTGGTATGAATGACATACATACTAGCGGGAACTGTCATGAATGACCTACACACTAGCCGGAGCTGGTATAAATGACCTACACACTAGCAGGAACTGGTATGAATGACATACATACTAGCAGGAACTGCCATGAATGACCTACATACTAGCAGGAGCTGGTATAAATGACCTACACACTAGCAGGAACTGGTATGAATGACCTACACACTAGCAGGAACTGGTATGAATGACGTATACACTAGCAGGAACTGGTATGAATGACGTATACACTAGCAGGAACTGGTATGAATGACCTACACACTAGCCGGAACTGGTATGAATGACCTACACACTAGCCGGAACTGGTATGAATGACCTACACACTATCAGGAACTGGTATGAATGACCTACACACTAGCCGGAACTGGTATGAATGACCTACACACTAGCAGGAACTGGTATGGATGACCTACACACTAGCAGGAACTGTCATGAATGACCTACACACTAGCTGGCATGAATGACCTACACACTAGCAGGAACTGGTATGAATGACCTACACACTAGCAGGAACTGTCATGAATGACCTACACACTAGCAGGAGCTGGCATGAATGACCTACACACTAGCAGGAGCTGGCATGAATGACCTACACACTAGCAGGAATTGCTATTTTAAATATGCATCATCCTTTGAAGAATTTAAAGTACTGCAGTATCTGTATTATATATATTGACTCTGATAATCACAACAATACCAGCTCAGGAGTTATTCCATTCCAAATAGATTTAACTACTTATTTTTTTGGTAAATCAAAATAAACTCATCTCTTGATAATAGGTTTCTCCAAAAATAAGACAAAAAATAAGCTATAATTCCATGTTTAAAGTAAAAAATTCTTCGATAATGTAAAAGATATTCATATTAAATATGAATCTACCGAGTGGAAAAGTCGATTTATACCCCTTAAAAGATTTACGATGTTATTAAGGAAACTGTACACTTCCCAGGTGATGTAAATCTACGTTTCTTATGAGCCGTAAACAAGAGCATGATGATGGGGAGGAGTATAGCTGTGAGCCCCCAAGATTACCAACAAGCAATATAAAACAAGTATCTTATTTGTAAAGACCACAATACGATTCATAAAAATGATGACAAGCAGCTAAATATCACGAGTTGGGCTTCCTAGAGAGAGAAGACATTTAAAAATGTTTATAATCACCATCTGGAAAATACAGATGGGACTTGATATAATGTAAATGGTTTAGAAACCGACAAGTTGAAGAATGAGAGACTTGTGCAACATTTGGGAATCTTTATTGAGGAGATGTTTCCTTAATAAAGATTCCCAAATGTTGCAAAAAAGACTTTATATAAATGTAATCATTGAAATATTTCTTGTTATAGCTGCTAGAAGGCACAGTATAATGTGGAGCAGCTCCAATAAAAATAGGGATTCAATAAGTAAATTACCTAAATGAGAACTTGATAGGTCAAAAATTTTTCTTTAATCAGTTGGGTTGTGGCGTGTAAGTTAGACTGGGAACTGTTAGTACCAGTAGGTTAAGTGATGAGATTGTATGTGGTACGCACGTTGGACAGCAACAGTTTGAACACTCTTGTAGTGCCTACGTCATACAGGGAACTACAAGCACCGAATGTTCTGGTGATGAGGCAGTCACGGAGACTTTTAGATCACCTGATGAGACACCTGGCTGTCGAAGTGTAATCTGCATAGCCTTTAATAGGTAAACGTTACAACAATAAGAACACGTCTTAAAAGAGAAAACAATCTTATCCAATAAGAACTGAGTATTTCAACACTTCTCGGCCAATCAAACTCACTCAGCGAGTGAGTGGTGGAGCAGTCAGTGAGGTGAGCACTCTTAACATGACCTCTAATGGCACTCCTAACAAAAATATCGGACCTTGAGTTTTTTAATTTGATGACACTGGAGAAGGTTGGGTGTGCCGCCACCTCCACTCAGTACCATCAAGACCTTGAAAGGAACATAAACTTCATTAGTTACCAGTCATTAACCATTACACACGAGAGACATCTGTTCTTCTCCTCCAGGGACTGACTAGTGAGCATTGTACCCAGGCGGCAGAAGTCACCTTTACTGCTGTCACCGGATGTCTGAGCCTTGTGTGTGTGTACTCACCTATTTGTACTCACCTATTTGTGGTTGCAGGGGTCGAGTCCTAGCTCCTGGCCCCGCCTCTTCACCGGTTGCTACTAGGCCCTCTCTCTCCCCGCTCCATGAGCTTTATCAAACCTCGTCTTAAAACTGTGTATGGTTCCTGCCTCCACTACGTCATTTTCTAGGCTATTCCACTGCCTTACAACTCTATGACTGAAGAAATACTTCCTACTATCTCTCTGACTCATTTGTGTCTTCAACTTCCAATTGTGGCCTCTTGTTTCTGTGTCCCCTCCCTGGAACATCCTGTCCTTGTCCACCTTGTCTATTCCACGCAGTATTTTATATGTCGTTATCATGTCTCCCCTGACCCTCCTGTCCTCCAGTGTGGTCAGGCCGATTTCCCTTAATCTTTCTTCATAGGACATTCCCCTTAGCTCTGGAACTAACCTTGTTGCAAACCTTTGTACTTTCTCTAGTTTCTTGACGTGCTTTATCAAGTGCGGGTTCCAAACAGGTGCTGCATACTCCAGTATGGGCCCTGACATACACGGTGTACAGTGTCTTGAATGATTCCTTGCTAAGGTATCGGAATGCTGTTCTCAGGTTTGCCAGGCGCCCATATGCTGCAGCAGTTATCTGTTTGATGTGTGCTTCCGGAGACATGCTCGGTGTTATACTCACCCCAAGATCTTTCTCCTTGAGTGAGGTTTGCAGTCTTTGTCCACCTAGCCTATACTCTGTCTGCGGTCTTCTGTGCCCTTCCCCTATCTTCATGACTTTGCATTTGGCAGGATTAAATTCGAAAAGGGCCATTTGCTGGACCAGGTGTCCAGTCTGTCCAGGTCTCTTTGAAGTCCTGCCTGGTCCTCATCAGATTTAATTCTCCTCATTAACTTCACATCATCTGCAAACAGGGACACTTCTGAGTCTAACCCTTCCGTCATGTCGTTCACATATACCAAAAATAGCACTGGTCCTAAGACCGACCCCTGTGGACCCCGCTCGTCACAGGTGCCCACTGTGATACGTCATTACGTACCATGACTCGTTGTTGCCTCCCTGTCAGGTATTCTCTGATCCATTGCAGTGCCCTTCCTGTTATATGCGCCTGATGCTCTAGCTTCTGCACTAATCACTTGTGAGGAACTGTGTCAAAGGCCTTCTTGCAGTCCAAGAAGATGCAATCAACCCACCCCTCTCTCTCTTGTCTTACTTCTGTTATTTTATCATAAAACTCCAGAAGGTTTGTGACACAGGATTTGCCTTCCGTGAATCCGTGCTGGTTGGCATTTATACTCCTGTTCCGTTCCAGGGGCTCCACCACTCTCCTCCTGATAATCTTCTCCATAATTTTGCATACTATACACGTCAATGACACAGGTCTATAGTTTAGTGCCTCTTTCTGTCTCCTTTTTTGAAAATGGGAACTACATTTGCTGTCTTCCATACCTCAGGTAGTTGCCCAGTTTCCAGGGATGTGTTGAAGATTGTGGTA
>NC_069487.1:8370718-8423218 GCF_026875155.1 Cherax quadricarinatus | reverse complement strand
GCGTGTGAATCATCAACTCTGGAGTGACAAAGTCAGGAAGTTATAAACATTTTAAGGTTGTGGGCATTGAAACGGTGCCCCGTGACCTGGTGGCAAAAGCTCTCGCTTCACACGGTGAGGGTTGGGTTCGATTCCCGGCGAAGGGGTGGAAACACTGGACGTGTTTCCTTACACCAGTTGTCTATGTTCACCCATCAGTAAAATGGATACCTGGGTGTTAATGGACAGGTGTGGGTCGCATCCTGGGGCAAAACCCTGCCTATTTGAGAAAGCCTGAAAAGTTTTTCTTTAAAATTAGTAATTTTTTCGGAGGGGTTTTGTTTCCCCCAATTATTCTTTTAAAAAATTTTAAAGGAAAATTAAATGTTTTTGGAAAAAATTAAACAGTTATCGAAGGGAACTAAAGAAAAACCGGGTTTAGGAAACCTAGATTAAAAAAACCAGTTTTGGTAACACAGAGTAAAAACCAGTTTTGGAAACACTAGAGCAAAAAACCTTTTTTGAACCCTAATGTAAGAACCTTTAAATCAACACAATAATCCAGTTTAAAAACCCGGCAAAACCAGGGGTTTTTAAACCTGATTAAAACCAGGATATAAACATAATTGAAAAAACCTGTTTGGGCAAAAATTGAACCAGGGTTGCAACATTGCAAAAATTTTTTTGGAAAACACTGATGCAAAAACCATGTTAGGGAAACTAGTTTTAAGAACCGTGTTATGGAAAAAGTTAAGCCAAATTTTGGCAACACAAATTTTCAAGAAATGTTTGGCAAATAGTCAAAAAGTGTTTGGGAAACCAAAATGCGAAATGGTTTGGAATAATCAAAAACCATGTTATGGAAATATAATAAAAACCCAGGTTTTAAAAATGATGAAAAAATATCAAACAGTTAAAAACGTTATAGCAACACAATGAAACCCCTGTTATGGCAACACAATGTAAGAACCAGTGTTATGGTAACACTAGTTTAAGAACCAGTGTTAGGCAACACTAGAGCAAGAACCGTGTTATGCAACACTAGATGTAAAAACCAGTGATAGGGCAACACTAGATTAAGTACCAGTGTTATGGCAACACGAGCAAGAACCAGGTTATGGAACACAAATTTAAGAACCAGTGATAGGCAACACTAGATCAAAAACCAGTGTTATGGCAAAACTAGAGTAAAAACCCGGTTAGGGGCAACACTAGATGCAAGAACCATGTTAGGGAACACAGATGCAAGAACCGTGTTATGGCAACCTAAGTAAAAACCCAATGTTATGGCAACACAATGAAAGAACCATGTTTTTGGCAAATTTAATAAAGAACCCAGTGTTAGGCAACACAGTTTTAAAGAACCAGTGTTATGGTAACACTAGAGCAAAAACCCAGTTTTATGGAATACTAGATGCAAAAACCCAGTTTATGGTAACACTAGATTAAAACCGTGATTGGCAACCAAAGATGAAAGAACCGTGAATAGCAACACTATCAAAAACCCGTGTTATGGCAACACTAGATTAAAACCATGTTAGGGTAACAATGTAAAAACCCATGTTTGGCAACACTAATGCAAAAACCCAGTGTTATGGAACACAATGTAAAACCAGGATAGGCAAACTAGATGAAAGTACCAGTTTAGGGCAACACTAGATGCAAGAACCATGTTATGGCAACACTAGTTTAAAGAACCTGATATGGCAACACTAGATCAAGAACCAGTGTTAGGGCAACACTAGATGTAAAAACCAGTTTTTATGGCAAACTAATCAAAAACCCAGTTTTGGCAACACTAGATGCAAAACCCAGTGTTAGGGCAACACGATGTAAAAACCATGTTATGGCAACCTGATGCAAAACCCAGGTTATGGCAACATAATGCAAGAACCAGTGTTATGGCAACACTAGATGCAAGAACCAGTGTTTGGTAAAACAAAAAGAACCGTTTTTGGTAATACAATGCAAGAACCAGGGTTGGGGTAACACTAGATTAAGCCCATGATAGGGCAACACTAGATGTAAAACCATAAATTTAGCAACACTAGATAAGAACCAGTTTATGGCAACACTAATGCAAGAGCCAGGTTAGGGGAACACTGAGTAAAACCATGATAGAACACTAGATGCAGGAACCATGTTATGGCAAAACTAGAGAAAAAACCTTTTTAGCAAACTGATGTAAAAACCAGTTTATGAAAACACTAGATGAAAAAACCCTGTTGCACTTTACAAATATGAGATAAACAAAGTATGTACAAATATCAGGATAACAGACAAAAGTACAGGGCGAGACACAGCAAAGTATATAGTAAAAAAATCTGCTTGTGGGACAAAAAATAAATAATCAATTATTTTTTGAAAGGCAATCATTACCAATCTTGCCGTGATTGGCTGGAGGGAGAAGCAAAATACTTACCGGGTTTCGTAAAATTTGAAATATTTTTTTTTTTTTCCTGTACATTTGCCCGGAAAAAGCCACACAAAGATTTTGTAGTTTTAGAATAATTTGCAGCAGAGTAATGATACAGAGTACATAAATTTATTAAATTTAAAAAAAAAAAATAATTTAAAATTTTCTCGTCAAAACACATTTTTCCATGTGACATCTGTTTATGTTATTTAAAAATCCAAAATTTCCTTTTTTTTTTTAATTTATTTTATTCGCCGGGATTTCCCCGGGCCCGGGTTTTTTAGTATTGGACCCGGCCTTGGCTCCCTATCTGGGGGGTATATCGAGACGGAATTCCCATGGGAGAGACACAGTACCCCCCCATCTTTGGGACCAACTCCCCAGGCCTACCCCATTTCCCCCCCCTCAGGGGGCCCTAGGGGAAACTAAACCCGGTTGCCATTGCCCCCCCCCCAAAGGGGCTGTGGGAGGCAGCTTATAAAACTGAATGGTAAAAAGCTCAGGCCTATTACAATTCCTTGAATGAACTAAATTCACTACCATATTTCACTTCCTTAATCCATCACGTTAATTTTGATTTAATTAAGTCACTATTTTTCAGGAAAATATTTGTTAATAATTATAGTAATGTTAATAAAAATAAGTGTAATTTATTTTTTGTTCCTTGTCTGTTTACTCTTACTGGTGATGTATCTTTACTGTCATTGGGGATGAATCTTCACTGTCATACGGGGATTTCTTTACTGTCATAGGTGATGTATCTTCACTGTCATACTGGGGGGTATTTCATTTATACTGGTAAAGTATCTTCATTTTCAAATGAGTTCTTCACTGTCATACTGGTGATGTATCTTCACTGTCATACTGGTGATGTATCTTCACTGTCATACTGGTGATGTATCTTCACTGTCATACTGGTGATGTATCTTCACTGTCATACTGATGTATCTTCACTGTCATACTGGTGATGTATCTTCACTGTCATACTGGTGAAGTATCTTCACTGTCATACTGGTAAAGTACTTTACTGTCATACGGGGATGTATCTTCACTGTCTACGGTGATGATCTTCACTGTCATACTGAGTATCTTCACTGTCATACTGGGTATTATTTCATGTCATACTGGGGAGTATCTTCACTGTCTTTTGGTGATGTTTCTCACTGTTTTACGTTTTATGTATCTTCACTGTCATACTGGGGAGTATCTTCACTGTCAACTGGGGAGTATCTTCACTGTATATGGGGATTATCTTCACTGTTTATACTGGTGATGTATCTTCACTGTCATACTGGTGATGACTTCATGTCATCTGATGTATTTTACTGTTACGGTGTGATCTTCACTGTCATATGATTATCTTCATGATACTGATGTATCTTCACTGTCATACTGATGATCTTCAGTCCAAAAGATGTACTTTATGTCAACTGGGGAGATCTTTAGTATGATGTATTTCACTGTCATACTGGTGATTATCTTCAACTGCATACTGGTGATGATCTTCCCGTCAAGTGATGTATCTTCACTGTCATACTGGTGATGTACTTCAGTCGGATGTTTTTCACTGTCATACTGGTGATGTATCTTCACTGTCAAAACTGGGATGTATCTTTACGTCAATGGGGATGTATCTTCACTGTCATACTGGAAAGTATTTCACTGTTGGGAGAATTAGGCATTTTGGGGAAAACGCCATCGGGTTAATGCCCTTTGTTTTCACAGGTGAAATCCACCCTTAACCCGGCTCCCCTTGGGGGTACTGGGCCGCCATTTGGGTTTTAACTGGGGCCGTCCACCTTGGGGGTTTTCTGCCGCTCCACTTGAGGGGGGACTTCAATCAACGTGGTACTATCTTATTCTTCATAATAGACATGTGATTTGTAACAGGTACTGAATAGTAATTTTTGGGGGTGGGTGGCCCAAACCCCCCACGATATCAAATACAGAAAAATATTCAAGGTCTCGAATACTTACAGTAGAAAACCGGGAATCACCGAGAAATACCTGTTTAGTCACACAATTGCCGGGGCAGCCATTGAAACCCCTTTCTTGCGGGGATCGTTGTGTAGACTGTATTTATCCGCAAAGGTTGTGTGAGGCAAGTCGCCCCCCTTTACTATGAATCGTGACTGACCGCTCCCCCTCAGCCTTCGCCAGTCGCACTCAAAATGCGGGCTGAAAATCCACGGCCCCATGTTTTTAAATGTAACTACACGCCCTTTCCCAAGCGACTATCTCTAATTTAACTTAAATTGTTAGCAGAACGCAGTAATTTTAATGTAAATTAGCCTACGAATCGAGGTTTCCTTTAGAATTAAGATATCAAAACTGACACCCGTCTCGAGGCGTCCTTTCCCCTCTCTCTCTCTTTTTAAATTTTTTTTTTTTGCCCCCATTTTCCCCATTTGGGGGAAACGGTAATGGATTCTAAAAATATGTTTTTTCCACAAATGTCAATGGTGATGAATCTTCACTGTCAACTGGGGATGTACTTCACTGTCATCTGGTGATGTATTTTCACTGTCATACTGTATTTCCACTGAAACGGGGCGAATTTCCTTCAAACTTGTGGGTTTCACGTCATACTGTAAAAAATCTTCAGTTAAACTGGTGATGATTTCCCCCTGTCCCCCAATTTAAAGTTTTTCTACCTGTTGGTTGTAAATCAAATCACAGTTTTGCCCCCCCTCTTATTGGGGACAACTCTTGCCCAAGGTTTTGTCAAAACCCCCTTAAAATATGAGATCCGCCCCAATTTAAAATTCCACTTCCCCATCTGTATGAAGTCTCCAAAAACCCCTGGTTTATCTTGCTAAACTTAATTCCCCCCTTCCTGCGGTCCCATCCTGAATATGTACTCCCCCTTGTGATTTTGTTTTTATTTTTTAATCAAGCCCGCCCCTCCTTTTTCATGCGTCAGGTCACTTTTCCCCGGCAAAAAAAATTTGGTTTTTTTATTCTCTATTTAAAACTTTTTCGCCCACGTAGCTTTTCAGCCCAGAACAAAAGTTGATGAAGCAGTTGGACTTGAAGACGAATATGTCCTAACCCTTAAGTTTTGGGGGTCATCCCTCAGTCGGGAAAAGATTTGTTACTTTGTTCCGGCATAGTTTCGGACCACATGCTTCCTTCATACCTGTTGAATCTTCATTCATAAATTGTGTATCTTCCCTGTCATACTGGTAGGGTCTTTCACTGTCATACGGTAGGATCTTCACTGTCATCTGTAATGTCTTCACTGTCATATGGAATATCTTCAGTTATACTGGTAATGTATCTCACTGTCTATGTAATGTACCCACTGTTAGGTAATGAAATTCAGTAAACGGTTGGTCTTCATGCATACTGGTTTATTTTTCACGCATACTGGTAAGTATCTTCATGATATGGTAAGGAATCTTCACGTATACTGTAAGATCTTCACTTTTAATCGGTACGTATCTTCAGTTTTGAATGTATTTTCCCTTTTATACTGGACAATTTTACTGTTTACTGAACTGTATCTTCCTTTTACTGGTATGATTTCTTCACTGTTAACTGTATGTATCTCACTGTTATATGGATGTATCTTCACTTTATCTGGTAGGATCTTCACTGTTATACTGGTATGATTTTCAACTTAACTGGTAGTATCTTCACTGTTATACTGTACTGGTATCTTCACTGTATACTGGTATGTATCTCACGTTATACTGGTACTGTATCTTCACTGTTATACTGGTAGTATTTTCCCACTGTTATACGGGTTACTGTACTTCACTGTATACGGAAATGTTTTCTTCACTGTTATACTGGTACTGATCTTCACTTTTATAATGAAGGGTATCTTCATGTTATACTGGAATGTACCCTTCACTGTTATACTGGTAATGTATCTTCACTGTTATACTGGTAACGTATCTTCACTGTTATACTGGTAATGTATCTTCACTGTTATACTGGTACTGTATCTTCACTGTTATACTGGTACTGTATCTTCACTGTTATACTGGTACTGTATCTTCACTGTTATACTGGTACTGTATCTTCACTGTTATACTGGTAATGTATCTTCACTGTTATACTGTAATGTACTTCTTTTACGGTAAGTATCTTCACTGTTATACTGGAAATGAAATCTTCACTGTTATACTGGTATCTGTATCTTCACTGTTATACTGGTAATGTATCTTCACTGTTATACTGGTTAAAATGAAAATCTTTTTGGGGTTAACTGTTTTGAAAATCTTAAACGGGAAAATATTTGGTATTTTTCATTCCCCGTGTTATTACTTTTTTCCCTATTCCCCTTCCCCCTTAAAATAAAAAATTGGTATGTATTTCAGTTTAACGGAGGGTACTTAAAAACAAAAATTCTGGTTAATGATCTACTGTTTATGTGGTTGTTTTTGTTTGGTGTGTTTTTGTTAGGGTAATGTTTTATGTTTTGGTTGTTTTGTGTAATGGTTGTTTTATGTTTGGTTGTTTTCCGAAATTGGTCTCAAATACACTTTTTTTAATTTTTGGGTAAAATTTGCATCTTCCAGTATAATCCCGTTCTTCCTGAAGGTTCAATTCACATCTTAAGATTTCCTTCTTTGTACCCACCTTTTTCTGCTTCCTGGAACAACTCAACTATTAGAAAGTTCTCATTGTTACTTCTTAACAATTTGGAAAAGATTTCCAACAAATCTGGGTCTTGAAGTTGTTCTCTTTTTTCGATTGCCCTTGTTGGTATATTAGTTTTGTTTTCCTCGGTTTCCAGCCCTCAATTGTGTTAATACACAGTAGTATGGTCGTTTATACGAAATGAGGCGTTAAAACATATTGGTTCGTTATCAAGTACTAAGGTTCGGTTTATCAAGTACTGATGGTTCGGTTATATAGTGTGACGGTTCGCTTTATATCACAGTTATGGTTCGGTAACAAGTAACATTTTCGAATCAGTCTATGGTCGCTTAATCCCCGTCTGAGGTTCGAATCAAAGTACACTTTTCCAACAAGTCTGCTTCCTAAAGTACGATGGTTTCTTATTCTCGATGTTCCTTTTCCGCTTGGCTTATATTAAGTATAAATTTTGGGTTATATCCACAGTACTGACTTTTCGGTTTTATCACAGTCTGACGGTTCGCTTATATCACAGTACGATGTTCGGTTATATCACAAGTACTGATGGTTCGGTTATCACAGTACTGAGGGTTCGGTTATATACACAGTACTGATGGTTCGGTTATATCACAGTCTGAGGTTCGCTTAATCACAGTCTGATGGTTCGGTTATATCACAGTACTGATGGTTCGGTATATCACAGTACTGAGGTTCGTTATATCACAGTACTGATGGTTCGGTTATATCACAGACTGAGGTTCGGTTATATCACAGTCGGATGGTTCGCTTATATCACAGTCTGAGGTTCGGTTTATTCAAAAGTACTGAGGGTTCGCTTATATCACGTCTGATGGTTGGGTTATATCACAGTCTGAGGTTCGGTTATATCACAGTACTGATGGTTGGGTTTTATATCACAGTACTGATGGTTCGGTTATATCCCCGGGCTGAGGGTTCGGTTATACACAGTACTGATGGTTCGGTTATATCACAGTACTGATGGTTCGGTTATATCACAGTACTGATGGTTTTCCGGTTTTATATCACAGTACTGATGGTTCGGTTATATCACAGATTTGATGGTTCGGTTATATCACAGTACTGATGGTTCGGTTATATCACAGTACTGATGGTTCGGTTATATCACAGTGCTGATGGTTCGGTTATATCACAGTGCTGATGGTTCGGTTATATCACAGTACTGATGGTTCGGTTATATCACAGTACTGATGGTTCGGTTATATCACAGAGCTGATGGTTCGGTTATATCACAGTACTGATGGTTCGGTTATATCACAGTATGAGGTTCGGTTATATCACAGTACTGATGGTTCGGTTATATCACAGTACTGATGGTTCGGTTATATCACAGTACTGATGGTTCGGTTATATCACAGTACTGATGGTTCGGTTATATCACAGTACTGATGGTTCGGTTATATCACAGTACTGATGGTTCGGTTATATCACAGAGCTGATGGTTCGGTTATATCACAGTACTGATGGTTCGGTTATATCACAGTACTGATGGTTCGGTTATATCACAGTACTGTGGTTCGGTTATACCCACAGTACTGATGGTTGGGTTTAAAATATCACAGTACTGATGGTTCGGTTATATCA
The DNA here is from genome assembly GCF_026875155.1 of Cherax quadricarinatus. Classification (NCBI taxonomy): domain Eukaryota; kingdom Metazoa; phylum Arthropoda; class Malacostraca; order Decapoda; family Parastacidae; genus Cherax; species Cherax quadricarinatus. Next base: position 8,414,610 of record NC_069487.1, on the reverse strand, counting down.
CAGTACTGATGGTTCGGTTATATCACAGTACTGATGGTTCGGTTATATCACGAACCAATCTGATATAAATGTATAGCAATATATACTAAATACATCAAATAATCACAGACATATGGACAACAACGAGTCTTGAAAAAACAGCAAACTCCCAAGTCGCCGAAACTCTGACATTTTATCCAACCACTTTTCCCATGTGTACATGATAATTCCCTAAATTATTTCTTCTGACAATCTATTGCACACATATTATCACTAAATTAATGAACACTTTACGCTTCGTTAGGTAGAAATAAGTTTGCTTCGTGCTTCAGTGATATTGTTGCTTATAATGAAGATTGTCACCAGCTTTGATAATGGTAAGTAATTTTATGAAGTCAATTATCATTGTTCCCATAAAATGACGCAAATTTTCTTCATACTAATTTATACAAGTCTGCTTGAAGTTAGTGAGACTTAGCTGGTGCTGCAACTTTACACATTACATCAGAACTAAAAGTTATTTCTGCACTAAGGTGCTGGAGCTACGTCGTCAGTATTATGAAGGAGATTTCTTCCTTACTAGTGTTTTGAGCAAATTTGTGAAGCAGTGTTGGCAAAGTAGACACAGTCCTTACTACACAGCGTTACATCTGTTTTCTGTACCTGCAGGCAGCATACACCCACTTCTGTGAAGCCTTCGCACCAGTACTTGGGCAGTGTGTTGTCTTGTACTTTCACACAGATGGCCGTCGTGTGGTGCTACGCACGTCGTAACTCTCCCCACATAAATGGTGTAGTGGCATCATCGTCACACTTCACAGATGAGGGTCTTCCCGAGGCCAGAGACCAAAAGATCCTTACTATAAAAATGCCTTCCAAGCCTCTGGATAAATCCACTTTAGGTGTATTATTTTTCGCCTTTTTGCCCGCAAGAAAAATTATTGTTTTTACATTTTTTTTTCTTCCCATTATTGTGGGTTTCCTTTACGCATATAAGGGGCCTTGGAAGAACAATGTTTCAACCTTTTCCGGGGGGCTAATTTGTTTAAAGGTTCTTTCGTTCCTTGGTAAAAAATTTAATAAAAAGGGGGCGGGAGGTTCCTGGGGAAAAATTCAACAACTTTATTGCCCCAAATTAGTAATTTCTGGCGGCTTTTGCCCCATCCTTTCTTTTTTTATACTCCCATCTTTTTATTAAAGGGAATAGTTGGCAAATTTTTGGTTTGAGAATGGGTTTTAATTTATGATGACCCCAAAAGGCTTGGGTGGTTAAACACCCCCCTGTGGGTTGTTTAAACCCAAATTTAATTTGGTTCTTCCTTTAGGGAAGAATTGGGGTTAAAAAAAAAGGATTGTCCGATTTTCTCCAATAGCATACTAGGGAAAAGCTTCTAATAACTGACCCCTAAAACTTAAGGTGAATACTATTAACCGTCTTAATTTCCCCCAACCCAATTTTCAATTGACGAAAATACTTTAGGCAAAGTATATAAGAACAATTTTTCTTGGTTTTAAAAAGTGGTTTTCCCTTAAGCATCTGCCTGTTCATTACCGGACACAGTACATGTTCCAGGCACCAATACATCTCCACATAGTTGTGCCGAGTGCAATTCATCTGCAGGATGTAAGACATATAATAACAACTGTTACACATAAGACCAACAACATTAAGTTTCTATCAGATGTAAAGCATTCAACCAGCAGTAGAGGCAACGTCTATGTGGAGTTTGCCTGCAGGGTGTTTCAGGGGTCAACATCCCCGCGGCCCAGTCCTTGACCAGGCCTCTCGGTGCCTCAGGGCCTGATCAACCAGGCTGTTACTGCTGGCCGCACGCAACAGGCATTAGACAATGGGATGGATGAAGGAGGAAGCTGCTAGGAGTTGCAACTTCATCGACAAATTAATTAGTGGCCAGCAACGTCCAATCACACGCCTTCGCTCCACACCTTCAACACAATTCTGGGACTAACACGCTCCATGCACACACCAGCAACCAGCTGCTACAGGTGTGCAACACATGGTCGCCTGTATTACATGATACATGAATGAGACCCAAACTTCTTCATTGTACGAGTCACTGTTCACTTATATACCCCTGTACGAATCCCAGTTCACTATACCCCTGTGTAAGTCCCGTTTCACTTATATACCCCTGTGTATCCCAGTTCACCACTGCTGTCATCCTTGTGTACACACCCCTGCTGTACCACCACTCTGCTGTACCACCACTCTGCTGTACCATCACTCTGCTGTACCACCACTCTGCTGTACCACCACTCTGCTGTACCACCACTCTGCTGTACCACCACTCTGCTGTGATCACCTAACCCCCCTCTGCTGTACCACCACTCTGCTGTACCACCCCTCTGCTGTACCACCACTCTGCTGTACCAATCACTCTGCTGTACCAAACCCCTTCTGCTTACCATCACTCTGCTGTACCACCATTTTGCTATAACCACCACTTGCTGTACACCACTCTGCTGTAAACCAAACCCCTCTGCTGTACCACCACTTTCTGTACCACCACTCTGCTGTACCAACTCTGCTGTACCACCCCTCTGCTGTACCATCATCTGCTGTACCACCACTCTGCTGTACCACCACTCTGCTGTACCACCACTGCTGTACCACCACTGCTGTACCACCACTGCTGTACCATCACTCTGCTGTACCACCACTCTGCTGTACCATCACTGCTGTACCACCACTGCTGTACCACCACTGCTGTACCACCACTCTGCTGTACCATCACTCTGCTGTCCACACTCTGCTGTACCACCACTCTGCTGTACCACCACTCTGCTGTACCACCACTCTGCTGTACCACCACTCTGCTGTACCATCACTGCTGTACCACCACTCTGCTGTACCACCACTCTGCTGTACCATCACTCTGCTGTACCACCACTCTGCTGTACCATCACTCTGCTGTACCACCCACTGCTGTACCACCACTGCTGTACCATCACTCTGCTGTACCACCCACTGCTGTACCATCGCTCTGCTGTACCACCACTCTGCTGTACCACACTGCTGTACCCCACTCTGCTGTACCACCACTGCTGTACCATCACCTGCTGTACCATCACTCTGCTGTACCACCACTCTGCTGTACCCCCACTCTGCTGTACCACCACCTGCTGTAAAAACCCCACTGCTGTAAACCCTCACTCTGCTGACCACCACCCGCTGTACCATCACTCTGCTGTACCACCACTCTGCTGTACCACCACTCTGCTGTACCACCACTCTGCTGTACCATCACTCTGCTTTACCACCACTCGCTGTACCACCCCTGCTGTACTCACCTGCTGTACCATCACTCTGCTTACCACCATCTGCTGTACCACCACTCTGCTGTACCACCACTCTGCTGTACCATCACCACTGCTGTACCCTCACTCTGCTGTACCCTCACTCTGCTGTACCCTCACTCTGCTGTACCCTCACTCTGCTGTACCATCCCTCTGCTGTACCATCGCTCTGCTGTACCATCACTCTGCTGTACCATCACTCTGCTGTACCATCACTCTGCTGTACCATCACTCTGCTGTACCACCACCTGCTGTACCACCACTCTGCTGTACCACCACCACTGCTGTACCACCACTGCTGTACCACCACTGTTGTACCACCACTCTGCTGTACCACCACTATGCTGTACCATCACTGCTGTACCACCACTCTGCTGAACCACCACTGCTGTACCACCACTGCTGAACCACCACTGCTGTACCACCACTGTTGTACCACCACTGCTGTACCACCACTCTGCTGTACCATCACTGTTGTACCACCACTCTGCTGTACCACCACTGCTGTACGACCACTGTTGTACCACCACTGCTGTACCACGACTGCTGTACTACCGCTCTGCTGTACCACCACTGCTGTACCACCACTCTGGTGTACCACCACTGTTGTACCACCACTCCGTTGTACCATCACTGCTGTACCACCACTGCTGTACCACCACTCTGCTGTACCACCACTCTGCTGTACCACCACCCGCTGTAAACCCCCACTGTTGTACCAACCCCTGTTGTACCAACCTGCTACCACCACTGCTGTAACCACCCCCACTCTGCTGTAAAACCACTGTTGTACCACCATTGCTGTACCACCACTGCTGTACGACCACTGCTGTACCACCACTCTGCTGTACCACCACTCTGCTGTACCACCACTGTTGTACCACCACTCCGCTGTACCATCAAATGCTGTACACCACTCGCTGTACCATCACCCGCTGTACCACCACTCTGCTGTACCACCACTCTGCTGTACCACCACTGTTGTACCACCATTGCTGTACCACCACTGCTGTACGACCACTGCTGTACCACCACTGCTGTACCACCACTGTTGTACCACCACTCTGCTGTACCACCACTGTTGTATCACCACTCTGCTGTACCATCACTGTTGTACCACCACTCCGCTGTACCACCACTGCTGTACCACCACTGCTGTACCACCGCTCTGCTGTACCACCACTCTGCTGTACCACCACTGTTGTACAACCACTGTTGTACCACCACTCTGCTGTACCATCACTGCTGTACCACCACTGGTTTTACCACCATGTGACCACCTCTGCTGTAACACTCACTGCTGTACCACCACTCTGCTGTACCACCACTGTTGTACCACCACTGCTGTACCACCACTGTTGTACCACCACTGTTGTACCACCACTCTGCTGTACCATCACTGCTGTACCACCACTCTGCTGTACCACCACTGCTGTACCACCACTGTTGTACCACCACTCTGCTGTACCACCACTGTTGTACCCCCACTCGCTGTAAACCCCACTGCGTACCACCACTCTGCTGTACCACCACTGCTGTACCACCACTGTTGTACCACCACTCTGCTGTACCACTGTTGTACCACCACTGTTGTACCACCACTCTGCTGTACCATCACTGCTGTACCACCACTGCTGTACCATCACTGCTGTACCACCACTCTGCTGTACCACCACTGTTGTACCACCACTCCGCTGTACCATCACTGCTGTACCACCACTCTGCTGTACCACCACTGCTGTACCACCACTGCTGTACCACCACTGTGTACCACCACTCTGCGTAAACCCTCACTGCTGTACCAAACCCCTGCTGTACCACCACTGCTGTACCACCACTGTTCAACTGTACCCTCACTGTCTCCTCAGTCTTGAGTATGCCAATTCTTTTTTGCTTGGTTCAAATTTTTCGTTCGTTACCTAACATTTTCCAGCCGTCACTAATTTGCTCAAAATATGAACCAGTAGCAATTCTTAATTTTTTTTTCGGGGGGGGGGGCACCCAAAATGGAGGATAATTCCTCCATACACCTTTAAGAAAATATGGCCCCAAAAAACTGAATGTTTTAGTGTTAGATGGATAAACTCGTATTTGGGAAGTAAACAAACCTGAACACACCATATTTGCTGGATAATTTTATGGCCCATGTTTGCTTTTGTTTTTAAGTTTTCCGTTGACTTGCCTGTTGTTTATCATTTATTCGCACACACGGACACGGACACAACGACACTTAAACACATTTCCCCCACACATTTTAACCCCCACACTTACAACCATGCCAATACATTACACTTGGTCTGGTTCTTTGTGGGCTGTAGGTTTGCTGGGAATTTTCTCTGCCATTATTCAAAGAAAGTGTCACACACACTCATAAATCATGCCAAATTACTGAGAGAAAACCAGAATTCTTTGTGATGGAAACCCTGAGACGTGTTTGATGAGAGGAGCAGTGGCAGAGTGGGGGAGAGGAGGAGAAAGAGGGGGGAGAGAGGGGGAGAAAGAGAGGGGGAAGGGGAAGAGAGAAAAGAGAAAGACTATGGAGTTTGTACTCACCTATATGTGGTTGCAAAGGGTCGAGCCACAGCTTCTAACCCCCGCCTCTTTGCTGGTTGCTACTAGATCCACTTTCCAGGCTCCAAGAGCCTTAGTGTACCTCTTCTTAAAGCTATATATGGATCTCGTCTTTACTACGTCACTCTCCAGATTGTTCCAATTCCTGACAACCCTAAGGCTCAAGAAATACTTCCTAACATCCAGGGAGATGCATTAGCTCGCCATAGTCATCGATCTAAGAAAACTAAAATCATCAAGAGGAACTAGAGTAAAGAGAGACTTAACATCAGTCTCAGCATCTTACAGGAAGGATGTGACTCAACACTTCAGGAAGGATGTGACTCAACACTTCAGGAAGGATGTGACTCAACACTTCAGGAAGGATGTGACTCAACACTTCAGGAAGGATGTGACTCAACACATCAGGAAGGATGTGACTCAACACTTCAGGAAGGATGTGACAACACTTCAGGAAGGATGTGACTCACTTCAGGAAGGATGTGACTCAACACTTCAGGAAGGATGTGACTCAACACTTCAGGAAGGATGTGACTCAACACTTCAGGAAGGATGTGACTCAACACTTCGGGAAGATGTGAAAAACACTTCAGGAAGGATGTGAATCAACACTTCAGGAAGGATGTGACTCAACACTTCAGGAAGGATGTGACTCAACACTTCAGGAAGGATGTGACTCAACACTTCAGGATGTGACTCAACACTTCAGGAAGGATGTGACTCAACACTTCAGGAAGGATGTGACTCAACACTTCAGGAAGGATGTGACTCAACACTTCAGGAAGGATGTGACAACACTTCAGGAAGGATGTGACAACACTTCAGGAAGGATGTGACTCAACACTTCAGGAAGGATGACCAACATTCGGGAGATGTGACTCAACACTTCAGGAAGGATGTGACTCAACACTTCAGGAAGGATGTGACTCAACACTTCAGGAAGGATGTGACTCAACACTTCAGGAAGGATGTGACAACACTTCAGGAAGGATGTGACTCAACACTTCAGGAAGGATGTGACTCAACACTTCAGGAAGGATGTGACTCAACACTTCAGGAAAGGATGTGACTCAACATTTCCCAGGAAGGATGGGGACTCAACACTTCAGGAAGGATGTGACAACACTTCAGGAAGGATGTGACTCAACACTTCAGGAAGGATGTGACTCAACACTTCCGGTGAAGTTTTGGTAAAATATATTGAAAGAAAACTTCGAGGTATTAAGACTCATTAAGAGGTATTAATGCTATATAATATTTTCTGACACCGAAATGTATTTAAAAATTGTAAAAACATTATAATCTTTTTTATATCGTAATAAATTTTTAATTTTGTGTTTTTTAAGATTTTTACTTTCTGGAAAGCTGAGGTTAACACGGATGTTTGGGCGTGCGTGTGCGCGCGCGTGGAAACTTGCAAACACGCGCTCATGCGAGCCCGCGTGCGGGGCCCCAGTTTTGATAGCTCCCAAAGAACATTCAGGGATAAAACTTCAGTAAACATACGAGTGTGTGTCTTGTTGCAGAGCTGCCTAAACACAACTAGTGTATGTAGCCTCTTGAGAGAAGGAGGGGAGGGAGGGAGAGACGAAGGGAGGCGGGGAAAGGGAAAGGGGCGAGGGGGATTAGAAGCAGAAGCGGGAGTAAAGAGCAGCAGGAGAGAGGAATAGACGAGAAGAAACTGCTGGAGCGGTAGGGAAAGAGTGAATGGGATGAAGAGGAAGAAGAGAAGTGAGGTACTAGAGAATTTAATTAGCATTATTATGTATACAGATATAAATTAACCCAATAATTTAATACTTCCAGCAGGTACTGTGGTTAACACAAGTACTAACATTCCAGCAGGTACTGTGGTTAACACAAGTACTAACATTCCAGAAGGTACTGTGGTTAACACAAGTACTAACATTCCAGCAACTACCGAGGTTAACAAGAGTACTAACATTCCAGCAGGTACTGGTGTTCTTAACATAACTACTAACATCCCAGCAGGTACCGGTGTTCTTAACACAAGTATTAACATTCCAGCAGGTACCGGTGTTCTTAACACAAGTATTAACATTCCAGCAGGTACCGGTGTTCTTAACACAAGTACTAACATTCCAGCAGGTACCGGTGTTCTTAACAAGTACTAACATTCCAGCAGGTACCGGTGTCCTTAACACAAGTACTAACATTCCAGCAGGTACCTTTGTCCTTAACAAGTACTAACATTCCAGCAGATACCGGTATCCTTAACACAAGTATTAACATTCCAGCAGGTACCGGTGCCCTTAACACAAGTACTAACATTCTAGCAGGTATCAGTGTCCTTAACAAGTACTAACATTCCAGCAGGTACCGGTGTCCTTAACAAGTACTAACATTCTAGCAGGTATCGGTGTCCTTAACAAGTACTAACATTCTAGCAGGTACCGGTATCCTTAACACAAGTATTAACATTCCAGCAGGTACCGGTGTCCTTAACACAAGTACTAACATTCTAGCAGGTATCAGTGTCCTTAACAAGTACTAACATTCTAGCAGGTATCAGTGTCCTTAACAAGTACTAACATTCTAGCAGGTATCGGTGTCCTTAACAAGTGCTAACATTCCAGCAGGTACCAGTGTCCTTAACAAGTACTAACATTCCAGCAGTTACCGGTATCCTTAACAAGTACTAACATTCCAGCAGGTACCCGGTGCCCTTTAAAACAATACTAACATTCCAGCAGGAAACCGGTATCCTTAACAAGTACTAACATTCCAGCAGGTACCGGTATCCTTAACAAGTACTAACATTCCAGCAGGTACCGGTATCCTTAACAAGTACTAACATTCCAGCAGGTACCGGTATCCTTAACAAGTACTAACATTCCAGCAGGTACCGGTATCCTTAACAAGTACTAACATTCCAGCAGGTACCGGTATCCTTAACAAGTACTAACATTCCAGCAGGTACCGGTGTCCTTAACAAGTACTAACATTCCAGCAGGTATTGGAGTTTGTTTACAAACTTTTTACATGGATGCGGCCTACAGTAGTAGGCTAACATACTGGTTCCTTTTCATACTGCTAGGTGGGCAGGGGCAGCAAAAGTGTAGGCAATGTCGCCCATGCGATTCTTGGTGCCTAAGAATTGAACACAGGACCTTGAGATTGAGAGTCGAGTGCACACACTAGAACATAAGAAAGAATGGTGGAACATTGCAGCAGGCCTACTGGCCCATACTAGGTAAGTTCTTCTCAAACCCAAACCCACTAACACAAATATTCGCAGAACCCATTTTTCAATGTTACCCAAGGAATAAGTTTTGATAACCCTATTAACTTATGTGCAAGTCCCACTCAAATCCAATCTCTCTCACTCATAAGAACATAAGATAAACAAAAGCAAGCATAATATAAAAGGGTACCAGAATACACTCACTGAATGCTTGCAGATACAGCATTCTGTGAGGCTTGTCTGTACTTTATTTCTTATACTAGTGAGTTACAGCAGCACATCCTGTACCAGATGTTTATTTACCAGCACCTGATAAGTCCATAGTGTTATGTTATCATCGTCAATATATATACCTGCAATAAATTCCAGCTGGTCTGGAAAATCAAAGCCTTTCGGCTAAAATTACATAGTAATAATTTTAAAAATAGTCCTGAACTATGAAGAAGGTGGGATATTTCAGTCTGAACCGTGATTCAGCGCCCCTCTGGAAACATGAAGATTAAATGATGGTGAATGTTTCATCATTTTGTTCACCCTTCCTCGGTGGAGACGGCTTATTGTTGAAATAATAATAAAACAAATAAAAATAAAATAATAAATAATAATAATAATAAAATAAAATAATAATGCCTCCAAAGGAAATAACTCATAAATAATTAAATAGTATTTAAATGATGGAGGCAATACAACCCTACACAATTTGGTCTAATAAACTAAGAATACAATGACACAAAAAAAGGAAGAAAATGTAAAGGATTACGTGATTTAAATTTAAAGGAGTGAAGCTATTAATAGTTGAGATTGAGAAACCTTCCATGTTGAAGGAAGACAAGGAAAATGGCACGAATGACAGCAGGAGGGAGAGGAAGGAGGTGGAGGAGGGAGGAAAGGGGGGGGGAAGAGAAGAGAGAGAGGAGAGAGAGAGAGGAGAGAGGAGAGGGAGAGAGGGGAGAGAGAGAGAAGAGAGAGAGAGAGAGAGTCACTGGGAAAGCCCTCGAATCTGTCTTCCTCATATAGAAACAGCCCTCCCTCCCTTCTCCCTCTACTTCCTCCTCCCTCCGATGTACATCACGTAAGCAAGGTTACTCAGGGTACGCACCGCCCCCCACACAGTCCGCAAAGTCACTTTCCCAAATGCAGGGTGACGCTTTTTACGCACACAGTGGGGGGTTCCAGACCCCAGACAAACACTGACTACACTGTACTCAGTATTCAGGCCACAGGTAAACACTTACTACACTGTACTCAGTATTCAGACCACTGATGAACACGTGAACATAAGTATATTACAAGTTACGTAGCACTAGGAACCTCTCTGTTTCTTGTTCATGGAATATAGAAAATATGTCAGTGACACGAAGGATGTCGTGCTCGAAACAATACCGAAGACAAGAAACTCTACACAGGTTTTAACTGGGACAACATTTCGGTCTGTATAGAGCTTTATGAAGTCCTGCTTTGCGTTAGAAATTTTGCAAGCTCTAACAGAGCAAAACGTTGACACCTCCACCCCCAAAATCTTATTCTGCCACAAGTATCTTTTCTTCTATAAAACTCAAGTTTACTAATGTTTCCACCTTGAAGTTTAAAGATACACTTATCTCATTAGAGCAACGTTTAGCAACGATATTCTCTGTTAAGTAAAATGCGCCACTATTTGTGCTAAGAGAAGATAGACTTTTTACCACAGTTAAGATGCCGCCTCACGTTTCTCATCTTCTCAAAAAAAATTTTTTTTTTAATCAAGTTAGAGTTAACAGATGATGTAAAAACTGAAGCGTGTTTGAGGATCGTGTAATGCCACCACTGAGAGGAAAGCTTCCATGAGACCTGGCAAGGAGAAAAAGAGGACGATACTGAGAACTTTATGATGCTGAAAGTGCTGTCTGCTGGCTCTCTGCTCCCCAAAATCTTACCCCCATAAGAACTTCAGACACAATAACCAACTTCCCTACTTCAGAGTGGTTAAGTCACAACACTACTGCACAACACATGAAATAAATGCAGGATATACCTCCCTCTTTCCCCACTCAACAAGACACAATACACTAACCAGCCCATCAAACAAACACTATTTCCCCTCACTGTAAACAACAATACTTTGACCAGCCCATCAAACAAAAGTAAGGTACTTAACCCCCCCCCACACACACACATCAAACAACTACACAAACCTTCGTGAGAACCAACAGAGGAGCCACTCAAGACAAGTAAAGTGAAAAATCACACCATGAAAAGAGCAATTAAAAGGGAAGGCAAGTTTAGGCGAGTCTCTTCTCCCTTTGTGAGCTTTTGTGTCCTCAAAAACAACAACAACAAAAAAAAAAACACCCGCTCTTAAAGGAATTTTTAAAAGCTATTTGTTTCGTTTACATTTCTTGTGGGTGTTTTATCATACGTTACTCTTGTTTTATTGTTTTTTTTCATAGTTAGTCCTTAGTTAATTCTTTTATCACTACCATATAAGCCAAGCTTCCCAGCATTAACTCAGGTGTTAAAATCAACATAAGAGTAATGTCCCGCGGCATTAATCACCTCATCAACAGCTATGTTCCTGGCAGTTGGTTACATAGCAACTCCACAGCAACAACGTTCCTTGGGAACGAGAATGAGCATCGTTAATGACAAGCAGACAAAGGAATTTAAGAAAAGTGCTATTATCTTCTCTTACTCTGTGTATAATAGATGTCGACACGCTTGTTAAATGTCATTCAGGGTCAGGGCAAGTCCGAGGCATGACCAAGAAGACCACTCTTCCGTCAGCCTCTTGGGAGGCATTACCAAGACTGCACTCTTCAGTCAGCCTCATCCAGACCGACTGGCACTCAGCAAGGAAATAGTCTGTCCCAAGGTGTAAGACGCACTTCGCTCTTTGGTAGCCTTTTTTAAGGATCTCTCTTTTGTTACTGTTCTAGTGAGATTTACACTATCTCTGTAATGAACATGATATATGAGTTTAAATTTCTACTCCCTTTTATAACCCCACCAAGGTTTTTATACTTTTTGGAGATGATGAGAAACGTGAGGCGGCATTTTAATTGTGGTAAAAAAAAATCCTATCTTCCACTAAACACAAACAGTGGCGAGTTTTGGTCAGCACCGAATTATATTGTTTGTAAACATTGTTTTAATGTGGTAAAATGTCTCTAAACTCAAAGGTGAAAATATTAGTGAAATAAGTATTACATTCTGAAACATGCTGTGTCGACCATTTTCCACCTGCAGCCGACTTATCAAACCTCACTCCAGAGACCTTCAATTTTAGCAGAAGTAACCACTGCTGACCCAATTTATCTTAACCGGCCCCAGGGAGCAGTAGATGTCCCAGGGGAGCAGTAACGGCCCCAGGAGTGTAGTAGCAGCAATCTGGCTCTGCTCGTCCTAACCTTAACTATCACCAGGGACAGTAATTAAATTAGCTTCTTAACACAGTCACGGATACTCTACCACCAGGAAGGAAAGCAGACTTGGAACAACGGAGGAGGAAGACCTGGAACAACGATAAAGGGAGACTTGGAACAACGATAAAGGCAGACTTGGAACAACAATAAAGGAAGACTTGGAACAACGATAAAGGGAGACTTGGAACAACGATAAAGGGGAAACTTGGAACAACGATGAAGGAGGGAGAGAGCAGGATGCTTTGGTGTACTTTTAAACTCTCAAAATACAAAATATTGCTAGATTTTCACAGCGAAAACAAGAAATGTTCACACAAGATTCTTAAAAACAGTTACTAACTCTTTCTATGGTTATAGCAGACGAAAGAATGTGTTCGAGCGTATTAAAAACGTTTACTGACCTCGTCTTTGGTTATACAAGACGAGACACTGTTCGGGGATGTAATTTACTGCAACTGATTTTCTGGGAGGGTTCATAAATATAAATGATTATTGATGAATTGAATAAAATATTACGATTGTGAAAATGCACATACATTAGTATTAAGTGAGAATATTTTTCATTACTGGTGCTAGTAATCATCCCACCCTGCCATTATTGGTGCTAGCAGTTGTCCCCTCCTACCATTAATGGTGCTAGTAATCATCCCACCCTGCCATTATTAGTGCTAGCAGTTGTCCCGTCCTACCATTAATGGTGCTAGTAATCATCCCACCCTGCCATTATTGGTGCTAGCAGTTGTCCCGTCCTACCGTTAATGGTGCTAGTAATCATCCCACCCTGCTATTATTGGAGCTAGCAGTTGTCCCGTCCTACCAGTAATGGTGCTGGTAACTATTTAGTGTTACATTAATGGTGCTGGTAATTATAACGCACTAGCATGACTGGTGGTGATGGTCATCCCGTACTACTGTTAACAGTCGCACTCAGAAATGCCTCAATAAAACTGCCTGCGAATAACAACAGTTCCCTCAGTTCTCGAAAGAGGACGTGGGAAGACAAGAAGAAATCAGACACAGAGAAAGAAGAGAAAGCAGTTAGACGAAAACACGCATCGGCAGGAGACATAAAATATACACATTAAGAAGTTAAACTAAAGAACCAACTGAGTGCTCTTAGCGAGGCTGGGTCCACATTCACAGCACACATCCATCACACTAAATCACTCCTAACAAGGCGTCCGCAAGCAGTCTCAGCAATCATTTTGTACGAGTCAGAGAGAGAAAACCTGACTGTATATCAGAGAGCAGTCAGTTAACCAGCAGGAGTGGCGAGATGGCACTCTTTGTACTGAACGACCCTCATATAGTCTTCCTGAGACTGATGAACATTCACCATCACCAGCGCCTCAACCATTACCATACCCACCACATCCCACAAACTAAACCCCCTCCCCAACCATTACTACACTCCACCAAGAGGCTAAAAAGCAAAGACATACAATATTTTATTCCAAAAACAAGACAGGCATTCAAATGTCTTTAAACACTCAGGTTAACGTAAACTTCAATTCTTAAGTTCCAAGAAAAAGAAAACGCAAGTTTTCGATCTTGCATCTTCTAAAAGAAGATCTGGTCTTTCAACGATGTTGTTCTTCTCTTTCTTTAAAATTCAACCACCATCCTCAGACTGGGAATCGCTACTTGATGCAGAATTTCTGGCATCTCTCTCTCTCTCTCTCCCTCTCAATTTAATGGAGATATATCTCTGTTGACGGGAGGTAACGTATTCTGGAAAAAGAAATTTCAGGGATATCTTGTGTAGTTGTGGAAAACTTGAACTGTTAGTAACTATGATTCACGTGGTTCTGGTATCGGTAACAATAGTTCACATGGTTCTGTTAGCTACTAAGACAATTCAAGTGGTTCTGGTAACTATATATATATATATATATATATATATATATATATATATATATATATATATATATATATATATATATATATATATATATATAAAACAAGGACCAACATAATTTGGTTAGATAAATCACATTCATTTTAAGTGGTCATTCATACTGTGGTTTGCGTACTGACCAGGAAATATTCCGCAGGCCACACTTTCACACCTGCAAGTGCTCTTTATGTTCCCATACATAAGTCTATCTAAGCAAACCTGTGAGTTAAGTGATACAATTGACAGCAATTCAGTCAGCGGAAACAACCATGTAACTCTATGGGCATTACAGCAAATCTTATCAAAACAGATTAGCGCTAATGGAACCTCCGCACGGGGGGAACGAACGCCACTCCCGGATTCGCATGGACGCCAGTAAAACATTGATGAAAATGTACCAGGGAACAGCAGTCGTCCATTAAATTGCCTTACCAAAGCCCAGGACGCTTTTCTCACCCAGTACACTTGCTGTATAAACACTATTAATACAGCTCTCTAACACTACTAACAGTCTTGTATAACTTGTATACACTGCACTTTCACACCCATACAGATATTATATACTTTTTATCTCCCATACGAAAATATAAAGTGAAATGGAATTTTCCAGTCACACAACTCAAAATCTGCTGATGGTGCCGGCCAATATAACCATTGCCAATATAACCATTGCATAAACCAGAAAGGCGGCCAAGCATCGACATGAAAGGACACAAGCAACCTTGTTCGACCTGTGTTGTTTTAAAGCAAAACTACTTTCCTCTTCCCACTTGTTGAAAACACCTTAGCATAAACCACGCGGTTAGACATGTGGTAAACACCTTAGCATAAACCACGCGGTTAGACATGTGGTGGACGTAACAGGTAGCACAAATCCAGCTCCTCACAAAATGGATCAATGGGTTTCTCGCCAGAATCAACACAGAAGCTATCAAGAGGAAATGTTCTTCGTGGTTTATTCCTTACGTGGTGGACAGGATCAAGTAAGAGGAGCAGGGAAGTGACAAATGTGGCATAATGTGATCCTTCATTGATGACATTTCGCTCATGCAGTGGGTTTTATCATCTGTTAGGGACTTGAAAAAGGCCACTGCCTGGGCGAAATGTGGTCATTAAAGGTTAGTGTCACAATACTGTGGCTGGAACAAATTACAACCTCGCACTTAGGAACCTTATGACTTTTCAGTCCGTGCGAAACGGATCATAAGCTTCCTTGCCTAAGTGCGGGTGTTTGTACGAGTCCTCAGTAAAAGATACTGCACTATTGTCTTTTATTAACGAGGCAGTGAACCGACGAAGCATAGTCGACAAATTCCATTTGCAGATACGTTGTGTGAGGACCTCGAAGGTAACCAGTGCCTGAAGCACACCTCTTCTAAGCTTGTTACTCAAACAAGCACCTCATGACAAGAACCATTAACATGAATGTCACTTGACGCTCATGGGGGATATCCACACTATGAAGAAGGACATGGGGAGCAGCCTGCCTCACTCGAAGCCGTGTAAAATGAACGATTACTGTCTTCCGGATGGAGGAAAACCAGCAGCCGGCTGCAACAGCCCACTGAGGCATATTGTCTACCTGTAGACGGTAGCCTGGATACTGGTATAATTACTGTTATCTTACAGTTATCTGCAACTTCATCTGTCATGAGGGATTGGTTAAGGATCTGTAATTCAGCTGCTGCTCATGACATTCGTTGAAGTATTTCGTTTGGTCTCGATGCCTTTAATGTATTATTAAAAAAAAAAAAAAGAGTTCTATTCTCTAAGAGTGTGAGTGTGTACTCACCTAATTGTGGTTGCAGGGGTCGAGTCATAGATCCTGTGTGTGTGTACTCACCTAGTTGTACTCACCTAGTTGAGGTTGCGGGGGTCGAGTCCGAGCTCCTGGCCCCGCCTCTTCACTGATCGCTACTAGGTCACTCTCTCTGAGCCGTGAGCTTTATCATACCTCTGCTTAAAGCTATGTATGGATCCTGCCTCCACTACATCGCTTCCCAAACTATTCCACTTACTGACTACTCTGTGGCTGAAGAAATACTTCCTAACATCCCTGTGATTCATCTGTGTCTTCAACTTCCAACTGTGTCCAATCTCTGGAACATCCTGTCTTTGTCCACCTTGTCAATTCCTCTCAGTATTTTGTATGTCGTTATTATGTCCCCCCTATCTCTCCTGTCCTCCAGTGTCGTCAGGTTGATTTCCCTTAACCTCTCCTCGTAGGACATACCTCTTAGCTCTGGGACTAGTCTTGTTGCAAACCTTTGCACTTTCTCTAGTTTCTTTACGTGCTTGGCTAGGTGTGGGTTCCAAACTGGTGCCGTATACTCCAATATGGGCCTAACGTACACGGTGTACAGGGTCCTGAACGATTCCTTATTAAGATGTCGGAATGCTGTTCTGAGGTTTGCTAGGCGCCCATATGCTGCAGCAGTTATTTGATTGATGTGCGCTTCAGGAGATGTGCCTGGTGTTATACTCACCCCAAGATCTTTTTCCTTGAGTGAGGTTTGTAGTCTCTGGCCCCTAGACTGTACTCCGCCTGCGGTCTTCTTTGCCCTTCCCCAATCTTCATGACTTTGCACTTGGTGGGATTGAACTCCAGGAGCCAATTGCTGGACCAGGTCTGCAGCCTGTCCAGATCCCTTTGTAGTTCTGTCTGGTCTTCGATCGAGTGAATTCTCATCAACTTCACGTCATCTGCAAACAGGGACACCTCAGAGTCTATTCCTTCCGTCATGTCGTTCACAAATACCAGAAACAGCACTGGTCCTAGGACTGACCCCTGTGGGACCCCGCTGGTCACAGGTGCCCACTCTGACACCTCGCCACGTACCATGACTCGCTGCTGTCTTCCTGACAAGTATTCCCTGATCCACTGTAGTGCCTTCCCTGTTATCCCTGCTTGGTCCTCCAGTTTTTGCACCAATCTCTTGTGTGGAACTGTGTCAAACGCCTTCTTGCAGTCCAAGAATATGCAATCCACCCACCCCTCTCTCTCTTGTCTTACTGCTGTCACCATGTCATAGAACTCCAGTAGGTTTGTAACACAGGATTTCCCGTCCCTGAAACCATATTGGCTGCTGTTGATGAGATCATTCCTTTCTAGGTGTTCCACCACTCTTCTCCTGATAATCTTCTCCATGATTTTGCATACTATACATGTTGACACTGGTCTGTAGTTTAATGCTTCATGTCTGTCTCCTTTTTTAAAGATTGGGACTACATTTGCTGTCTTCCATGCCTCAGGCAATCTCCCTGTTTCGATAGATGTATTGAATATTGTTGTTAGGGGTACACATAGCACCTCTGCTCCCTCTCTCAATACCCATGGGGAGATGTTATCTGGCCCCATTGCCTTTGAGGTATCTAGCTCACTCAGAAGCCTCTTCACTTCTTCCTCGGTGTGCACTGTGTCCAGCACATGGTGGTGTGCCCCACCTCTCCGTCTTTCTGGAGCCCCTTCTGTCTCCTCTGTGAACACTTCTTTGAATCTCTTGTTGAGTTCCTCACATACTTCACGGTCATTTTTTGTTGTCTCTCCTCCTTCCTTCCTTAGCCTAATTACCTGGTCCTTGATTGTTGTTTTCCTCCTGATGTGGCTGTACAACAGTTTCGGGTCAGATTTGGCTTTCGCTGCTATGTCGTTTTCATATTTTCATATTGTGTGTGTGTGTGTGTGTGTGTGTGTGTGTGTGTGTGTGTGTGTGTGTGTGTGTGTGTGTGTGTGTGTGTGTGTGTGTGTGTGTGTCAGTCAAATTTTACCTTTCAAGACGTCAATATAAACACCAGACAAAAATATATACATAACTTCCCCATTTCACTATTTCATAAGGTTAAGATTTTTCCTATTTCTCAAATCTCCATTTCACTATCTCACAAAGTTAAGATTTGTCCTATTTCTCAAATTTTACGACTGGCAAGGTGGCTAAAACAATCCACAATGGTGTCTACGTAGAGTGGGTTAAGGGTGCTCTTCCAGCGGCGCGACTGTCAATGATGGCCCATTCATACTCCATCAGCTGCTGTGAGTACCGCGCACGGTGAATGGTGATGAAATAGTGCATGAATATTGATGATAATATCGGCCAGACTCCATTGGCCTCGTCTTTTTGAGCCAGTTGGTGCGTTGACGCTGATAACATAAGGACTCCAGTGTCATCTTTCGCACTATGGTAAAAATTATTTGTAGAGAAACTTAACATTCTGACTTTTCGTTTAGTGTAGAGCTTTACCAAGTTGTGTATAACTGTATGAAGACACGTTGTCAGAATTAAGACTTTCTCTGCAAACTCTCTTCACCATCCTTGTGGTCAGCATGTATCGTCAGTCAAACTATGTTTATGCACTTGATACACTATTAACACAATGTTATAAGACGTGAAACAGAAATGACGAGGAAAACAGGTAACAGTCACCTCTACTTCTGATATTCTCACTACATTTTCTGTTATAACAGCCCTGTTGGGTCTTACTCTCTACTCTGTGACTTTACGGCTGCTACTAACACTATTCGACTGATGCTATGATTAATGTTACGACTCGTGTTACCAATGATGTTGCGGCCTTATGTTACCACTGATGCGGCTACCATTCAAAAAACAGTAGGCGGCGGCGGCAGCAGCAGCAGCAGCAGCAGCAACAGCAGCAGCAGCAACAGCAGCAGCAGCAGCAGCAGCAGCAGCACCACCACCACCACCACCACCACCAGCAGCAGCAGCAGCACCAGCAGCAGCACCAGCAGCAGCACCAGCAGCAGCAGCAGCAGCAGCACCAGCACCACCACCACCACCACCACCACCACCACGAAAGTAGTGAGGGAGTGGGATGAGGGAGGTAGAATGTAGGATCAATAAAGTAGCGAGTGTGTGCTTTACCACCCCACTTTCTTACTCACCTACTCTACACTACCAGTCATTACTCAGCTCAACAGCGTAGACTAATGCCTCACCACTCCACCTTACCACCTACTCAACTCTGCCAGTCATTACTCAGCTCATTATTTAGATAATAATGTGAGCATCCAAGTGCTCTCTTGTCGAAGTAGTTATCAATGATGTTAAAATCATCCTCACTTGCAGCGTGTTGCAAAAGTATTTCCAACACAGCATTTCCATTCAACTTGATAAGTGCAACTCACGATCCCAAGAGCAACAGCAACGGTAAATATATTTGTTAATCTATTCTACTACATAATTTTCCTTGCTAAACCCCTGAAACGAGTTCCCAGAGCTTCAAGAATGTCAAAGTTTCGTGAAACCTAAGTTCAGAAACTCTCTTTTCCAACATCATACTGTTTAAATTTAGCTATGAAATCAAACAAGGCGAGAAAATAATAGTATCTGTTCGGATAAGACTGCATGTCACCTGTACACAACCAGTCAACAATACTTCAATCACAAAACCAGGAAGAGGGATTAAAGCAAACTCACTCTCGTGTGTGTGTGTGTGTGTGTGTGTGTGTGTGTGTGTGTGTGTGTGTGTGTGTGTGTGTATGTGTGTGTGTGTGTGTGTGTGTGTGTGTGTGTGTGTGTGTGTGTGTGTGTGTGTGTGTGTGTGTGTACCTAATTGTACTCACCTAATTGTGGTTGCAGGGGTCGAGACTCAGCTCTTGGCCCCGCCTCTTCACTGATTGCTACTAGGTCCTCTCTCTCTCTGCTTCCTGAGCTTTATCATACCTCTTCTTAAAACTATGTATGGTTCCTGCCTCCACTACTTCACTTGCTAGGCTATTCCACTTCCTGACGACTCTATGACTGAAGAAATACTTCCTAACGTCCCTGTGACTCGTCTGAGTCTTCAGCTTCCAGTTGTGACCCCTTGTTCCTGTGTCCCCTCTCTGGAACACCTATCTCTGTCCACCTTGTCTATTCCCCGCAGTATCTTGTATGTCGTTATCATGTCTCCCCTGACCCTTCTGTCCTCCAGTGTCGTCAGTCCGATTTCCCTCAACCTTTCCTCGTACGACATTCCCCTGAGCTCTGGGACTAGCCTTGTTGCAAACCTTTGTACTTTCTCTAACTTCTTGACGTGCTTGACTAGGTGTGGGTTCCAGACTGGTGCTGCATACTCCAGTATGGGCCTAACATACACAGTGTACAGTGTCTTGAACGATTCCTTATTAAGGTATCGGAACGCTATTCTCAGGTTTGTCAGGCGCCCATATGCTGCAGCAGTTATTTGGTTGATATGTGCCTCCGGTGACGTGCTCGGTGTTATGGTCACCCCGAGGTCTTTCTCCCTGAGTGAGGTCTGTAGTCTTTGTCCACCTAGCCTCTACTCTGTCTGCGGTCTTCTTTGCCCCTCCCCAATCTTCATGACTTTGCATTTGGGCAGGATTGAATTCGAGAAGCAGTTTCTGGACCACATGCCCCACCCTGTCCAGGTCTTTTTGCAGTCCTGCCTCATCCTCATCCGATTTAATTCTTCTCATCAACTTCACATCATCTGCAATAGGGACACTTCCCGAGTCTATTCCTTCCATCATGTCGTTCGCATATATCAAAAATAGAAATGGTCCTAAAACCCGACCCCTGTGGGACCCCGCTAGTCACAGGCGCCCAATGTGATACCTCTTCACGTACCATGACTCGTTGCTGCCTCCCTGTCAGGTATTCCCTGATCCATTGCAGTGCCCTCCCTGTTACATGAGCCTGATCTTCCAGCTTCTGCACTAATCTCTTGTGGGGAACTGTGTCAAAGGCCTTCCTGCAGTCTAGGAAAACGCAATCAACCCGCCCCTCTCTCCGTGTCTTACTTCTGTTACCTTGTCATAAAAACTCCAAGAGGTTTGTGATAAAAAGATTTGCCTTCCATGAACCCATGCGGTTTTCATTTATAATCTTGTTCCGTTCCAGGTGTTCGACCACTCTCCTCCTGATAATCTTCTCCATGACTTTGCACACAATACATGTCAGAGACACAGGTCTGTAGTTTAGCGCCTCGTTTCTGTTTCCTTTCTTAAATATGGGGACTACATTTGCTGTTTTCCATTTCTCAGGTAGTTGCCCAGTTTCAAGGGATATGTTGAAGATTGTAGTTAGAGGCACACACAGCATCTCTGCTCCTTCTCTAAGGACCCATGGGGAGATGTCCGGTCCCATCGCCTTTGAGGTATCAAGGTCACTTAGCAGCTTCTTCACCTCGTCCTCGGTTGTTCGTATGTCATCCAACACTTGTTGGTATATTCCCTTTTGATGTTCCCTTCTGTGCTGTCTTCCCACACCCCTGTCTCTACTATAAAAACTTCCTTAAATCTCCTGTTTAGCTCCTCACATACCTCCTGGTCATTTCTTGTGAGTTCTCCCCCTTCTGTTCTTAATCTGATCACCTGGTCTTTGACTGTCTTCCTCCTGATGTGGCTATACAACAGTTTCGGGTCAGTCTTGATTTTCGATGCTATGTCATTTTCATACCGTCGCTGGGCCTCCCTCCTTACCTGTGCGTACTCATTCCTGGCTCTGCGACTGATCTCCCTATTTTCGTGTGTTCTCTGCCTTCTGTACTTTTTCCATTCTCTATTGCACTTTGTTTTTGCCTCCTTACACCGTCGGGTAAACCAGGGGCTCGTTCTGGTCTTCCCGGGTTTTTTCTGTTGCCCTTGGGAATAAACCTTTCCACTGCCTCCTTGCATTTTGTTGTTACATTTTTCCATCATTTCATTTACTGGCTTTCCCTGCCAGTTCTCTGTCCCACGGGGCCTCCTGCAGGAAGTTCCTCAACCCTATGTAGTCCCCTCTTTTATAGTCAGGGGTTTTCCCCTTCAACCCTGTTACTCTCTCCACTTGCAGCTCTACTATATATTCAAAGCACAGAACCACGTGGTCGCTAGCTCTAGGGGGCTCTCATACGTGGATGTCCTCAATGTCTGAACTACCCAGGGTGAACACAAGTCCAATCTTGCTGGTTCAGCCTCCCCTCTCACTCTGGTAGTGTCCTTAACATGTTGGTGCATGAGGTTTTCCAGCAAAACGTCCAACATCTTGGCTCCCATGTTTCGGGACCCCCATGTGGCTCCAGGTTTTCCCAGTCAATCTTTCCCCGTGGTTGAAATCCCCCATAACCAGTAACTTTGCTCTGCTGGAGTGAGCTCTTCTTGCCACCTCAGCAAGTGTGTCTACCATTGCTCTGTTGCCCCTCCTCATATTCCCTCTTCCCTTTACCTGTGGTTTGGGTTATACATCACTGCAAAAGACCACCTTGTGTTCCCCAGACTGAAGTGTACCTACTTAGTAGTCTCTTTCTCCCATCTCATCTATGCCTTCCATTTTCTCGAATTTCCATCTGTTTTTTACGAGCAGAGCAACCCCACCTCCCCCTCTGCCCCTATCTTTCCTCATGATCTGGTATCCTGGTGGGAAGATTGCATCTGTTATTGTCTCCGTGAGTTTTGTTTCTGTAACTGCTATGATGTCTGGGGACTTCTCATTGATTCTTTCTTTCCATTCCTCATTTTTATTCTTAATCCCTTTCATTTGTGTACCAAAACTTCAACTTTTGTTCAATACGTAACTTTGGGGGGGGGTGGGGAAAAGAGGGGTCGGTGTGTGATGGTTTGGTTTTTTTGCCTTGGGGGTGCTGGCTGGGGCCTTCGCAGGTGTTTCTGGGGTGTGTCTTGTCCTTCCACTTGTTCCGTGGGTATTACTCACCTATTTGTGTTGCGGGTCGAGTCACAGCTCCTGGCCCCCCCCCCCTTCGTATTGCTACTGGGGCCTCTCTTCCCTGCCCCATAGCTCTATCTACCTCGCCTTAAACTAGTATGGTTCCTGCCTCCACACCCACTTCTGGCTTTTCCCGGCCTGCTACTCGATGACTGAAGAAATACTTCCCAACATCCCTTGATTCATCTAGTCTTCAAAATTCCAATTGTGCCTCTTTTGTTTGTCCCATTGTCGTGTGTGTGTGTGTGGGGTCTGTGGGGTGTGTGTGTGTGTGTGTGTGTGTTGGGGGTGTTGTGTGTGTGTGTGTGTTGGGGTTTTGTGTGTGTGTGTGTGTGTGTTGTCTGGTGTGTGTTGTGTGTGTGGGTGTGTGGGGTGTGTGTCGTGTGTGTGGTGTTTTGGTTTTTGTGTGTGTTTTTTTTGTTGGGTGTGGGGGGGTTGGTCTGGGTTTTGTCGTTGTGTGTGGTGTGTTGTGTGTGTGTGTGTGTGTGTGTGTGTGTGTTTGGGGTGTGAGTGTGTGGGTGTGTGTTTTGTGTGTGTGGCGGGGGTGTTGTGTGTGGGCGTGTGTGTGTGTGTTGGGGTTGTGTGTGTGTGGTGTGTGTGTGTGTGTGTGTGTGTGTGGTGGTGTGTGTGTGTGTGTAGGGGAAGGAATGATGTGAAATTTTTTTTTTTTCGGGCCACCCTCCCTTGGGGGGAAATCGCCATGGAAAATAAAATAATAATAATAAAATAATTATATTATAATATAAAATATATTTTTAAAAATTATATTTATTTTATTTATTTTTTTTTTTCAACAATTTGGTCGTCCCCACCGGGGTGGGGACCCAAAAAAGAAAAAAAATCCCCAAAAAAAAAATACTTTCATCACATTCAACATTTTCACCACACCACAAAAAAAACACTGTTTTTTTGCGAGGTCTCAAATACAACATTTAGAAGCATACACAATAAAGATACCAACATATCCCCCAAACTGCCAAACCCCCAAACCCCTTTCCCTTTAAAGTGCAGGCATTGTATTCCCCATTTCCAGGACCAAGTCCGACTATAAAAAATAACCGGTTTCCCCTAACCCCTTTTCCCAAATATTACCCTGCTCACCCCCAAAACAATCGTCAGGCCCCAATACTTCGTCCCATTCCCCTCCTATCAAACACGCTCATCACGTTTGCTGGAATCCAACCCCTCCCCCACAAAACCTCCTTTACCCCCTTTCCCAAACCCCTTTTCGAGGACGACCCCTCCCCCCTTTTTCCTTCCCTATAGATTATAGTTTTTCCATGTCATTCTTTTGATCCATTCTCTCAAAAATGACCAAACCACCTCAAAAACCCCTCTTCTGCCCTCTGACTAATGCTTTTTTTAACTCCACACCTTCTCCAAATTTCCACACTCCAATTTTCTGCTAAATTTAACCACACATTGCCTTTAACGGGACTTTCCCCCACTGCCCCAACCCCCTCCTCACTGCTGCATTTACCACCCAACTCACACCATATAAGAGTTTTTTTACTACTATACTTTATACATTCCCTTTTTGCCTCCAAGATAACTTTTTTTTGCCCCTCCACTATACCCAACGCACCACCACCTTTTTTCCCTCATCATTCATGTTTAAAACCTCATCCTTCAAAAATCCACCCCGACACGCCCAACTCCCAAATCTAAAAACATTCACTTTTTCCATACTCCCCCCCCAATTTGAACCAAATTTTTTTCTTTACTAAATCATTGATACCCTCATCCCCTTTACTCTTTTCTATGTTATTTTCAACTTTCTACCTTTAACACACATTCTAAAAAACCACCACAACCTTTGAAATTTTTCTTTAAATCTCCCATAAGCACAGTATCATCACAAAATAACTGTGTAAATTCCCAAATTTTTGAATTTGATTCCCCCTAATTTAATCCCACCCTCTCCCGAACACCCACATTTACTTCTTTTACAACCCCCCTATAAAATATAAAACAACCTGGTGACATACACACCCTTCTAAGACCACTTTTTTCCGGGGAAATATTCCCCCTCTTCTACACACCCTAACCTGAGCCTCCTATCCCATAAAAGCTCTTAACAGCATTTTTTAACTTTCCACCAAATTTCCCAAAACTTGCAACTCTGCCCCTTGTTATAATTTTTGTTTTTTTTTGTTTTTTTTTGTTTTTGTTTTTGTTTTTTTGGGGGTTTGGTTTTTTTGTTTTTTTTTTTTTTATTTTTTGGGGGGGGGGGGAATAGTAAAATTTTTTTTATAATTTTTTTTTTTTTTAAATTTTTTGTTTTTTTTTATATAAAGGGTATAATTGGTTGAAAATTTGGGGATTTTTTTTATAATTTATTTAAAAAAAAATAAAAAAATAAATATATTGTTTTAAATTTTGATGATAAGTTAGTTTTAAAAATTTTATTTAAAATTTAGTAATGCCCCCCACGTAACCCCCACCACACTTACATTCCCGCTTCTTTACCTAAAAAGGGAAAACCCCCCTCCCGGCAAAATTTCCGCCTCCCTTTTTTCCTCAACATTTAAAAGTTCCTCAAAATATTCTCGCCCCTACTAATACCTCCCCCTCCCCATTTTCTAACTCCCCTACTCTTTTTTAACGGACAAAATCCATACCCCTAGGCTTTCTTAACTTGTTTAAAATCACCCCAAATTTTTTTTTTTTTCATTAAATTTTTTACATGCCTCTCCCCCCCTCTTTTATCTGCTCTCCTTTTGCACTCCTCACCACTCTCTCACCTTTTTTTTACTCCCTATACACTGCTCTTCTTTTAACACTTTTTGCTTTTAAAAAACCTCTCGTAAGCACCTTTTTCCTTTATCACACCCTTTACTTCATCATTCCACCAATCCTCCTCTTTTCCTCCGCCCCCACCCCCTATAACCACAAACTTCTGCCCACATTTTTAAACTGCATTTTTTTAAAAATATTCCCAAACCCCCTTCAACCCCCCCCCAAATCTTTTTCACTACCCACCTTTCGCCAATATCCTTATATCTCGCCCAACTCCTCCCCCTTAGTTTTATAAAATTACCTCCCCCTTACTTTGTTGCCACCTTCCTCTTTTCCCATCTACCTCTTTCTCTAACTGTACACAACAAAATAATGATCCGATATATCAGTTGCCCCTCTATAAACATGTACATCCTGGAGCCTACCCATCAACCTTTTATCCACCAATACATAATCTAATAAACTACTTTCATTACGTGCTACATCATACCTTGTATATTTATTTATCCTCTTTTTCATAAAATATGTATTACTTATTACCAAATTTCTTTCTACACATAGCTCAATTAAAGGCTCCCCATTTACATTTACCCCTGGCACCCCAAATTTACCTACTACTCCCTCCATAACATTTTTACCCACTTTAGCATTGAAATCCCCAACCACCATTAAAATATCTTTCACAAGATATATATAAACCACAAAGATGGAGACAAATGGTTTTTAATACTTGACGTGCTGTTGGAGTGTGAGCAAAGTAACATTTATGAAGGGGTTCAGGTAAACCGGCAGGCCGGACTTGAGTCCTGGAGATGGGAAGTACAGTGTCTGCACTCTGAAGGAGGGGTGTTAATGTTGCAGTTTAAAAACTGTAGTGTAAAGCACCCTTCTGGCAAGACAGTGATGGAGTGAATGATGGTGAAAGTTTTTCTTTTTCGGGCCACCCTGCCTTGGTGGGAATCGGCCAGTGTGATAATAAAAAAAAATAATATATATATATAATATATATAATATATATATATATATAATATATAATATATATATATATATTTTCAACAAGTCGGCCGTCTCCCACCGAGGCAGGGTGACCCAAAAAAAGAAAGAAAATCCCCAAAAAGAAAATACTTTCATCATCATTCAACACTTTCACCACACTCGCACATTATCACTGTTTTTGCAGAGGTGCTCAGAATACAACAGTCTAGAAGCATACACATATAAAGATACACAACATATCCCTCCAAACTGCCAATATCCCAAACCCCTCCTTTAAAGTGCAGGCATTGTACTTCCCATTTCCAGGACTCAAGTCCGACTATATGAAAACAACCGGGTTTCCCTGAATCCCTTCACTAAATATTACCCTCTCACACTCCAACAATCGTCAGGTCCCAAGTACCATTCGTCTCCATTCACTCCTATCTAACACGCTCATGCACGCTTGCTGGAAGTCCAAGCCCCTTGCCCACAAAACCTCCTTAACCCCCTCTCTCCAACCCTTCGAGGACGACCCCTACCCCGCCTTCCTTCCCCTATAGATTTATATGCTTTCCATGTCATTCTACTTTGATCCATTCTCTCTAAATATATATATATAAATATATATATATATATATATATATATATATATATATATATATATATATATATATATATATATATATATATATATATATTCATTTAACAGATATACACTTTGTGGTTTATATATATCCTGTGAAAGAGATTTTATCAATGATGATTTCTTTTATGTATTTCTGAATGGCAGTTAGGCACAAAATTGACCTCTATTACACAAAAATATTTCCACAATAGAAATATTTAATTGTAATGGTATTATATAAACAGGAAGGTATATTATATAAAAGAAAAATAAGGATGTGCACAAAATAGCCGTTGTTCTATTATCCACAGTGACAACACACACAGTACTGGGCTATTATCCACCGTGACAACACACAGTACTGGGATATTATTAACCGTGACAACACACACAGTACTGGGCTATTATCCACCATGACAACACACAGTACTGGGATATTATCCACCGTGACAACACACACAGTACTGGGCTATTATCCACCATGACAACACACAGTACTGGGCTATTATCCACCGTGACAACGCACACAGTACTGGGATATTATTAACCGTGACAACACACACAGTACTGGGCTATTATCCACCATGACAACACACAGTACTGGGATATTATCCACCGTGACAACACACACAGTACTGGGATATTATCCACAGTGACAACACACACAGTACTGGGCTATTATCCACCGTGACAACACACAGTACTGGGATATTATTAACCGTGACAACACACACAGTACTGGGCTATTATCCACCATGACAACACACAGTACTGGGATATTATCCACCGTGACAACACACACAGTACTGGGATATTATCCACCGTGACAACACACACAGTACTGGGATATTTTATTAAAGGTTCACTAAAGAATGACAGAGCTGATCATCTTGATATTATGGAAACTTAACGTGTGATGACCACAAGACAGGAAAAGTGGTCACAGTACATGAGGGGGGGGGGTCAGTATAGTTGCTGATCCACCTGACTAGGTTGGGTGCATTGGCTTAAGCCGGTAGGAGACTTGGACCTGCCTCGCATGGGCCAGTAGGCCTTCTGCAGTGTTCCTTCGTTCTTATGTTCTTATGTGTTGTATGCATAGATTAGTTGAGTATCATAGTACCATCCATGTGCTTTATATAGAAGCTCCCTAGGCCTGTGACTGTATGACGTCACGGGATACAGCATGAGTCAGTGAGACGAGTTGCCTCGCTCTCACTCGACGGATAGACATAGAAGCAGGCAGAACAAGGCAGGCCTGGTCTCCCATCTCTCATCACAGTCTGACAATATATATAGTGTTACCATCCAACAAGGTGTTTACCTTCAACCCTCGTTTCTCCTACCGAACCCCACACGACAGGGGGGTCACAGTACATGAGGGCGTCAATACACAAGGGGGGTCACAATACATGAGGGGTCACAATACATGAGAGGGGTCACAGTACATGAGGTCACAATCCATGAGAGGGGTCACAGTACATGAGGGGTCACAAATACATGGGGGTCACAGTACATGTGGGGGTCACAATACAAGGGGGGGTCACAGTACATGAGAGGGGTCACAATACATGAGAGGGGTCACAGTACATGAGGGGGTCACAATCCATGAGGGGTCACAGTACATGAGGGGGTCACAATGCATGAGGGGTCACAGTACATGAGGGGGTCACAATACATGAGAAGGGTCACAGTACATGAGGGCGTCAATACACGAGGGGGGTCACGATACACGAGGGGGTCACAATACATGAGAGGGGTCACAGTACATGAGTGTCACAATACATGAGAGGGGTCACAGTACATGAGTGTCACAATACATGAGATGGGTCACAGTACATGAGGGGGTCACAATACATGAGAGGGGTCACAATACATGAGTGGGTCACAGGACAAGGGAGTCACTTCAAGGTACTAAGACCTTCGTTTAAAGAAAATAAAAATTAGCACACGGCAGCTGACATACGAAAAATTCTCAAGAAAGAGAAATAGTCAAGGGAAGAGAAATTCAAAGAGAAACATTTTTATGAAAGAAATATTCAAAGAGAAATATTTAAGAAGAGAAATAGTCCACGGAGATCTTTCCAATCTTTTCAGACTAATGAAAGATGCGCTGGAGATGATGAAAATAATCGAGGATAAGACATTTCCATTAATGCTACGAGGAGAGGCACTGATGCGGCGTCAACATAGAAATTATATATTATTTCTAGGCTTCCATTACTCCACAGAATATTTCAGGGTATATTACCCTATGATCTGGTTACATTAATAAGTAGCTGTTGTGAATGTTGTGCATCTACAGGTATGAAACATGTTGTTCACAGTACGAGATGTAGACAAGTGTAGACAATGTCTTCCACTGGCGTAGTGAGATCATTAGTGTGTTTAGTATGAGTAAAATATAGGTCGTCATCCTAGCATATGCTTATAGCCTCATGAAGTTCATCATTCTAGCATATACTTCCGGCCAGATCATCATCCTAGCATGACACTGACAGGCTCATGATCGTATAGTATATACTTCTAACCTCATGAAGTATCATTCTTGTATAAACTCAACTACAGAACTCAAACTACTGTACCCAGTAACCACTGCACCCATGAACCACTGTACCCATGAACCACTGTACCCATGAACCACTGTACCCATGAACCACTGTACCCATGAACCACTGTACCCATGAACCACTGTACCCATGAACCACTACCCATGAACAACTGTACCCATGAACCACTGTACCCATGAACCACTGTACCCATGAACCACTGTACCCATGAACCACTGTACCCATGAACCACTACCCATGAACTACTGTACCCATGAACCACTGTACCCATGAACCACTGTACCCATGAACCACTGTACCCATGAACCACTGTACCCATGAACCACTACCCATGAACTACTGTACCCATGAACCACTGCACCCATGAACCACTGTACCCATGAACCACTGTACCCATGAACCACTGTACCCATGAACCACTACCCATGAACTACTGTACCCATGAACCACTGCACCCATGAACCACTGTACCCATGAACCACTGTACCCATGAACCACTGTACCCATGAACCACTACCCATGAACTACTGTACCCATGAACCACTGCACCCATGAACCACTGTACCCATGAACCATTGTACCCATGAACCATTGTACCCATGAACTACTGTACCCATGAACCACTGCACCCATGAACCACTGTACCCATGAACCACTGTACCCATGAATCACTGTACCCATGAACCACTGTACCCATGAACCACTGTACCCATGAACCACTGCACCCATGAACCACTGTACCCATGAACCACTGTACCCATGAACCACTGTACCCATGAACCACTGTACCCATGAACCACTGTACCCATGAACCACTACCCATGAACTGTACCCATGAACCACTGTACCCATGAACCACTGTACCCATGAACCACTACCCATGAACTGTACCCAGGAACTGTACCCATGAACCACTGTACCCATGAACCACTGTACCCATGAACCACTGTACCCATGAACTACTGTACCCATGAACCACTGTACCCATGAACCACTGTACCCATGAACCACTACCCATGAACCACTGTACCCATGAACCACTGTACCCATGAACCACTGTACCCATGAACCACTACCCATGAACTGTACCCATGAACCACTGTACCCATGAACCACTGTACCCATGAACCCTACCCATGAACGTACCCATGACCACTGAAACCCATGAACCACTGTACCCATGAACCACTGTACCCATGAACTACTGTACCCATGAACCACTGTACCCATGAACCACTGTACCCATGAACCACTGTACCCATGAACCACTACCCATGAACTGTACCCATGAACCACTGTACCCATGAACCACTGTACCCATGAACTGTACCCATGAACCACTGTACCCATGAACCACTGTACCCATGAACCACTACCCATGAACTACTGTACCCATGAACCACTGTACCCATGAACCACTGTACCCATGAACCACTACCCATGAACTACTGTACCTAAACCCCACTGTACCCATGAACCACTACCCATGAACTACTGTACCCATGAACCACTGTACCCATGAACCACTGTACCCATGAACCACTACCCATGAACTACTGTACCCATGAACCACTGTACCCATGAACCACTGTACCCATGAACAATTGTAACCCATGAACCACTGTACCCAATAACCACTGTACCCATGAACCACTGTACCCATGAACTACTGTACCCATGAACCACTGTACCCAATAACCACTGTACCCATGAACTACTGTACCCATGAACCACTGTACCCATGAACTATTGTACCCATGAACCACTGTACCCAATAACCACTGTACCCATGAACTATTGTACCCATGAACCACTGTACCCAATAACCACTGTACCCATGAACATTGTACCCATGAACCACTGTACCCAAATAACCACTGTACCCATGAACTATTGTACCCATGAACCACTGTACCCAATAACCACTGTACCCATGAACTATTGTACCCATGAACCACTGTACCCAAAACCACTGTACCCATGAACTATTGAAACCCATGAACCACTGTACCCATAAAACCACTGTCCCCCATGAACCACTGTACCCAATAACCACTGTACCCATGAACTATTGTACCCATGAACCACTGTACCCAATAACCACTGTACCCATGAACTATTGTACCCATGAACCACTGTACCCATGAACCACTGTACCCATGAACCACTGTACCCATGAACTACTGTACCCATGAACCACTGTACCCAATAACCACTGTACCCATGAACTACTGTACCCATGAACCAACTATACCCATAAACCCCAACTGTACCCATGAACCACTGTACCCATGAACCACTGTACCCATGAACTATTGTACCCATGAACCACTGTACCCATGAACCACTGTACCCATGAACCACTGTACCCATGAACCACTGTACCCATGAACTACTGTACCCATGAACCACTGTACCCAATAACCACTGTACCCATGAACTACTGTACCCATGAACCACTGTACCCATGAACCACTGTACCCATGAACCATTGTACCCATGAACTACTGTACCCATGAACTACTGTACCCATGAACTACTGTACCCATGAACCACTGTACCCATGAACTATTGTACCCATGAACCACTGTACCCATGAACTACTGTACCCATGAACTACTGTCCCCAAAGAACTATTGTACCCATGAACCACTGTCCCCATGAACTATTGAAACCCATGAACTATTTGTACCCATGAACTATTGTACCCATGAACCACTGTACCCATGAACTATTGTACCCATGAACCACTGTACCCATGAACTATTGTACCCATGAACCACTGTACCCATGAACTATTGTACCCATGAACCACTGTACCCATGAACCACTGTACCCATGAACTACTGTACCCATGAACCACTGTACCCAATAACCACTGTACCCATGAACTATTGTACCCATGAACCACTGTACCCATGAACCACTGTACCCATGAACCACTGTAGCCATGAACCACTGTAGCCATGAACCACTGTACCCATGAACTATTGTACCCATGAACTATTGTACCCATGAACCACTGTACCCATGAACCACTGTACCCATGAAATACTGTACCCATGAACCACTGTACCCATGAACTACTGTACCCATGTACTGTACCCATGAACCACTGTACCCATGAACCACTGTAGCCATGAACTACTGCACCCATGAACCACTGTACCCATGAACCACTGTACCCATGAACCACTGTACCCATGAACCACTGTACCCATGAACTACTGTACCCATGTACTGTACCCATGAACCACTGTACCCATGAACCACTGTACCCATGAACTACTGCACCCATGAACCACTGTACCCATGAACCACTGCACCCATGAACCACTGTACCCATGAACCACTGTACCCATGAACCACTATACCCATGAACCACTGCACCCATGAACCACTGTACCCATGAACTACTGTACCCATGAACTACTGTACCCATGAACCACTGTACCCATGAACTACTGCACCCATGAACCACTGTACCCATGAACCACTGCGCCCATGAATCACTGTACCCATGAATTTACTGTACCCATGAACCACTGTACCCCATAAATTTCACTGTACCCGTGAACTACTGTACCCATGAACCACTGTACCCATGAACCACTGTACCCATGAACCACTGTACCCATGAACTACTGTACCCATGAACTACTGTACCCATAAACCACTGTACCCATGACTCACGAAATCGTAATGACACGATTGCAAACAAACCATACCCCCGGCCGGGATTGAACCCGCGGTCATAGAGTCTCAAAACTCCAGCCCGTCGCGTTAGCCACTAGACCAGCTAGCCACAATAAGATTCATCCAACTAGGTATATTTCTACACCATAGGAAGGTTAGCACAGGCACCTCTGTGACCACAAATGCAAGTTTTTACAGATGAATCTCCAGCTAGCGTGGCCGTGACGAACTCTAGCTCAAGTCCCTTCACTGCCGTCAACATGACCGCGGGTTCAATCCCGGCCGGGGTATGGTTTGTTTCACTGTACCCATGAACCACTGTACCCATGAACCACTGTACCCATGAACCACTGTACCCATGAACCACTGTACCTATTAACTACAGTACCTTCAATCCTTCCCTTCTAACCTCCACCTCTCCACACCAACTACCCCTTCATCTTCCACTCTGACCTGCCCCTCTCCACCCCTTCATCTCCCCCTCTGACCTGCCCCTCTCCACCCCTTCATCTCCCCCCTCTGACCTGCCCCTCTCCACCCCTTCCCTCTCCCCCTCTACCTGCACCTCTCCACCCCTTCATCTCCCCCTCTTTACCTGCCCCTCTCCACCCCTTCATCTCCCCCTCTGACCTGCACCTCTCCACCCCTTCATCTCCCCCTCTCCACCCCTTTAAACTCCCCCTCTGACCTGCCCCTCTCCACCCCTTCATCTCCCCTCTGACCTGCCCCTCTCCACCCCTTCCCTCTCCCCCTCTGACCTGCACCTCTCCACCCCTTCATCTCCCCCTCTGACCTGCCCCTCTCCCCCCTTCATCTCCCCTCTGACCTGCACCTCTCCACCCCTTCATCTCCCCCTCTCCACCCCTTATCTCCCCCTCTCCACCCCTTCATCTCCCCCTCTCCACCCCTTCATCTCCCCCTCTCCACCCCTTCATCTCCCCCTCTCCCCTTCATTTTCCCCCTCTCCCACCCCTCATCTCCCCCTCTTCCACCCTTCATCTCCCCCTCTCCACCCCTTCATCTACCCCCTCTCCACCCCTTCATCTCCCCCTCTCCACCCCTTCATCTCCCCCTCTCCACCCCTTCATCTCCCCCTTCACTTTCCTCGCGGTGAAGAAATAAATATAAATTTCCAGATGGAAAAAAATGTTTCTTTTATTGAAGAATAAAAACTTTCCTTCGGACAAGAAAAATACAAATTTTCCAGCACTGAAACTATTTTCCAGCACTGAAACTATTTTCCAGCACTGAAACTATTTTCCAGCCACTGAAACTATTTTCCAGCACTGAAACTATTTTCCAGCACTGAAACTATTTTCCAGCACTGCTTGTTAGACAGTACCCACTGTATACTGTTAGTACCCACTGTACACTGTTAGTACCCACTGCATACTGTTAGTACCCACTGTACACTGTTAGTACCCACTGCATACTGTTAGTACCCACTGTACACTGTTAGTACCCACTGCATACTGTTAGTACCCACTGTACACTGTTAGTACCCACTGCATACTGTTAGTACCCACTGTACACTGTTAGTACCCACTGCATACTGTTAGTACCCACTGTACACTGTTAGTACCCACTGCATACTGTTAGTACCCACTGTACACTGTTAGTACCCACTGCATACTGTTAGTACCCACTGTACACTGTTAGCACCCACTGTATACTGTTACAGTACTCACTGCATACTGTTAGTACCCACTGTACACTGTTAGTACCCACTGTATACTGTTACAGTACTCAGTACATACTGTTAGTACCCACTGTATACTGTTACAGTACTCAGTACATACTGTTAGCACCCACTGTATACTGTTACAGTACTCAGTACATACTGTTAGTACCCACTGTATACTGTTAGACAGAACCCACTGTATACTGTTAGTACCCACTGTACACTGTTAGTACCCACTGCATACTGTTAGTACCCACTGTACACTGTTAGCACCCACTGTATACTGTTACAGTACTCACTGCATACTGTTAGTACCCACTGTACACTGTTAGCACCCACTGTATACTGTTACAGTACTCAGTGCATACTGTTAGTACCCACTGTATACTGTTAGACAGAACCCACTGTATACTGTTAGTACCCACTGTATACTGTTAGTACCCACTGTACACTGTTAGACAGTACCCACTGTATACTGTTAGTACCCACTGTACACTGTTAGTACCCACTGTATACTGTTACAGTACTCACTGCATACTGTTAGTACCCACTGTACACTGTTAGACAGTACCCACTGTACACTGTTAGACAGTACCCACTGTATACTGTTAGACAGTACCCACTGTACACTGCTAGACAGTACCTACTGTATACTGTTAGACAGTACCCACTGTATACTGTTAGTACCCACTGTATACTGTTAGTACCCACTGTATAGTTAGACAGTACCCACTGTATACTGTTAGTATCCACTGTATGCTGCTAGACAGTGCCCACTGTATACTGTTAGACAGTACCATCTGTATACTGTTAGTACCCACTGTATACTGTTAGTACCCACTGTATACCGTTAGTACCCACTGAATGCTGTTACAGTACCCACTGTATACTATTAGACAGTACCCACTGTATACTGCTTGTTAGTACACTGTTACACAGTACACAATGTATACTTACAGTACACGTGTATACATAGGGCGTGGCTTTTTTGTGTACAGAGGGCGTGGTTGTGTGTACAGAGGGCGTGGTTGTGTGTACAGAGGGCGTGGTTGTGTGTACAGAGGGCGTGGTTGTGTGTACAGAGGGCGTGGTTGTGTGTGTACAGAGGGCGTGGCTGTGTGTACTGAGGGTGTATGAAGCACTTGGTTGAGTGTAAACACACACTGCGTACCTTAACAAGTATACTGAAGGCAACGGTGATATTTCCTTCAAAGATATTACATACAGAGCAAAGCTTTATATAGAGACGAGGTCTGGTTTAGGTAGAGTTTTACCAAGGCATTCAAACCCAAAGGTATTACACCCGCGTTACCCACTCGTAAACACAACTTACCACTGTATTAAGTCTTTAAAATATAATGATTCACCATGATGTTCCTTTTGAAAATACAAACAAAAGAATGACTGTAATAATTTATTGATACTCAAATGTGTTTTAATTCAGATATTAATATCAATTAATAATTGAAGAGTTGTTATTGGTAGCCGACAGAATCTGTAACTTCGTCTATATTAAGATTATTAACCTTGTGCGGTGTTAACAGCATCCTGTTATATTCAAGAATATTAACCTTGTGCGGTGTTAACAGCATCCTGTTATATTCAAGATTATTAACCTTGTGCGGTGTTAACAGCATCCTGTTATATTCAAGATTATTAACCTTGTGCGGTGTTAACAGCATCCTGTTATATTCAAGATTATTAACCTTGTGCGGTGTTAACAGCATCCTGTTATATTCAAGATTATTAACCTTGTGCGGTGTTAACAGCATCCTGTTATATTCAAGATTATTAACCTTGTGCGGTGTTAACAGCATCCTGTTATATTTAACAAGCAATACTATTATTGGGAATTGTGAGGGATATAAATACTATATGTTACATAGTAATGAAGTGAAAATTTTCTGACTGGGAGTGTGGCAACCTGTTCATAACAAAATTGTCTGACAGGGAAGTGTTAAGCACCTGGTCATATCAAATGTCTTTTACAGGGAAGTGATGGGACCTGGTCATAACAAAATTCCTGACAGGGAAGTGAGGCACCTGGTCATACAATATGTCCTGACAGGGGTGTTGCACCTGGTCATAAACAAAATGTCTGACAGGGAAGTGATGGCACCTGGTCATAACAAAATGTCTGACAGGGAAGTGATGGCACCTGGTCATAACAATATGTCTGACAGGGAAGTGATGGCACCTGGTCATAACAAAATGTCTGACAGGGAAGTGATGGCACCTGGTCATAACAAAATGTCTGACAGGGAAGCGAGAGCACCTGGTCATAACAAAATGTCTGACAGGGAAGTGAGAGCACCTGGTCATAACAAAATGTCTGACAGGGAAGCGAGAGCACCTGGTCATAACAAAATGTCTGACAGGGAAGTGAGAGCACCTGGTCATAACAAAATGTCTGAGAGGGAAGTGATGGCACCTGCTCATAACAAAATGTCTGACAGGGAAGCGAGAGCACCTGGTATAACAAAATGTCTGACAGGAATTTATGTGGCACCTGGTCTACAAAATGCCTTTACAGGATGCGGAGCACCTGGTCATAACAAATGTTGACGGAAGTGTCACCTGGTCATAACAAATGTCTGACAGGGAATGATGGCACCTGTCATACACAATGTTACAGGGAAGCGAGAGCACTGGTCCCTTACAAAATGTCTGACAGGGAAGTGATGCACTGTATACAACAATGTTGACAGGGAAGTGATGGCACCTGGTCATAACAAATGTTCGGAAGTGATCGCACTGTCATAACAAAATGTTCTGACCCTGGAAGTGATGGCACCTGGTCATAACAAATGTCTGACAGGGAAGTGATGCCACCTGTCATAACCAAATGTCTGACAGGGAAGTGATGCACCTGTTAACAAAATGTCTGACAGGGCAAGTGATTGGCACCTGGTCATAACAAAATGTCTGACAGGGAAGTGAGAGCACCTGGTCATAACAAAATGTCTGACAGGGAAGTGATGGCACCTGGTCATAACAAAATGTCTGACAGGGAAGTGATGGCACCTCGTCATAACAAAATGTCTGACAGGGAAGTGATGGCACCTGGTCATAACAAAATGTCTGACAGGGAAGTGATGGCACCTGGTCATAACAAAATGTCTGACAGGGAAGTGATGGCACCTGGTCATAACAAAATGTCTGACAGGGAAGTGATGGCACCTGGTCATAACAAAATGTCTGACAGGGAAGTGAGAGCACCTGGTCATAACACAAATGTCTGACAGGGAAGGATGGCACCTGGTCATAACAATATGTCTGACAGGGAAGTGATGGCACCTGGTCATAACAAAATGTCTGACAGGGAAGTGATGGCACCTGGTCATAACAAAATGTCTGACAGGGAAGCGAGAGCACCTGGTCATAACAAAACAATGTCTGACAGGGAAGTGAGAGCACCTGGTCATAACAAAATGTCTGACAGGGAAGTGAGAGCACCTGGTCATAACAAAATGTCTGACAGGGAAGCGAGAGCACCTGGTCATAACAAAAATGTCTGACAGGGAAGTGAGAGCACCTGGTCATAACAAAAATGTCTGACAGGGAAGTGAGAGCACCTGGTCATAACAAAATGTCTGACAGGGAAGTGGCAGCACCTGGTCATAACAAAATGTCTGACAGGGAAGTGAGAGCACCTGGTCATAACAAAATGTCTGACAGGGAAGTGATGGCACCTGGTCATAACAAAATGTCTGACAGGGAAGCGAGAGCACCTGGTCATAACAAAACAATGTCTGACAGGGAAGTGAGAGCACCTGGTCATAACAAAAATGTCTGACAGGGAAGTGAGAGCACCTGGTCATAACAAAATGTCTGACAGGGAAGTGGCAGCACCTGGTCATAACAAAATGTCTGACAGGGAAGTGGCAGCACCTGGTCATAACAAAATGTCTGACAGGGAAGTGGCAGCACCTGGTCATAACAAAATGTCTGACAGGGAAGTGGCAGCACCTGGTCATAACAAAATAGTGTTTTTTCTGTGGAATTTTGTGTGTACAATACCCCCATGTTCCTTACCCATGTTCCTTACCGATGTTCCTTACCCATGTTCCTTACCCATGTTCCTTACCCATGTTCCTTACCGATGATCCTTACCCATGTTCCTTACCCATGTTCCTTACCCATGTTCCTTACCCATGTTCCTTACCGATGATCCTTACCCATGTTCCTTACCCATGTTCCTTACCCATGTTCCTTACCCATGTTCCTTACCGATGATTTCCTTACCCATGTTCCTTACCCATGTTCCTTACCGATGATCCTTACCCATGTTCCTTACCCATGTTCCTTACCGATGATCCTTACCCATGTTCCTTACCCATGTTCCTTACCGATGATCCTTACCCATGTTCCTTACCCATGTTCCTTACCATGCTCTTACCGATGTTCTTACCCATGTTCCTTACCCATGTTCTTACAGATGATCCTTACCATGTTTCTTACCGATGTGTACCCATGTTCCTTACCGATGATCCTTACCATGTTCCTTACCATGTTCCTTACCGATGTTCCTTACCCATGTTCTTACCGATGATGCCTTACTCATGTATCCTTACCCATGTTCCTTACCGATGTTGCTTACCAATGTTCCTTACCATGTTCCTTACCGATGTTGCTTACCATGTTCCTTACCAATGTTCCTTACCCATGTTCCTTACCCATGTTCCTTACCGATGTTCCTTACCGATGATCCTTA
This sequence comes from Cherax quadricarinatus, assembly GCF_026875155.1. Classification (NCBI taxonomy): domain Eukaryota; kingdom Metazoa; phylum Arthropoda; class Malacostraca; order Decapoda; family Parastacidae; genus Cherax; species Cherax quadricarinatus. Next base: position 8,374,573 of record NC_069487.1, on the reverse strand, counting down.
CCCATGTTCCTTACCGATGTTCCTTACCGATGTTCCTTAACCATGTTCCTTACCGATGTTCCTTAACCATGTTCCTTACCGATGATCCTTACCCATGTTCCTTACCGATGTTCCTTACCGATGTTCCTTACCGATGTTCCTTACCGATGTTCCTTACCCATGTTCCTTACCCATGATCCTTACCCATGTTCCTTACCGATGTTCCTTACCATGTTCCTTACCGATGTTCCTTAACCATGTTCCTTACTGATAGGGATACCGAAAGTAACGTAAAAGTTTATTTAAGTAATTAAATGTTATAGTAATAATGAGAAGTCACGTGTAGAAAGAGATTTTGTAGCAGCAGTACTATATAAATTATTGTGTGTGGTCACCCAGCACTGTGAGGAACAACCAGGAGAGAAACAAGAACAGGAAACAGAAGCATCATATTGGATCTAAACTACATCCTCGACTTCTATTAAATGTACATATGTGTTTTGCAATATAGTACGGTAAACTTAGCACCTCGACTTCATCAATGCCAGAGGACGTGGAGAAGACGGCGAAATTCTTATACACTACTATATTTTATGTCGATATAAACCCGAGGGTCTTCAGGAAACATGTTACTGATGAACACACACATCTACATGATCTCTACACCCTTCAACTCTACCTCCCTCACACTACGAACAACCTTCAACTCTACCTCCCTCACACTACGAACAACCTTCAACTCTACCTCCCTCGCACTACGAACAACCTTCAACTCTACCTCCCTCACACTACGAACAACCTTCAACTCTACTACCTCCCTCGCACTACGAACAACCTTCAACCTCTCCCACCTCCCTCATTACCTCCCTCACACTACGAACAACCTTCAACTCTACCTCCCTCATATCTCCCTCACACTACGAACAACCTTCAACTCTACCTCCCTCATATATTCCCTCCATACGAACAACCTTCAACTCTACCTCCCTCATATATCTCCCTCACACTACGAACAACCTTCAACTCTACCTCCTCATTATCTCCCTCACCCCTACGAACAACCTTCAACTCTACCTCCCTCATATCTCCCCCCACACTACGAACAACCTTCAACTCTACCTCCCTCATATATCTCCCTCACACTACGAACAACCTTCAATCTACCTCCCTCATATATCTCCCTCGCACTACGAACAACCTTCAACTCTACCTCCCTCATATATCTCCCTCACACTACGAACAACCTTCAACTCTACCTCCCTCATATATCTCCCTCGCACTACGAACAACCTTCAACTCTACCTCCCTCATATATCTCCCTCACACTACGAACAACCTTCAACTCTACCTCCTCATAATCTCCCTCGCACTACGAACAACCTTCAACTCTACCTCCCTCATATCTCCCTCACACTACGAACAACCTTCAACTCTACCTCCCTCATATATCTCCCTCGCACTACGAACAACCTTCAACTCTACCTCCCTCATATATCTCCCTCACACTACGAACAACCTTCAACTCTACCTCCCTCATATATCTCCCTCACACTACGAACAACCTTCAACTCTACCTCCCTCATATCTCCCTCACACTACGAACAACCTTCAACTCTACCTCCCTCATATATCTCCCTCACACTACGAACAAAACCCTTCAACTCTACTCCCTCATATATCTCCCTCACACTACGAACAACCTTCAACTCTACCTCCCTCATATTCTCCCTCACACTACCCAACAACCTTCAACTCTACCTCCCTCATATACTTCCCCCCTCCCCACTACGAACAACCTTCAACTCTACCTCCCTCATATATCTCCCTCACACTACGAACAACCTTCAACTCTACCTCCCTCATATATCTCCCTCACACTAGCAACAACCTTCAACTCTACCATCCCTCATATATCTCCCTCACACTACGAACAACCATTCAACTCTACCTCACATCATATATCTACCTCACACCTCGAACAACCTTCAACATCTACCTCCCTCAATATCTCCCTCACACTACGAACAACCTTCAACTCTAACTCCCCATATATCTCCTCACATACGAACAACCATCAACTCTAAACTCCTCATATATCTTCCCTCCACCTACGAACAACCTCAACATCCTACTCCCTCATATATCTCCCTCACACTACAAAACCTTCAAATCTAACTCCCTCATATATCTCCCTCAAACTACGAACAACCTTCAACTCTACCTCCCTCATTATCTCCCTCACACTAAAAACAACCTTCAAATCTCCTCCCTCATTTTACTCCCTCACACTACGAACAACCTTCAACTCTACCTCCCTCATATATCTCCCTCACAAATAGAACAACCTTCAACTCTACTCCCTCATATATCTCCCTCATTACTACGAACAACCTTTCAACTCTTACCTCCCTATATATCTCCCTCACACTAACGAACAACCTTCAACTCTACATCCTCATATATCTCCCTGCACTACGAACAACCTTCAACTCTACCTCCTCATATACTCCCTCACACTACGAACAACCTTCACCTACATCCCTCACTATCTCCCTCGCACTACGAACAAACCTTCAACTCTACCTCCCTATATCTCCCTCACACTACGAACAACCTTCAACTCATATCTTTCCTCTATATCTCCCTCGCACTACAACAACCTTCAACTCTAATCCCTCATTATATCCCTCACACTACGAACAACCTTCAACTCTAACCTCCCTCAATATCTCCCTCAGCACTACGAACAACCTTCAACTCTACCTCCCTCATATACTCCCTCGCACTACGAACAACCTCAACTCTACCTCCCTCTATATCTCCCTCACACTACGAACAACCTCACTCTACCTCCCTCATATATCTCCCTCGCACTATACGAACAACCTTCAACTCTACCTCCCTCATAATCTCCCCCCCGCACTACGAACAACCTTCAACTCTACCTCCCTCATATATCTCCCTCGCACTACGAACAACCTTCAACTCTACCTCCCTCATATATCTCCCTCGCACTACGAACAACCTTCAACTCTACCTCCCTCGCACTACGAACAACCTTCAACTCTACCTCCCTCATATATCTCCCTCACACTACGAACAACCTTCACTCTGACACATTCAGTATTCATTCTAACACATGCAACATTCACTCTGACACATGCAACATTCACTCTGACACGTGCAACATTCACTCTGACACATGCAACATTCACTCTGACACATGCAACATTCACTCTGACACATGCAACATTCACTCTGACACATGCAACATTCACTCTGACACATGCAACATTCACTATGTAATATGCAACCTTCACTGAGACATACAGTCAGTATTCGTGGCTGTGTAACCTAAACTAGAGGTTCCATTAAGGTAATCCTTAAAGCTTGTCTCTCCGCAACTTCCTCAACGATCAAAACCACAACAAATGCAAAACTGTCGTCATATTTCCATTACTAAGAAACTGGTCATAAAATTTAGAAAAAAAAAAAAAGATCTGGACAGGCTGCAGGTAGACAAATTTGCTGAAGGAATCTTCATTATGCCTAATGTTTCGTTCTATTTATTCACCTTTATATAAAAAATAGTTGCTCCGCATATTGTATTACTAGTATACCTGTGGGCATTACTAGTATACCTGTGGGCATTACTAGTATACCTGTGGGCATTACTAGTATACCTGTGGGCATTACTAGTATACCTGTGGGTATTACTAGTATACCTGTGGGCATTACTAGTATACCTGTGGGCATTACTAGTATCCTGTGGGTATTACAGTATACCTGTGGGCATTACTTTACACTGTGGGCATTACAGTATACCTGTGGGTATCTATAGTCATACTGTGCGGATTACTAGTAAACCTGTGGCAT
>NC_069487.1:8353218-8365718 GCF_026875155.1 Cherax quadricarinatus | reverse complement strand
TGTGACATTTGTACCATTTGTACATGACACATATCAATATCTTATACAAACAGTACAAGATACAGATGCCTAGAGTACAAATAATACATTTCTCCCCTTTTCTAAGTTACCATTATCTAAATGTTTCATTGTTTTCTTTGTATTGTAAATTATTTAAATTCTTATGAACAATAAGTGAATCATTACCCATATATTCATGTTTATTTAATAAAGAAAATAATCACAGCACCTGTCCTTCTCCCTCACACTTCCTACAGAGTGGAATTGACTGGGATTAAGCTATTAGGGTATCAGAAGGTTAGACAACAGCAGAGTATGACCCGAGGGAGAACCCGAATAGATTTGGGAATTAAGCGAAGCTGCTCTGGAAACGCTGCCGCGGATTTGGGGATATTTGAAGAGTAAATCAGCTTGCTGGAAGGTGCCCTCAGCGCTGAGGCAAATGGAGCAGCTTTACTGCCAAAGCTATGAAAATGAAGCTAACTTGTATCTTTTCTGATGAAAGATGAAGAACGTTCTGACAGCTTGTGAAATACAACAAAGTGAACTAGGTTTTAAAGAGTAAGAGTTTATCACCATTTTCAAGGCACAACAGCATGTACCCAGCAAGCTAATATCAAATCAGTACTGAGTAGCATGTACTCAGCGTCTACTTTCATCTTGATTGTTACTACTCTCCAAAACAGTCAGTGAAGTGAAGCTAGGCGTTGTTGCTCTCACTGAAACTTTAAACTACTTTGACGCTGTTCATGAGAATCTGAATACACATTTTATGTCTAATTACACTGAAAACTGCCATCCATTAACATTCTGTAAGGCAGTACACAATATGTGAGCATTATTGACCTGGAAATAAGTCTCCAGTGATAAATTTTCCATCAATCTTCAATAATCAGAGAAAATAACACTCACTACTACTACATATACACACAACCAGAGGATCAAATTCCTCTTTAAATAAATGTTGCCGACTTACTAATGCTTTATTCAAACAAATTTTGGAGTTACATTTAAACCAGTGAGATTAAAATTTAAGTCCATATTTTTCCCAGCTGACTGCAGTATTCTCTACATCCTCCTTCCCTTCACCCCCTACTTATGGCATCCATCTTCCCTTGGGGCTCAGCTGTAAACCATGTGTGTGTCAGGGTAATAAAAGCAGTGCACACGAGGTGGCAACTAGGGCGACAAATGAGGGCGGCCAGAGAAGTGTTGCATCGTGTTAGTGGACCCAGAGCAGTGTTGTATTGTGTTAGTGGACCATCAAACAGGATTACCTACATCGCCCACTTGCCTCGCCAGATTTTGGTTCGCCTTGTCGCAACATTTCAAGTTATTTTTTTGTGTGAAATGCGCCCAAGACGAAGTTTACGACGAGGGTATTGTTGTCTATAATGCAATCTGTAAGTGGAATATCTCGCTCTGTTGTATACGATTCAATCATATGAAATTCTCCAGAAAATTGACAGAGCACTGAAGCCTTTTGTTTATTTATATTTTTATAAGGTCCTTCCCCAGAATACAATGACTCACCACCTAGTGGATGTTTTACTCTATGTGGAATAACATAATATTGTTACCTAAGTAGTACACACTTCTTTTTATTCTACTTCAGGTGCTGTAACTGCTATGGTTATTAAGACTGTTATCCAGTTTAATTCATGCCTCCGTGTACACTTGACTCCTACAGCACTCTACTCCCTCTTCAAGTTACCACTGGAATAAAAAGAAAATCCCCTTTCTCGCACTGTTTTTCCATTCTTTGTTTTGTATCTTTACACTTCCACATTTTCACCTTAATACATTGTAAACAAAAATAATAATTCAGTTGGAAAGTTATTATTTAATATCTTTCCGCTCAAGGAATGCCAGGGGTTCTTTTCTACGCAAGTTTCAAGACCCTTCTATAATGTCCATGTTTCTAGCACTGCAATATTAAGCGTGAGTAATTATTGCACTCGTTACATATTTTTCTCTCCGTCTCGTTTATATAATGTTGTGTCTGTTCTAGTACAACTTACACACAACCTGCTTAGCACCACCTCCAGCGATTTATCTTACTTGATTCATAGTCTATGATAAATGGTTCTTTCTCTTTCTCTCTCTCTCTCTCTCTCTCTCTCTCTCTCTCTCTCTCTCTCATGAACGCTGTTGTTACACAGCAATCTGTGTTTCACGATACCATACATCAATGAGCGTATTTCCGATACTATATACGAGTCTTACTTCCACTGCCGTTGTTCTGGCCTCCTTCGCTACTTCCTTAGTATCTTCGCTGGTTATCCCCATGTATACCGTGAGAGAGTTCCAGGGGTCAACGCCCCCGCGGTCCGGTCTGTGATCAAGCATGTGGTTAGATATTCCTACTAATATTAGTCGGTACGAACGATTCAATTATTTCTTTGACTTGTTTTCTCACAGTGATTACAAGGTGAATTTTGCTTCCTACATTCAATAAGCTATGCGGCCCATTTAGTGAGTCACAAAATCAATCACTATTTTACGGCCGCTCTTGTACGACGATATACTGTAGCGACATCTGGTCAGTCATCAAGAATGAGGTTAGTCAACAAACAAGTCAGAGACGATGATAACACCAGTGATGCAGTGACAGTGCTCTACCAGATCAATTACAATAGCACTGAAATACCGTATAAGTGAAGTGTTGGGACAGTGATGTCCAGGATACCAAAGTTATTTAAGTTATCAGACGAGACTTGTGATAGTTGTCTTAAGTGTCTAGCGTTGATTATTAAGTACGTATATGGATATAATTAAGCAAAGAGTCAGTGACCGTGTGAACTGCATTTTTACATTGCGCCATATTTTAAATTTATGTGAAACACTAAACTCGTGTGGGTCTTTCATTGCAAGAAGTAGTGAAGGCTTCAGCCTCCATCAGCCAGCAAGGCTGATTACCTCAACGCGGTATTTTGAGAAGCCTCAAGTTTTCATAATTTTCTCATTAAATAAAAGTTTTCAAAGATTTTTTTTTGCGTTTAAGCGTGGCACACCTGGGGCACGAGCGTGGTACGCCTGGCGCACGAGCGTGGTACGCCTGGCGCACGAGCGTGGTACGCCTGGCGCACGAGCGTGGTACGCCTGGCGCACGAGCGTGGTACGCCTGGCGCACGAGCGTGGTACGCCTGGCGCACGAGCGTGGTACGCCTGGCGCACGAGCGTGGTACGCCTGGCGCACGAGCGTGGTACGCCTGGCGCACGAGCGTACCACGCCTGGCTCACGAGCGTGGCAAGCCTAGCTCACATGCTTGCACACTATGACTAGTAGTATACTACAGTGTCAGCAAGATGGCTAAACTAGTAAGACTGGCTAATTTGAAGAACTAAGCTCTGTACGATGCAGCAATTGCGATTAATAACATCCAGTTAGGAACAAATCACAAAGCACTTTAATTAAGAAGAATGTTATCATCAAACTGACGCTTATAACCAAGATGATATAGGAGACACTTCAACATTTGACTGGAGTTGGAGAAGAACAGCCTTTACCTCAAAGACCGACACTGACACAAGGAAAACAAGAACTACTGCAGCAGGTGGAGTTAAATGAGCAAAGCAGTGAGAGCCATGGAATATATTGGCAGTTTTATGAGGAGGTCCGGCAGAGACTGCAAGACCCTGAAAGGTAACTATTGACAACAGGGAGAACTAAGTCACGACGAGCACAGGGAAGTTCCTGCGTCTAGCCGTGGTAGGAGGTTTCCCAGGACAATAGTGTGAAGAAGCTTGACAAATTAGGTTAGGATTGTCAGGAAACAGGACAAGTATTTCCTGACGCGGGTCTTAGTCATATGATGACCCACAACTGGAGCTTTTGGTCATATGACCGAGGCCTTCAGTTGGCTTACAGGCCCACCCCTTTAAAAATTAAGGTGCGAAAGAAGGACCAAGTCGTCGTGGCCCAGTAGCAGCACACGAAACGATAATTTATAGTTTGACTGGGGAAGGCTGCAGTTCAATGTCCTGTTATCGCAGGAGATGTTGTCCCCTGCAGTACCGCGTCTTGACCAAATCAACAACAATGTAACAGATTAAGGCGGATGACTGCCATGAGAACCTTCTAGATCATTTCCAGGAGATGGAGATGTTATTCTCTGGAGTGTTGTTCCCTGATATGAGCCAGTACCGTAAACTATACACCATAGATGTACGTTGATCATCAGCAAGTACAGCTGTCGTTTCCGGCAGTCACGTCTCATAGTATGAGATAGTAGAGCGAGATGCACCGGAAACTAAGGTGGATGCTGACAAGAGGAAGTTACCAACTCATCAGGTGATTCCCATGCAAATGTCGTATCCTTAATTGACTCGACCAGTAGAGATCCAGGCACCAGAGAGCAACGTTAATGACATAAGTTAGTGACAAGATCATCTCCAAGAAGTGGAGATGACATTCTCTGTAATACGGGATCATACATCACCCGGGGAAAAGGGAAATAACCAGGTTCAAGCTAAGGAAAGGGAGGAAAGATCAAATTCCTTGAATCAAGAGCTTACCTCTCACTAACATCAAAGGACAATCTTTGAGAGGAGTTCCCAGCGTTCCTGGAGCTGTAACTTGAAGGTTGAAGTAAACTTATGACGACTCCACAGATCCTCTCTTGGAGGTGGTGATAATGTCATGATCTCGCCATCATTAGGGCACCACCATCACCAGCAAACCACCACCACCATCTAGGGCACCACCATCACCAGCAAACCACCACCACCATCTAGGGCACCACCATCACCAGCAAACCACCACCACCATCTTGTAAAACTGATACAATATACACTCATTTAAGAACACAGGAGTGAAATACAGTAGAGTAAAAAATCCCGTAATTTGACTTTTGCAGATTCAAGAAAAAAATACTAATTTTTAGAGGTAATATTTTTGTGTTGTAGAGGGACAAACTTTTTTGTTTAAAATTTTCCAAATTTACATAAAGATCGCGTCCTAACCCGGAAGACTGATATACATTGTACGTTTTCAGCATTTTATATTTTCCATGATTTATGGGAGGGAGTTTCCCTTTAAATCTAGAACAATGACATTGTTAGGGCCAAGTTTGATTCCTGTACCTCCCTCCCCTCATACTTCCCTCTCCTCATACACTCGTATCTCCTCCTCTCATACACTCGTACCTCCCTCCTCTCATACACTCGTACCTCCCTCCTCTCATACACTCGTACCTCCCTCCTCTCATACACTCGTACCTCCCTCCTCTCATACACTCGTACCTCCCTCCCCTTATACTTCCCTCCTCTCATACACTCGTACCTCCCTCCTCTCATACACTCGTACCTCCCTCCTCTCATACACTCGTACCTCCCTCCTCTCATACACTCGTACCTCCCTCCCCTTATACTTCCCTCCTCTCATACACTCATACCTCCCTCCTCTCATACACTCGTACCTCCCTCCCCTTATACTTCCCTCCCCTCATACACTCGTACCTCCCTCCCCTTATACTTCCCTCCCCTCATACACTCGTACCTCCCTCCCCTTATACTTCCCTCCCCTCATACACTAGTACCTCCCTCCCATTATACTTCCCTCCCCTCATACACTCGTACCTCCCTCCCATTATACTTCCCTCTCCTCATACACTCGTACCTCCCTCCCCTTATACTTCCCTCCCCTCATACACTCGTACCTCCCTCCCCTCATACACTCGTACCTACCGTCACACCTCCCTCACCTCATACACTCATATTTACCCTCAAACACTCGTACTTCCCTCCCCTCATACACTCGTTTCCCTCACGTCTCTCCCCTCACCCTGGGAGACTAAACAAAAAACACGTTGCTCTCTCTATCAACAATCTCTCTCCCTCTCCACCAATATGCATTCCATCTTTGATTTCATTTTTTATTCTTGCGTTCTGTTATCCTCACTAATAGTTTACCCTCCTGGTTTTGCTTCCCCTCTTCCTGCACAACTTTTCTCTCTCCCAGTATTCTCTTCTTTCCCCTCACTCATCTCCCTGTCTCTCCCTCACGTTTTTTCTCATTCTCCTTCCCTCACCCTTCCATCATTATCATCGTAAATGTTCTCATTATTCTCCCTCCCTCACTCTATCACTATCAGTCTCACTATCACTATCAGTCTCACTTTCACATCAGCTATATATATATGAGAACTGAGTTTTATCTATCTCACAATGAATGTTCTCACCTTTCTTCGGTTTTTCTCTCGTCTACTTTCATTTATCCACCTATTTTGCCTTTCCTTCTCAACCTTCTCTTCTCTACTCTTTTTTTCTCCACACACTTCTCCTCTCACCATATGTTCCTTCATTTTCTCATTCTCTTAACCCACCAATTTACACAAGTTTCTCCCTTTTCCTGCATTGTTCTCAGTCCCCAGCCCACCCTGGCTCCATCCAGCCCACCCTGGCTCCATCCAGCCCACCCTGGCTCCATCCAGCCCACCCTGGCTCCATCCAGCCCACCCTGGCTCCATCCAGCCTACCCTGGCTCCATCCAGCCCACCCTGGCTCCATCCAGCCCACCCTGGCACTATCCAGCCCACCCTGGCACTATCCAGCCTACCATACTACAACAATCTCTGTTATTAATTCTCTTAACTTTGTATAAATACATGAACGAAATTTTTCAACGTGTCGTTGTCAAAATGTTTAGTTTCATTCATTGTACAAATATGTAAATTCCCAGAATGTTGTCCAGTAGTAGCTGGTACTTTTAACCCAATTAACATTTTGTATAAAATATGGAAGGATAGTGTGTATGTATGAGCATCTATGATTATATGTGTATGCATGAGTATTTAAGGACGTATGAGAATTTATGAAAGCTGTGTTAAATGTCCCTCTGAGTCTGGTCCTCTTAATCCAGTCAATCTTTCTCTGACTTATTAATTCTTAAGATTCCACATATTATTCATGTTTACTCTTGTCCTCCTCCTCCTCCAGGGTCGTCAGGTTCAGCTCAATCAACATCTTATAATACATTCCTTCCCTCAGTTCTGGTACTAGTCTGGTTGCAAACCTTCATTTTTTTTTTAGTTTTTTTCATGTGCTTTACCAGGTGTGAGCTCCATGCTATGACAGTGTGCTCAATGACAGGTTTAATGTGTGTATATAATGCTCTGAAGAGCTTTACGTTCAAAGTGTTCAATGATGTTCTGAGGTTTAACGTTATATGGTATATACTGATGTCTTACTCTGTCTTCTGTCGTTCAGGTACTCTCTCTCTCTCTCTCTCAATTACTGGATTACTCTTACATTTTAACCTTGTCTGTCCCCCTAATTTTTTAAATAATCTCTCATGACTGTAATAACTCAATTAGGAGATGAATCTTATGACGGATTGATTACAACATCTTCGTTTAACTAGAACACCTGCTGCCTCTGTATCTGACTGAAGAAGCCCACTGCGCAGACGACAAGTTTCACTAATAAAGATACCAAACTGTTGCACCTGTGTCTTAATTAGCTTCCATGATATATGCTACCTGGTCACATTTCTTGCATCAAGTTCCTGTAGTAATCTCATCACTTTTGTTGCTTATGTCATAATTAATATACCAGTTATTCAATATTTTCTTCTGCCATTCACCATTTATCACTGGTAATTGTTCTGCTCTCCCAGACACTCAGGTTACTATCAGGTATCTTCTCAAGGCAGATACCTGATTGAAAAAGCAACGTTTTTCCCTGTTTGTCAAATTTGTTTCTGTTTTCCACAGGATTGTTTCTCAGTCTGGAAAGGGAATAGAAAGAATGTTGATTACAAGTATTAGAGGAAAGAAGAGGTAACATAACAAGTGGAGGCCATAGAGGAAAAGGAGGAAAAATGTGCGAGGTAGAAGCGAAGTACAGGAAAAGCATTAAAGATAGAGACGGAGAGAGGGGAATAAGTCAGAGGAAGAGCAGAGAGAGAGAAAGAAAAAGAGAGGGGTCATCTAAGGGCAGGAAGGGTGGGAGGGAAAGTGAAAAATTAAGATAAGTTGAGTGAGAGTACGGATGAGAGGGAGACTAAGTTAATTTAAGTATGCAAGAGATGCAGAGAAACAGTGTAACAAGGATGGATTAGAGAGAGAGAGAGAGAGAAGAGAGAGAGAGAGAGAGAGAGAGAGAGAGAGAGAGAGAGAGAGAGAGAGAGAGAGAGAGAGAAGCAAGGGAAAAAGAAGCATTGGATAGAAATCGTGAAGAGGGGGAAGCAACGAAGGAAGTAGAATGTACAGAGACCAATATAGAATGACATGAACTAATACTGAAGGGGAAAGAAGTGTATTGGGAATGTTGCTAGTCTCTGAATGATGGGAGTACAGCTGAATATTGCCACTACTGAATGTTGAATGTTGCCACTACTGAATGTTGAATGTTGCCACTACTGAATGTTGAATGTTGCCACTACTGAATGTTGAATGTTGCCACTACTGAATGTTGAATGTTGCCACTACTGAATGTTGCCACTACTGAATGTTGAATGTTGCCACTACTGAATGTTGAATGTTGCCACTACTGAATGTTGAATGTTGCCACTACTGAATGTTGCCACTACTGAATGTTGAATGTTGCCACTACTGAATGTTGAATGTTGCCACTACTGAATGTTGAATGTTGCCACTACTGAATGTTGAATGTTGCCTCTACTGAATGTTGAATGTTGCCTCTACTGAATGTTGAATGTTGCCACTACTGAATGTTGAATGTTGCCACTACTGAATGTTGAATGTTGCCACTACTGAATGTTGAATGTTGCCACTACTGAAGGTTGAATGTTGCCACTACTGAATGTTGAATGTTGCCACTACTGAAGGTTGAATGTTGCCACTACTGAAGGTTGAATGTTGCCTCTACTGAATGTTGAATGTTGCCTCTACTGAATGTTGAATGTTGCCTCTACTGAATGTTGAATGTTGCCTCTACTGAATGTTGAATGTTGCCACTACTGAATGTTGAAACTACTGAATGTTTAATGTTGCCACTACTGAATGTTTAATGTTGCCACTACTGAATGTTGAATGTTGCCTCTACTGAATGTTGAAACTACTGAATGTTGAATGTTGCCTCTACTGAATGTTGAATATTGCCACTACTTAATGTTCAATGTTGCCTCTACTGAATGCTGAATATTGCCACTACTGAATGTTGAATGTTGCCACTACTGAACGTTGAATGTTGCCTCTACTGAATGTTGCCACTACTGAATGTTGAATGTTGCCACTACTGAATGTTGAACACTGCCATGTTGAGTGTTGTCAGCACCGAATGTTGAACACTGACATGTTGAGTGTTGTCAGCACCGAATGTTGAACTCTGCCATGTTGAGTGTTGTCAGCACCGAATGTTGAACTCTGCCATGTTGAGTGTTGTCAGCACCGAATGTTGAACTCTGCCATGTTGAGTGTTGTCAGCACCGAATGTTGAACTCTGCCATGTTGAGTGTTGTCAGCACCGAATGTTGAACTCTGCCATGTTGAGTGTTGTCAGCACCGAATGTTGAACTCTGCCATGTTGAGTGTGTCAGCACCGAATGTTGAACTCTGCCATGTTGAGTGTTGTCAGCACCGAATGTTGAACTCTGCCATGTTGAGTGTTGTCAGCACCGAATGTTGAACTCTGCCATGTTGAGTGTTGTCAGCACCGAATGTTGAACTCTGCCATGCTGAACACTAATTTTGAATGTCACCAGAACTGAATGTTGATCACTTAATGTCGAATGTTGCCACCGCTGTTGAATACTGCCACTAATGAATGTTGAGTACCGCAATGTTGAATGTTACCAGCACTGGATGTTGAACACTGCAATGTTGAATGTTACCAGCACTGGATGTTGAACACTGCAATGTTGAATGTTACCAGCACTGGATGTTGAACACTGAAATGTTGAATGTTACCAGCACTGGATGTTGAACACTGCAATGTTGAATGTTACCAGCACTGGATGTTGAATGTTACCAGCACTGGATGTTGAACACTGAAATGTTGAATGTTACCAGCACTGGATGTTGAACACTGCAATGTTGAATGTTACCAGCACTGGATGTTGAATGTTACCAGCACTGAAGTTGAACACTGAAATGTTGAATGTTACCAGCACTGGATGTTGAACACTGAAATGTTTGAATGTTACCAGCACTGGATGTTGAACACTGCAATGTTGAATGTTACCAGCACTGGATGTTGAACACTGAAATGTTGAATGTTACCAGCACTGGATGTTGAACACTGAAATGTTGAATGTTACCAGCACTGGATGTTGAACACGGAAATGTTGAATGTTACCAGCACTGGATGTTGAACACTGAAATGTTGAATGTTACCAGCACTGGATGTTGAACACTGAAATGTTGAATGTTACCAGCACTGGATGTTGAACACTGAAATGTTGAATGTTACCAGCACTGGATGTTGAACACTGCAATGTTGAATGTTACCAGCACTGGATGTTGAACACTGAAATGTTGAATGTTACCAGCACTGGATGTTGAATGTTACCAGCACTGGATGTTGAACACTGAAATGTTGAATGTTACCAGCACTGGATGTTGAACACTGAAATGTTGAATGTTACCAGCAGTGGATGTTGAACACCGCAATGTTGAATGTTACCAGCACTGGATGTTGAACACCGCAATGTTGAATGTTACCAGCACTGGATGTTGAACACCGCAATGTTGAATGTTACCAGCACTGGATGTTGAACACCGCAATGTTGAATGTTACCAGCACTGGATGTTGAACACCGCAATGTTGAATGTTACCAGCACTGGACGTTGAACACTGCAATGTTGAATGTTACAGTTACTTATGTTGAATGTTGATATATCTGAATTTTGAAAGTTATACTGAGCACCGCCGTGTTCAACACTACCGTGTTCAACACCATGTTCAACACCAACGTGTTCAACACCGCCGTGTTCACCACCGTGTTCAACACCAACGTGTTCAACAATAACGTGTTCAACACCAACGTGTTCAACACCACCGTGCTCAACACCAACGTGTTCAACACCACCGTGCTCAACACCAACGTGTTCACAACCACCGTGTTCAACGCCAACGTGTTCAACACCACCGTGTTCACAACCACCGTGTTCAACACCACCGTGTTCAACACCAACGTGTTCACCACCACCGTGTTCACCACCGTGTTCAACGCCAACGTGTTCAACACCACCGTGTTCACCACCACCGTGTTCACCACCACCGTATTCAATACCACCGTGTTCAACGCCGTGTTCAACACTATCGTGTTCAACACCACAGTGTTCACCACCACCGTAATCAATACCACCGTGTTCACCACCACCGTGTTCAACACCACCGTGTTCACCACCACCGTGTTCAACACCACCGTGTTCACCACCACCGTGTTCAACACCGTGTTCGCCACCACCGTGTTCACCACCACGGTGTTCAACACTACCGTGTTCACCACCGTGTTCAACACCACAGTGTTCACCACCGTGTTCGCCACCATGTTCACCACCACCGTGTTCACCACTACCGTGTTCACCACCACCGTGTTCACCACTACCGTGTTCACCACCACCGTGTTCACCACCGTGTTCACCACAACCGTGTTCACCACCGTGTTCACCACCACCGTGTTCAACACCACAGTGTTCACCACCGTGAACACCACCGTGTTCACCACCACCGTGTTCACCACTACCGTGTTCAACACCACAGTGTTCAACACCACAGTGTTCAACACCGTGTTCACCACCACCGTGTTCAACACCACCGTGTTCAACACCACCGTGTTTACCACCACCGTGTTCACCACCACCGTGTTCAACACCACAGTGTTCAACACCGTGTTCGCCACCACCGTGTTCACCACCACGGTGTTCCACACTACCGTGTTCACCACCGTGTTCAACACCACCGTGTTTAACACCACCGTGTTCGCCACCATGTTCACCACCACCGTGTTCACCACCACCGTGTTCACCACTACCGTGTTCACCACCACCGTGTTCACCATCGTGTTCACCGCCACCGTGTTCAACACCACAGTGTTCACCACTACCGTGTTCAACACCACAGTGTTTAACACCACAGTGTTCAACACCACAGTGTTCAACACCGTGTTCACCACCACCGTGTTCACCACCACCGTGTTCAACACCACCGTGTTCAACACCACCGTGTTTACCACCACCGTGTTCAACACCAGTGTTCAACACCACCGTGTTCAACACCACAGTGTTCAACACCACAGTGTTCAACACCGTGTTCACCACCACCGTGTTCACCACCACCGTGTTCAACACCACCGTGTTCAACACCACAGTGATCAACACCACAGTGTTCAACACCACCGTGTTCACCACCACCGTGTTCAACACCACAGTATTCACCACCACCGTGTTCAACACCACCGTGTTCACCACCACCGTGATCAACACCACCGTGTTCACCACCACCGTGTTCAACACCACCGTGATCAACACCACCGTGATCAACACCACAGTGATCAACACCACAGTGATCAACACCACCGTGATCAACACCAC
>NC_069487.1:8315718-8348218 GCF_026875155.1 Cherax quadricarinatus | reverse complement strand
TGTGACACAGGATTTTCCTTCCCTGAAACCGTGCTGGTTGTCAATTATACACTTTTTCTTTCCAGGTGCCCCACCACTCTCCTCCTGATGATCTTCTCCATGACCTTGCATACTATACACGTAGAGATACAGGTCTGTAGTTTAGTGCCTCATGTCTGTCTCCCTTTTTAAAAATTGGGACTACATTTGCCATTTTCCATACCTCAGGAGTTGCCCAGTTTCAAATGATGTGTTGAAGATCTTTGTTAATGGCTCACACAATATCTCTGCTCCCTCTTTAAGGACCCATGGAGAGATGTTGTCTGGTCCCACCGCCTTTGAGGTGTCAAGTTCGCATAGCAGCTTCTTCACCTCCTCCTTGGTTATATGTACCTCATCCAGCACTTGCTGGTGTGCCCCCCCCGTTCTGATTTCTTGAGTCCTACTGGTTTTCCACTGTAAATACCTCTTTAAATCTTGTGTTGAGCTCCTGACATACCTCTCGGTCGTTTCTTGTGAATTCCCCATCACCCTTCCTCAGTCTGATTACCTGGTCCTTGACTGTTGTTTTCCTCCTGATGTGGCTGTACAACAGCTTCGGGTCAGGCTTTTACTTTTGATGCTATGTCATTTTCATATTGTCCCCTGAGCCTCCCTTCTTATCTGTGCATATTCGTTTCTGGCTCTTCGCTGATTTCTTTATTTTCCTGAGTTCTCTGTCTTCTGTACCTTTTCCATTCTCTATTACACCTAGTTTTTGCCTCCCTACACCTTTGGGTGAACCAAGGACTCGTTCTGTTCTTCCCATTATTTCTGTTTCCCTTGGAACAAACCTCTCCTCTGCCTCCTTGCATTTTGTTGCTACATAGTCCATCATTTCTTGTACTGGTTTTCCTGTCAGTTCCCTCTCCCACTGAATGTCTTGAAGGAAGTTCCTCATGCCTGAGTAGTTCCCCCTTTTGTATTTGGTTTTCCAGCCTATTCCTGCTACTCTCTCCACTTGGAGCTCAACTATGTAGTCGAAGCACAGAACCACATGATCACTAGCTCCCAGGGCCTTTCATACATGATACCCTCGATGTCCGAACTACTCATGGTGAATACAAGGTCCAACCTTGCTGGTTCATCCTCTCCTCTCTCTCTGGTAGTGTCTCTAACATGTTGATGCATGAGGTTCTCCAGTACCACATCCATCATCTTGCTCTCCATGTTTCCGGGACCCCCATGGGCTCCAGGTTTGTGTGTGTTGTGTGTGTTGTGTGTGTGTGTGTGTGGTTGTGTGTGTGTGTGTGTGTGTGTTGTGGTGTGGTGTGTGGGCTGAATATGTAAAATTGGTCAATTAGCAAAAACGCATTGAAAATTAAGTACTTTCCAAAAATTGTTCTTATACGCTTAAAGACACATTTTTCGTTTATACTCAAGTAAAAATTAATAATTTTGTATCAAAAGACCTTAGAAAATTTACCTGACCTTATTACAACAAGCGCAATTTAATTTAGCCTAATCCAACTAAATATATTTCAGATAACTTTACAATAATTTAATAATAAACAAACACAATGAAATATATTTTTTCTCTTTAGACCCAAAATGATTTTTGCGAAATTATTACATACACAAATTTTCGCTTGCCTTATTCGGCAAGAAGAGAGTTGCTATTTATGCCAAATTCGCAAGTTTTACCCATTCGGTACTATATGTATGTATATATATATATAATATTTATATATATTTAATATATAAAATAAATTATATATATTATAATATACATACCCTACATACAAAAATTCCCAAAAGCAGCGAAATATACACAACACTGATCTCTGGCCCGAAGGAGACTCGAACCTGCGAACCTTGACCAAGGTACGCCCGTGCTAACCAAACTCATCACACTGGGCAATACCTTGGAGTCCAGCTTGCGCTAGACCTTGATCCAAGGCCCAGCTTTCGGGGAGAAGGCTTACGTTTTTTCATCTCATCCCCTGCATGATCACCTTACTAGATTTTTTAAAACAATGCAAGGGATTGCAAGAGGGGGCGAAAATATATAAAACACTGACCCTTGCTGAAGGAGTCGAACCTATATATATTTTTTTTTTACAATCAAAAATTTTTAAGGGGGTCCACCTCAGGGGGAAATTTGGACCCTCATCCCAGAGAAAAAAATAACGTCCCTCGGGGAAAAACTCAAGGTTTCCCCGGAGGTTTGAATATTTTTTCTCCATCACCCCCTATATATTTTATATTCTATGTGAACATTTTTTAAAACAAAATACATTGCAAAAAACACGAACATGAATACAAGGGTTTCAAGTATTAAAGCTCATAAATTTCCCCCAGCCCCTCCGAAGCGGGACGCGAGCCAAGTATGCAGAAACTTCCCCCTCGGGATGGCTATGCGGGGCCTGGAAATGAAAGGGCTGCCCTTGGGCCCCTGGGGTTGTCGATGAGTCGGGGGATCCAATTCTTTGAGGGAAACGTGTGGCTTTTTTCCCCATGATCCCAGGTTTCTTACCCCACGGGGAAAAAATTGATCTGTTGGTTTTGCCTGTATTGCTGATCTTTACTCCCCCCGGGTCCAGTCCTCCCTGTGCCCAACCTGTGATGGTATAGGGCGCCGTGTGGAACACAGGTATTCCATGCAAAGACTTGCCATTCTTTCCAAGGTGTGGTGTGAATATAATGCAGAGAATTTGTAGTTGGGAAAATTGGGAAAACATGTGGGATTACCAAACTATTATCCAGGGGGCTGGGGAGGTTGTTGAAGGGGTTTCGGACATGTAGCGGAATGGAACAGAACAGAATGACTTTGGTGTATAAATCTGTAGTGGAAAGAAGGCATGGTAGTGGTGGGCCCTAAAAGGGTTGGAAAGAGGGGGTAAAGAATTTTCGTGTGCGAGGGGCTTCGATTTAAAAAGAAAGGTGCATGAACGAATTTAAATAGGAGTGAATGGGACAAAGGGTTTTTTAAATACTTGACGGGTTGGAGTGTGAGCAAAGAAAACATTTATAAAGGTTTTTAGGGAAACCCGGGCGGGCCCGGACTTGGTCCGGGTTTTCGGGAATTAAGTGCCGCACTCTAAAGGGAGAGTGTTATGTTGAAATTTTAAAAACTGTAGTGTAAGCACCCTCGGGAAAGACATGATGGGTGAATGTGAATTTTTTTTTTTTGGGGCCACCCCCCTTTGGGGGGATCACCCGTGTGAAAATAAAATAAATATATAATAAATAAAAAATTTTTATATATAATATATTTAATATATATATATATATATTAAAATATATTTATATTTTTTGGCATATTAAAAATTAGTGTGATATTCCCGAAGTTTGGTTATCAGTGTGGATGGAAGGATTGGTTTGATCTTTGATTTCACGAGAAAAAATCGTTCAAACTTGTTAGAGTTAAAAACAAGAAGGGGCGCTAAATATTCAACGTTTATTTACGTAATAGAAAGTCAGATTTCAAACAATATTCACAATATTTTATATTATTCTATTACACAAAAGGGAAAAATTTAAATTTAATTTTCCCAAAAGGGTTTGCACACATGTTTTTTCATAAAAACTAAAAAAATACATTAAACAAATATTTTTTTCGTCTGGCACAAACGCAATTAAATAATTAATCCCAGTTAGAATAACCAAAAGTATCTATTTTTTTCCCTTTTCCTCGTATGTGTTTTGTTTATTATATAACGTGGGAGGCACGGGGGATTTTGTAATGTTAAAGACATAAAGTCATGCACTTAGTTACTACAATAAAAACCCATGAACTTTCTACAATAACAAACCCTGCACTTAGTTATTAAAGATACAGAAATGCAGTGATGTTTCTTCGAGGGTGTCAATTATGCAAAGGTTGGTGGGTTTTCAAAAAATCGCCTGAAGACAATTATAATGATTTCGTCACATTTTTAGTGTTTATTATTCTTACCCCCCCTTTGATGAGAGCGATTTCATCCTGGTACCTGGCTACCCTATTACCTTTTTTCCCCCCAATTGACCTCTGCAATGATGGTTTGGGGAACCTCCCCCTTCCCCCCTTATCTGCACCCTCACATGTGACTCTTACCACCGTCTAACACCCTCCACACTTATCCGACTCCCCACCTTGCACAATACCCTGTTCTCCTCCCAAAATAACAACCAAAAAAATCACTCTCTACATGACCCTAGTGGCAACCTGGTCCCCCGCTGAGTACGTTATTCACTGACCTAGTGGGAAAAAATGAGTCCCTGCTGGTCACGTTATTTATGACCTAGTGAACAACACTGAGTCCCTGCTGAGCCCCTTATTTCCCACCCTAGGAGCAACATGAGTCCCTGCTAGTCCGTTATTCACTGACCTTAGGAACAACACTGAGTCCCCGCTGGTCACGTTTTTCACTGACCAAAAATAACAAACTGAGTCCCCCCCCGTCCCCGTTATTCACGACCAAGGAACAACACGAGTCCCTGCTGAGCACGTTATTCACTGACCTTTGTGAACAACATGAGTCCCTGCGGTCACTTATTCACCGACATAGGAACAAACTGATTCCTGCTGGTACGTTTTCACTGACCATAGTGAACAAAACTGGTCCTGCTGGTCAAGTTATTTACTGACCTTTGTGAAAAAACACTGAGTCCCCGCTGGTCACGTTTTTCACTGCCATATGAAAAAACATGAGTCCGCGAGTCACTTATTCATGACCATAGTGAAAACACCCCCGACATTTTTTTCTTTTTTTAGTAGTACATAAAAGTTTACCTTCCTCAGTCTTCCGGTGTGTTTTTTAAAATAATTCGTGCCCAAAATTAAAATGGGCAATTAGCGAATTTATTTAAAATTAAGTCCCTTACAAAATTTCTCTTTTAGTTTTTAAAGTATATTTTTTTCATTAATGTTAATGTAAAAATTTATAATTTTTGCACTAAAAGAATTTAGAAAACTTACCTAACCTTATTTTAAAAAGAGTAAATTTTTTTTTACCCAACCCCAAATAAATATATTTTAGATTTGTTTTCAATAAAATTTTAAAACTAAACAAAACAGTGAAATATTTTTTTTCGTTTGGTTCAGAATGATTTGGGGAAAATTATTTCATACACAAATTTTTGCTTGTCCTATATGGCAAGATAGCGTTGCTATTTAAGCCCAAGATCGCAATTTTTGCCATTTGGCCAATATAATGTGTGTGTGTAGTGTGGTGTGTGTTTAGGGTTATTATATATATATATATAAAATTTTTTTTATAATATATTTTAAAATTATATATATATATATATATTTTTAAATTTATATAAATATTATATAAATTTTGGTTTTATTGTTAGGTGTGGCTGGCCAAGACATTTATCACTCCATGACCGTAGTGTAAAGGTTCTGGGGCTCCTAATAACAACGTAATTTCACAAAGGTTAAGGAGTATGTGTGGTGAGCAAACAAATATTTTTTCTCTATACTTATGACTGAAAATGTCAAAGAAAAAAATTACTACACACAGCAGGTTTTTTGGGGTTCCAACTCAGAAGTTTTAAATTTTGACAATGGATGCACATGAAACCACGTGCAGTGTGATGAAGGTTTTGAAAAACCGCAATTGAAGATTGAGACCTATGAGCTTGGGAATCTTTATTCGGAAATTTTTTCCACACAATGGTTCATCAGTCCAATACAAAGGAGGCGTAAGGGAGGGGATATGAGTAATCAGTCCCTCAACCTGGAGTCGATGTGTTCATCCATCAAGTTGATGGGCTGAAAACCCTCGACTCCCAGGTTGAGGGATGATTTCCTCTACTCCTCCTCCCTTACGTTCCTCTTTGTATTGGATGATGAAGCCATTTTGTGGGGAAACGTTTTCCCGATAAAATTTTTCCCTATGCTGCATAAGTGTCTCAATCTTCCCCCCGTGCAGTACATGCTGGAGCCATAACACCGATGCAGTACAAGCTTCTCACTGTACGGAACAAAAAAAAACTAAAAAGAAAATAAGACTACACAGGTGTGTTACAATATACATGTATGCACCATGCGTTAAAATTTTACATACCATAATGTGATTTATTGCAGATGTAATTTCCTGTAATTTCTTTTGCGTAACTTGCTTCTTTTCTCTACTCCCCTCCTTTCACTTCCGTTTTATGTTCTCAAATTCCCTCTGTTTTTTTTTCATTTCTTCCCAGAAACTACCCAGGTGTGTAAGTGGACCGACAGGTGGTTGATAAATTGATTTTGTAATTATGTGAACACCTGCCAGTGATTCACCTCTCCATGACACGCACCTCTTCCTTCCCTCTCTACCCTTCATACATTCCTCTTTTCCTTCCCCTCCTTCTCTACTCCCTTCCATTCACAGTCTCCTCTATTTCTCTTTTCCTCTTCTTACACATTCCAATATCCTTTCCCTATCCCACTGCCCTCTTACGTCATTCTCCATTCTTCGTACTTTATCCTCTCATTCCTCATTCCTCTATCATCTGTCTCCCCCAGGGACTACTCCCCTTACCCCTCACACCACAATTCCCCTCACCTATATCGACCCCAACACCACAGCTCACACAAGGTCATTCATCACACACTTTAATGTTCTTACTACAGCAGTTGTCTTGGCCTTTCCCTTCGTCCTTTCTTTGTACTTACTACCTTTCTTCCTGCTCCGTCTTGTTCTTCTGTTTCTGAAAGTTATATACCTGCCCGTTTCTCTTGATTCACTCTACTCTCTCTCACTGTCGTTGCCTATCTCTCTCTCTCTCTCTCTCTCTCTCTCTCTCTCTCGTATTTATCAGCACGTGGGGCAGCTTTCAGGGGAGGAGACGAGACCAGACGAAACTTCTGTTCAAACAATGCAGCTGGAACAGCCCCATCACGGAAAAGGCTGCTGCAGCTATGCTAACAAGTGCAAACTCTCCTAATAAGAGAGCTCACCTTTTATTGTTGACTGCGAATCACTCGGGTGACTTCTAGCATTTCTCATTTCTGCTACTAACACAGGTTTTGATCCTCTGATCCTTGGTACTGCAGTCGCTCTCCGCCTTGCTGCCCCAATCTACCCAGAGAACGAGTGCATTTGTGGCAAAGCGGTAGTTGACCAGCACGGCCTCCATCCACTGCTCAAGTTTGAGAGGTGGGCATGTTAGACACATGAAGTTTGAGAGATCAAGAATCGAGAGAAGCCTTGCTGCAGCCCTGTATCCTGCCTAGAAAGAACCTCAACATATATTACTAAGTACCCTGGATGTGCCTGCCTTCCGTCCTGACAATCACATTCTACCCATACAAGAATGGAAGACTATTGGTGTGGGACTGTACTTGTGCATCTACCCTGGTCCACACCGCATTAGTGCTGGTCAGTAGGGTGGTGCTGCTGCTGATGATGACAGCGAAGTAAATAAGTACAGGGATTTGGCCCACCAGTACCACTTGGTCACTACAGGATCAGAAACTCTTACCTACTGAGGAAAACATACCATAGGTTTCCTCGAGGAGCTGGGCACCAGGATCATTGAAACCTGAGACACGAGGGCTGCCACATTTTTTCTTCCAGCGTCTCAGTGAGACAATCTGGAGAGGGAACGTCTTCTGCAACTTGGGTTCCCGACTAGCATCTCAGTTCTACAAATTAACCTTGGTGTTTTCCATATATATATATATATATATATATATATATATAATATATATATATATATATATATATATATATATATATATATATATGCAATAAGATCACAGTAAACAGGTGATTTCAAAATATGCAAAACAACCACTCTGAAAGAATAGAGAAATTCCAAGCGCTTTCGTGACTACTCACATTATCAAGGAACTATGAAAGTGAAGCATCCAAGGAAGCTATATAAGGGGTCGGCCAGCACCTCACTATCAGATCCCACAACGGTTAAACACGGCTCGCCGCGCGTCACGTGTTTAACCGTTGTGGGATCTGATAGTGAGGTGCTGGCCGACCCCTTATATAGCTTCCTTGGATGCTTCACTTTCATAGTTCCTTGATAATGTGAGTAGTCACGAAAGCGCTTGGAATTTCTCTATTCTTTCAGAGTGGTTGTTTTGCATATATATATATATATATATATATATATATATATATATATATATATATATATATATATATATATATATATATATAATTAATTATCACACTGGCCGATTCCTACCAAGGCAGGGTGGCCCGAAAAAGAAAAACTTTCACCATCATTCACTCCATCACTGTCTTGCCAGAAGGGTGCTTTACACTACAGTTTTTAAACTGCAACATTAACACCCCTCCTTCAGAGTGCAGGCACTGTACTTCCCATCTCCAGGACTCAAGTCCGGCCTGCCGGTTTCCCTGAACCCCTTCATAAATGTTACTTTGCTCACACTCCAACAGCACGTCAAGTATTAAAAACCATTCGTCTCCATTCACTCCTATCAAACACGCTCACGCATGCCTGCTGGAAGTCCAAGCCCCTCGCACACAAAACCTCCTTTACCCCCTCCCTCCAATCTTTCCTAGGCCGACCCCTACCCCGCCTTCCTTCCACTACAGACTGATACACTCTTGAAGTTATTCTGTTTCGCTCCATTCTCTCCACATGTCCGAACCACCTCAACAACCCTTCCTCAGCCCTCTGGACAATAGTTTTGGTAATCCCACACCTCCTCCTAACTTCCAAACTACGAATTCTCTGCATTATATTCACACCACACATTGCTCTCAGACATGACATCTCCACTGCCTCCAGCCTTCTCGCTGCAACATTCATCACCCATGCTTCACACCCATATAAGAGCGTTGGTAAAACTATACTCTCATACATTCCCCTCTTTGCCTCCAAGGACAAAGTTCTTTGTCTCCACAGACTCCTAAGTGCACCACTCACCCTTTTCCCCTCATCAATTCTATGATTCACCTCATCTTTCACAGACCCATCCGCTGACACGTCCACTCCCAAATATCTGAATACATTCACCTCCTCCGTACTCTCTCCCTCCAATCTGATATCCAATCTTTCATCACCTAATCTTTTTGTTATCCTCATAACCTTACTCTTTCCTGTATTCACTTTCAATTTTCTTCTTTTGCACACCCTACCAAATTCATCCACCAATCTCTGCAACTTCTCTTCAGAATCTCCCAAGAGCACAGTGTCATCAGCAAAGAGCAACTGTGACAACTCCCACTTATGTGTGATTCTTTATCTTTTAACTCCACGCCTCTTGCCAAGACCCTCGCATTTACAACCCCATCTATAAATATATTAAACAACCACGGTGACATCACACATCCTTGTCTAAGGCCTACTTTTACTGGGAAATAATTTCCCTCTTTCCTACATACTCTAACTTGAGCCTCACTATCCTCGTAAAAACTCTTCACTGCTTTCAGTAACCTACCTCCTACACCATACACTTGCAACATCTGCCACATTGCCCCCCTATCCACCCTGTCATACGCCTTTTCCAAATCCATAAATGCCACAAAGACCTCTTTAGCCTTATCTAAATACTGTTCACTTATATGTTTCACTGTAAACACCTGGTACACACACCCCCTACCTTTCCTAAAGCCTCCTTGTTCATCTGCTATCCTATTCTCCGTCTTACTCTTATTTATATATATATATATATATATATATATATATATTATATATATATATATAATATATATATATATATTATATATATATATATATATATATATATATATATATTATATATATATATATATATATATTGCCGAATAGGTAAAATTGGTCTATTAGCAAGAATATATTTAACATTAAGTCCTTTCTAAAATTTTCTCTTATACGTTCATGGATGTATTTTTTTCATCATGTTAACGTAAAATTAATAATTTTTTACCAAAAGTACCTTTGAAAACTTACCTAACCTTATTATAACAAGCTCAATTTAATTTACCCTAATCCAACTAAATATATTTTAGACAAGTTTACAATAATATAATAAACAAACACAATGAAATATATATATTTTTTTCGTTAGGTTCGGAATTTTTGCGAAATTATTGCATATGCAAATTTTCGCTTGCCCTATTCGGCAAGAAGAGCTTTGCTATTTAAGCCAAAATCGCAAGTTTTACCTATTCGTCACATTATATTTAATATATATATATAATGCAGTACTTCGCATTACGAGGCTGCACAAGGAACAACAAACAAACAAAACAAAGCTTGCCTAGTAACTCCGTCAGAATATTCCATCCATCGGATAATATTGTTAATCCCTTTGGATTAAATGGAGTGTGATTTTAGCACCATTACGTTAAGACCAGCTGAGTGGATTAGGCTGACTCGTACTCAGTCCTATTACTGACTCTCACAGGTGTGTAGTGCTTGTATGATGTAGTCGTTTCCATGTTATTAATGAGGGAGACAGGTGTCTAGCGTATTTATGACGTACGTCAGAGTCCATCTTATTAATGATCAAGACACAGGTTTGTAGTGCTTGTATTATGCAGCTGTGCCTCTGTTGCATTACCGACAGGAACAGATGTGGCAGGCTAGTATGATCCATCTGTTTCCGTGAAGGGTAAAAATCATTGTTAAGTTTAACATTGTGAGACGCTTCACAAATGCTCAGCTCTCTCTCTCTCTCCCAGCCAGGAAAAAATATGGTGTTTGAAGCTAGGAAGGAGGAGATTATGGAGAAGTAAGAATTGTGGGAGAGTCGAGGGATTGTGGGAGAGTCGAGGGATTGTGGGAGAGTCGAGGGATTGTGGGAGAGTCGAGGGATTGTGGAGGGAGGCGAGGGTTTTGGGAAAGGCGCCCCCTTGAAGGAAATGTCGATAATGGAGACTAAGGAGGTGGGACGGGAAGAGAAATGATACCTAGAGTGAGAGGTGGTGATAATAGAGTGGGCTATGAGGAGTGGAGTGGGTTCAATACATAGAGGAAGTAGAAATGGAAGGGGAACGAACACTCCTACAACTTATTCTAACAGTTTGCTGCTGTCTTTCAGTACAATTATTATATCATAAAACAAACAGGTTTCACAACAGGAAAATCGCGGCCAAAAAGGTTGTAATTCCAAGAATGTCACAAAGGTCAGAGAGTCATCGATAAACTGTGGACCCCAAGTGAGCAGGTCAAGCTACCTCCCTAGTGGTGCTTGTCCATACTACTGCTGGTGCAGTGAGACCTTCACACCCGACCTTTGTGACCGCAAAACATAACTTCCTTGAACATGTCCCAGTCACCTCTACACCATGTTGACACCAAGTAACATACACCTCAACTCTACCGTCCTGTTCACTGATTTATGTAGCTGTCTGATGGTAAGAGAAGTACGACCCAGGTAGGTGTAGGTAGGTAGGTAGGTGTGGAGGTAGGTGTGGGGGTAGGTGTGGGGGTAGGTGTGGAGGTAGGTGTGGGGGTAGGTGTGTGGGGTAGGTGTGTGGGGGTAGGTGTGTGGGGGTAGGTGTGTGGGGGTAGGTGTGTGGGGGTAGGTGTGTGGGGGTAGGTGTGTGGGGGTAGGTGTGAGGGGGTAGGTGTGAGGGGGTAGGTGTGTGTGGGTAGGTGTGTGTGGGTAGGTGTGTGTGGGTAGGTGTGTGTGGTAGGTGTGTGTGTGGGGTAGGTGTGTGTGTGTGTGGTGTGTGTGTGTGTGTGTGTGTGTGTGTGTGTGTGTGTGTGTGTGTGTGTGTGTGTGTGTGTAGGTGTGTGTGTGTGTAGGTGTGTGTGTGTGTAGTGTGTGTGTGTGTAGGTGTGTGTGTGTGTGTAGGTGTGTGTGTGTGTAGGTGTGTGTCTGTGTAGGTGTGTGTGTGTAGGTGTGTGTACTCACCTAGTTGAGGTTGCGGGGGTCGAGTCCGAGCTCCTGGCCCCGCCTCTTCACTGATTGCTACTAGGTCACTCTCCCTGAGCCGTGAGCTTTATCATACCTCTGCTTAAAGCTATGTATGGATCCTGCCTCCACTACATCGCTTCCCAAACTATTCCACTTACTGACTACTCTGTGGCTGAAGAAATACTTCCTAACATCCCTGTGATTCATCTATGTCTTCAGCTCCCAACTGTGTCCCCTTGTTACTGTGTCCAATCTCTGGAACATCCTGTCTTTGTCCACCTTGTCAATTCCTCTCAGTATTTTGTATGTCGTTATTATGTCCCCCCTATCTCTCCTGTCCTCCAGTGTCGTCAGGTTGATTTCCCTTAACCTCTCCTCGTAGGACATACCTCTTAGCTCTGGGACTGTCTTGTTGCAAACCTTTGCACTTTCTCTAGTTTCTTTACGTGCTTGGCTAGGTGTGGGTTCCAAACTGGTGCCGCATACTCCAATATGGGCCTAACGTACACGGTGTACAGGGTCCTGATTGATTCCTTATTAAGATGTCGGAATGCTGTTCTGAGGTTTGCTAGGCGCCCATATGCTGCAGCAGTTATTTGGTTGATGTGCGCTTCAGGAGATGTGCCTGGTGTTATACTCACCCAAGATCTTTTTCCTTGAGTGAGGTTTGTAGTCTCTGGCCCCCTAGACTGTACTCCGTCTGCGGTCTTCTTTGCCCTTCCCCAATCTTCATGACTTTGCACTTGGTGGGATTGAACTCCAGGAGCCAATTGCTGGACCAGGTCTGCAGCATGTCCAGATCCCTTTGTAGTTCTGCCTGGTCTTCGATCGAGTGAATTCTTCTCATCAACTTCACGTCATCTGCAAACAAGGACACCTCAGAGTCTATTCCTTCCGTCATGTCGTTCACAAATACCAGAAACAGCACTGGTCCTAGGACTGACCCCTGTGGGACCCCACTGGTCACAGGTGCCCACTCTGACACCTCGCCACGTACCATGACTCGCTGCTGTCTTCCTGACAAGTATTCCCTGATCCATTGTAGTGCCTTCCCTGTTATCCCTGCTTGGTCCTCCAGTTTTTGCACCAATCTCTTGTGTGGAACTGTGTCAAACGCATTCTTGCAGTCCAAGAATATGCAATCCACCCACCCCTCTCTCTCTTGTCTTACTGCTGTCACCATGTCATAGAACTCCAGTAGGTTTGTGACACAGGATTTCCCGTCCCTGAAACCATGTTGGCTGCTGTTGATGAGATCGTTCCTTTCTAGGTGTTCCACCACTCTTCTCCTGATAATCTTCTCCATGATTTTGCATACTATACATGTCAGTGACATTGGTCTGTAGTTTAATGCTTCATGTCTGTCTCCTTTTTTAAAGATTGGGACTACATTTGCTGTCTTCCATGCCTCAGGCAATCTCCCTGTTTCGATAGATGTATTGAATATTGTTGTTAGGGGTACACATAGCGCCTCTGCTCCCTCTCTCAATACCCATGGGGAGATGTTATCTGACCCCATTGCCTTTGAGGTATCTAGCTCACTCAGAAGCCTCTTCACTTCTTCCTCGGTTGTGTGCACTGTGTCCAGCACATGGTGGTGTGCCCCACCTCTCCGTCTTTCTGGAGCCCCTTCTGTCTCCTCTGTGAACACTTCTTTGAATCTCTTGTTGAGTTCCTCACATACTTCACGGTCATTTCTTGTTGTCTCTCCTCCTTCCTTCCTTAGCCTGATTACCCGGTCCTTGACTGTTGTTTTCCTCCTGATGTGGCTGTACAACAGTTTCGGGTCAGATTTGGCTTTTGCTGCTATGTCGTTTTCATATTGTCTTTGGGCCTCCCTTCTTATCTGTGCATATTCGTTTCTGGCTCTACGACTGCTCTCCTTATTCTCCTGGGTCCTTTGCCTTCTATATTTCTTCCATTCCCTAGCACACTTGGTTTTTGCCTCCCTGCACCTTTGGGTAAACCATGGGCTCATCCTGGCTTTTTCATTATTCCTGTTACCCTTGGGTACAAACCTCTCCTCAGCCTCCTTGCATTTTGTTGCTACATATTCCATCATCTCATTAACTGGCTTCCCTGCCAGTTCTCTGTCCCACTGAACCCCGTTCAGGAAGTTCCTCATTCCTGTGTAGTCCCCTTTCTTGTAGTTTGGCTTCATTCATCCTGGCCTTCCTGCTTCTCCCTCCACTTGTAGCTCTACTGTGTATTCGAAGCTTAAAACCACATGGTCACTGGCCCCAAGGGGTCTTTCATATGTGATGTCCTCGATATCTGCACTACTCAAGGTGAATACTAAGTCCAGCCTTGCTGGTTCACCCTCTCCTCTCTCTCTTGTAGTGTCCCTTACGTGTTGGCACATGAAGTTTTCCAGTACCACCTCCATCATCTTAGCCATCCATGTATCTTGGCCCCCATGTGGGTCCAAGTTCTCCCAATCGATCTCCTTGTGGTTAAAGTCACCCATGATCAGGAGCTTTGCCCTGCATGCATGAGCTTTTCTGGCCACTCTAGCCAGTGTGTCAACCATCGCTCTATTGCTCTCGTCGTACTCTTGCCTTGGCCTCCTGCTGTTCTGTGGTGGGTTATACATCACTGCTATTACCACCTTGGGACCTCCAGAGTGAAGTGTTCCCGCTATGTAATCACTTTCTTCTCCGCTGTCTCCTCTCTCCAGCTCATCAAAATTCCAGCGATTTTTAATCAGCAATGCCACTCCTCCACCCCCCCTGTTCCCTCTGTCTTTCCTCAGGATTTGGTATCCCGTTGGAAAGATGGCATCTGTTATCTTACCTGTAAGCTTGGTTTCTGTGAGAGCTATGATGTCCGGTGATGCTTCTTTGACTCTTTCATGCCACTCCTCCCACTTATTTGTTATTCCATCAGCGTTTGTGTACCATACCTTCAGTTTCCTTTCCAACACTGTGGTTTGGGGGGCCTGTGAGGGTGGGAGACCTGGTAGCATACTGTGGGATTCTATAGCTCGGTGTTGGGTGGAGGCTGTGGGTATGGATTGTAGTGTGTGTTGGGATGGTGTGATAGGTTGTATGGTTCTGAGAATAGTTGTGTGCGCGCTTGCCCTTGCTGTTCTGTTCTGCTCTGACTGACCTCTGCTGGTTCCATCCTTGTCTCTTTTCCTAGCTCCTTTCGCTTTTTTGTCCTCTCCCTCAGCTGCTGTCGTTCTGATTTTGTTCTGTCTCTGTCTAGGAACACCCTCTTGTACTCTTCCGAGTATTTCAATCGTGGTTTCTCTTGGAGGATCCTGTTCCGCACTGTTTCCGTCCTGAGAATCAGCTTGATTGGTCGGTTTCTCCCCTTCGAGTACCCCCCTATTCTCTGAAAATTTACAATCTCGTCCATCTCTTCATCTATTTCCGTGATGATTTTCTCAATCTCCTTTCTTTCTTCCTGCTGCCTTTCAGTGTGTGTCCTTTCCTCTCTCTCCTGAAGCCCATGGATAAACACTGATTTTGCCCTTTCCTCCTCCCATTGCCTCACCCCTCGTGACTCTGGATCCTGCCTGTATGTGGTCAGTTTCTCCCTTGTTTTTTCCAGTGGCTCTTGATAGCATGGTTGTGCCTCAGCATTCGACCTATCGCCCTCTCCATCTGCAACCAGCTGTTCTTCCCTTTCACTCCTTGGTCCTCCTTGGCAGGCTGATATGACCTTAGCATAATTCATAATTCCTTCCTTCCTGTTCGGCCTCGCAGCTTCATATGCTGTGTCTTCTCTGGTCACTGCCCCTGTAACTCGCTTCAGCCTATTTATCTCAACTTCTAGGACCCTTATCTTGGCTACTGCAGTTTCGACTTGTGCCTCCCAATTCTTTGTCTCCTTCTCCAACCTCTTTTCCAATTTCACAGAGAGCTCTTTCTCCATTTTTTCAGAAAGCTCTCCTAATTTTCTCTCCCACTCTTGTTCCATCCTTTTCCACTGCTCCTCCATCCACTCCTCCCTACCAGAACCATTCTCATCTGATCCTTGGTTCCTGCGAGTCCCCACCATTTTTTTTTTTGTGAGAGAAGAGAGAAGGGAAAGGTAGAAGGAGAGAGAGAGGGGAAGAGTGAGAAGGGAAAGGGGGAGAGAGAGTGTGAGAGGGGGAAAGAGAGAGTGTGTGTGTAGGTGTGTGTGTGTGTGTGTGTGTGTGTGTGTGTGTGTGTGTGTGTGTGTGTGTGTGTGTGTGTGTGTGTGTGTGTGTGTAGGTGTGTGTGTAGGTGTGTGTGTGTAGGTGTGTAGGTTGTGTGTAGGTGTGTGTGTGTGTGTGTGTGTGTGTGTGTGTGTGTGTGTAGGTTGTGTGTGTGTGTGTAGGTTGTGTGTGTGTGTAGGGTGTGTGTTTAGGGTGTGTGTGTAGGGTGTGTGTGTAGGGTGTGT
This sequence comes from Cherax quadricarinatus, assembly GCF_026875155.1. Lineage (NCBI taxonomy): Eukaryota > Metazoa > Arthropoda > Malacostraca > Decapoda > Parastacidae > Cherax > Cherax quadricarinatus. The sequence goes on along the minus strand of NC_069487.1, from coordinate 8,332,086 downwards.
GTGTAGGGTGTGTGTGTAGGGTGTGTGTGTAGGGGTGTGTGTGTGTGTGTGTGTGTGTGTGTGTGTGTGTGTTGTGTGGTGTGTGTGTGTGTGTGTGTGTGTGTGTGTGTGTGTGTCTGTGCCCCCATATGTACGCGTGCGTGCGCTACCCAGCAAAAGAATTCAGAGAACTTTGTTGTATATACTTATTTATCTATTCACAGTTAATCTACCAAACAGAATAATATAGTTTCTCAGAGTCTGGATAAATCCGGTGCTGGAAATATTCTGTTTGGTTTTAAGTGGTCAAATACCGAAGTCGAGGACTATCTACAGGTCGGGAATATTTCAGAGGATGTTGACAAATCAGGGGAGTAAGAATTTAGACTTTGTCCCCTGGTGTACATCACATACCACTGCTGTTACTACACACTTCTTTGCACTCATGCCAGCCTCTAGCTTCCAAAAAATAAAATACATTTATTACTGTAGAAAAACAGTATAAAACTTCACAATTGAAGGTTAACACCTACGGGTCATTTTTCGAGCATTTATATCACGCTTCTATATGTATGCATAGGCTGGTCAGCCGGTATAATAGAGCCTTAGTAGAACTAGTGATGTATACAGAAGGCGCCGCAAGTCGCGAGATATACACTGCACACTAGCATTTCAACTCTCAGACCTTGTTAATTCCTACACGTCAAGACTAGAATCACTGTGAGTGGTTCTTGATCCTCCTGATGACATGTGTATGATCCTTGATGTGTCTGCTGTCAGTCATGTGTTGACAACTGCAGCAGCAAGACATTTAAAGGTGATAGTTTATCGTAGCTTTTATCCCATTTCTCTCACTGTAACTTCAAAAAGTTTTTAGTCTAGACCTTGTTGTGGAAATATATTGACTCGATTTTCTGAAAGGAACAGCTAGAGACAAGGAAACACAAAGATCTACCGAGGAACCAGCATCAATCACATGAGGCTGGAAGGATTTCCTTTGACATGACAACAAGACTGAACTGTCATATTAAAATTTACTCTCCAAGTCATACAAAGTTGACAAAATGATTGCGATACAGATATTGAACATAATCTTAGTATTCAACAACAAGCTGATGTTCACTCGCTTGCTCACTGCATCTATGAAGAACACGACACCAACTTGTTGCTAAATGCAACACACGCATGAGGTTAAGGGCTATAAGAGGATCCTGATGCCTATTGTTGATACTAATGTGGTGGTGTAATCTGTGATGGTGGTTCAGTTAGTGTTGAGCTGTGGCTTGCAGTGTAACAGGCATAGATTTCTGATACTTGCCCTCTGACAAAAGTGCTGCCTGTCTAAGCCTAGAAAATTCAGTAGTTCTTCCATTGTTACACCAGTTACAGGAAGTGACGCGCTGTTAACTTGTAGAATATGGTACAAGAAACGCCTGGATTACTTGAAATACATTCCCAGAACTCGTAAACTACTGACACCAAAACAAATGCCACAAAATTCATTTTGGAACAGACTGTGTCTGGCACAGAAAGATATTACATATTGCTCTGCGATTGCAAAAATGTGTGTACCAAATTCATCAAGGCAAGAAAACAATGCAAAAAAAAAAAAAAAAATTGTGCAGTGGAAATTTTAGCTAGTCTGCACTGTAAGAACAGGTGACAACAGCCGTGTATCAGGGTGGAGACACGAGGACACACACTGATCCCGTGGCCTCTACTTCCATGTCTAACACATAACATAAGAACATAACATAAGAAAGGAGGGACACTGCAGCAGGCCTGTTGGCCCATACTAGGCAGGTCCTTTACAATTCATCCCACTAACAAACATTTGACCAACCCAATTTTCAATGCCACCCAAGAAATAAGCTCTGATGTGAAAGTCCCACTCAAATCCAACCCCTCCCACTCATGTACTTATCCAACCTAAATTTGAAACTACCCAAAGTCCTAGCCTCAATAACCCAACTAGGTAGACTGTTCCACTCATCAACTACTCTATTTCCAAATCAATACTTTCCTATGTCCTTTCTAAATCTAAACCTGTCTAATTTAAATCCATTACTGCGGGTTCTCTCTTGGAGAGACACCCTGAAGACCTTATTAATATCCCCTTTATTAATACCTATCTTCCACTTATACACTTCGATCAGGTCTCCCCTCATTCTTCGTCTAACAAGTGAATGTAACTTAAGAGTCTTCAATCTTTCTTCATAAGGAAGATTTCTAATGCTATGTATTAAATTAGTCATTCTACGCTGAATGTTTTCTAACGAATTTATGTCCATTCTGTAATATGGAGTTTTTATCAACCAAACCATTCTAGATACAACTACTAGAAGCCTCTCACTGTTGCTAGGAACTAATCCCCACGCTTGACAATACTACTAGAAGCCTCTCATTGTTGCTAGGAACTAGCTGCCTGGAGATGCAAGAAGGGATAACTGAAAACATGCAACTGCAAGGATAACTTTCAATACATCTCGTTACACCTTGTGTGTAGCTAAGTACACCTTGAACAGTGAAGCTCGGTGTACCTTCACCTGTGTAATTCAGTACATCATTACTTGTACCGCGTATTACCAGGAAGTTTAATATTGTGAGATCACCTCTGTGCCTACCTGATCTCTGGTGCACTCAAATTATTTACTGCTGCGTGTATAAACACACACACAGACAGGCAGGCAGACGCAGACACACACACACACACACACACACACACACACACACACACACACACACACACACACACACACACATGATAACGTATAAAATACTAAGAGGCATTGACAAGGTGGACAAGGATCGAATGTTTCAGAGATGGGATACAGAAACAAGGGGACACAATTGGAAGCTGAAAACCCAGATGAGTCATAGGGATATTAGGAAGTATTTTAGTTTTAAAGTTGTCAGGAACTGGAATAATCTGGAGAGTGAAGTAGTGGAAGCAAGTTCCATAAATAGCTTTAAGAAGAGGTATGACAAATATCATGGAGCAGGGAGAGAGTGAATTAGTATCGACCAATGAAGAGGCGGGGCCAGGAGCTGTGACTCGACCCCTGCAACCACATATAGGTGAATACACACACACACACACACACACACACACATCAGAATAGCCTGGCTGACTATTTGTTGTCCAGTAATAAACGTCAAATAAAAGTCTATCTCTTAAAAAGTTTTGGTGTGTGTTTTATATTTTTTAAACACTATCTCACACCGATATTAAGCTTAAATAGATTTATTTCAACGAATTAAATTTATTTATGATTAAGCATCTGAAATAATTTACCAACTTCACCCAGCTTGGTTAAAATTAACTTAATCTAGCTTAATGCGACCCAGTCTATTATGGTTCAACCTAAACAGAATTAGTATTATTGAATATCACCACAGAAAAGGTCGAAATATTCAGTTTACTCTTCCAAAATGGACTTTATTCCGTTTCTATCAGTGAAATATATTATTTTCATGATGTCCAGACTTGTTAATGGAGAATTTGTGCAACAGAGAATTTACACTCGGATTGAATGGAAAACAGTGTTTTTTAAGACAAGATAAACGCTTGGTAAGTACCGAGGCACCCAGCGGCATAGTGCCAGCTACCGGCATAGTGCCACCTACTGGCATAATGCCACCTACCGGCATAGTGCCACCCACTGGCATAGTGCCATCTACCGGCATAGTGCCAGCTACCGGCATAGTGCCACCTACTGGCATAGTGCCACCTACCGGCATAGTGCCACCCACTGGCATAGTGCCACCTACCGGCATAGTGCCAGCTACCGGCATAGTGCCACCTACTGGCATAGTGCCACCTACCGGCATAAGTGCCACCCACTGGCATAGTGCCAGGGTACCGGCATAGTGCCACCTACCCCGGCATATATGCCACCTACCGGCATAGTGCCACTACCGGCATAGTGCCACCTACTGGCATAGTGCCAGCTACCGGCATAGTGCCACCTACTGGCATAATGCCACTTACCGGCATAGTGCCACCCACTAGCATAGTGCCACCTACCGGCATAGTGCCAGCTACCGGCATAGTGCCACCTACTGGCATAATGCCACCTACGGCATAGTGCCACCCACGGCATAGTGCCACCTACCGGCATAGTGCCAGCTACCGGCATAGTGCCACCTACTGGCATAGTGCCACCTACCGGCATAGTGCCACCTACTGGCATAGTGCCAGCTACCGGCATAGTGCCACCTACTGGCATAATGCCACCTACCGGCATAGTGCCAGCTACCGGCATAGTGCCACCTACTGGCATAGTGCCAGCTACCGGCATAGTGCCACCTACTGGCATAATGCCACTTACCGGCATAGTGCCACCCACTAGCATAGTGCCACCTACCGGCATAGTGCCAGCTACCGGCATAGTGCCACCTACTGGCATAGTGCCACCTACCGGCATAGTGCCACCCACTGGCATAGTGCCACCTACCGGCATAGTGCCAGCTACCGGCATAGTGCCACCTACTGGCATAGTGCCACCTACCGGCATAGTGCCACCTACTGGCATAGTGCCAGCTACCGGCATAGTGCCACCTACTGGCATAATGCCACCTACCGGCATAGTGCCAGCTACCGGCATAGTGCCACCTACTGGCATAGTGCCAGCTACCGGCATAGTGCCACCTACTGGCATAATGCCACCTACCGGCATAGTGCCACCTACCGGCATAGTGCCAGCTTTTAGCCATTACCTTGAGATCAATACCTGCCTGGCATTCCCCAGCCTACTTACCATAGCATACTACTTAGCCATTTTCCCAAGTATACTACTTATTTACCTAAGTATACTACTTATTTACCCAAGTATACTACTTATTTACCCAAGTATACTACTTATTTACCCAGGTATACTACTTATTTACCCAGGTATACTACTTATTTACCCAGGTATACTACTTATTTACCCAAGTATACTACTTATTTACCCAAGTATACTACTTATTTACCCAGGTATACTACTTATTTACCCAAGTATACTACTTATTTACCCAAGTATACTACTTATTTACCCAAGTATACTACTTATTTACCCAGGTATACTACTTATTTACCCAGGTATACTACTTATTTACGCAGGTATACTACTTAATCATTCACTGTAGCACATTGCCTTGTCACTTACCATAGTATATTACCTTGTCTCTTCTTTCGTGAGGGAGGGGGAGAGGACAGGGATGGGGGAGGGAGGGAGGGAAGAGGAGAGGGCGGGGAGAAGAGGGAAGGGGATACTTTTATGATGGTAAAGGCTCTTAATCAAAGGGTTAAACCTGACTAGACAACTATATTTAAAACTTCAATTAGCACTAATATGGAGACACTCAACAGGAACTAAGATTGCAAGTCACTCCCCCTTTGGATGGCCACACTCAGGTTCTGGAACAGGAAAATTGCAACTCTTGAAACTCCAGTAGTGTTGATGAGCTAGTAACCCAGTTCACTGGGAGAGCCTGTTGCATACTTGTCCCAGTGTGCACGGGTCTTCCATCCTCCCGGCACGAAGTGGTACTGATGGCCCAAGTCTCTATATCTGCTTGGGGCCCAATCCCTTGACCCTTTATGTATCTGTAATGTTGAGGTACAGTCCCTGGACCCATTATGTACCTCTGTATTCTTTTGACTACCGCCCACAGGATGGGTATGGGGTGCACAATGAAGATATTAAACTAAAAAAAACTAAACCTATATCTGCAGAGTTTAACTTGTCCCTATGATCAGTAGCACCTCCGTCTTAACCAACACTAAAACATGTGTAAGTTATTGTCACAGTAGATGTTCAGACACAGACAGACAGACAGACACACACAGACACACACACACACACACACACCACACACACACACACACACACACACACACACACACACACACACACACACACAGGCACACCTGCTGGGACATTCTGGAGTGCAGGTCTTGAATACTACATAATCTTATGAAAAATGCAGCGAGGCGGAAGCTCTTCCCCTTACCCCAAGCTCTCACGTTTTATGGTATGAAGGAGCACTTTGAGGGAGGGAGGGAGGGAGGGAGAGAGAGAGAGAGAGGAGAGAGAGAGAGAGAGAGAGAGAGAGAGAGAGAGAGAGAGAGAGAGAGAGAGAGAGAGAGAGAGAGAGAGAGAGAGAGAGAGAGAGAGAGAGACTGTTATGGAGTTGTCCGGTGTAATGGCTAGCACACTTTACTCTCAAGCAAGAAATACAATGCCAGGAAACCCAGGCAAAAGCTCTTTACCCTATTGCCCGAGAGCAGCTACCAGCAGTGATTGCCCGAGAGCAGCTACCAGCAGTGATTGCCCGAGTGCAGCTACCAGCAGTGATTGCCCGAGTGAAGCTACCAGCAGTGATTGCCCGAGTGAAGCTACCAGCAGTGATTGCCCGAGAGCAGCTACCAGCAGTGATTGCCCGAGTGAAGCTACCAGCAGTGATTGCTCGAGTGAAGCTACCAGCAGTGATTGCCCGAGTGAAGCTACCAGCAGTGATTGCCCGAGTGCAGCTACCAGCAGTGATTGCCCGAGTGCAGCTACCAGCAGTGATTGCCCGAGTGAAGCTACCAGCAGTGATTGCCCGAGTGAAGCTACCAGCAGTGATTGCCCGAGTGCAGCTACCAGCAGTGATTGCCCGAGTGCAGCTACCAGCAGTGATTGCCCGAGTGAAGCTACCAGCAGTGATTGCCCGAGTGCAGCTACCAGCAGTGATTGCCCGAGTGCAGCTACCAGCAGTGATTGCCCGAGAGCAGCTACCAGCAGTGATTGCCCGAGAGCAGCTACCAGCAGTGATTGCCCGAGAGCAGCTACCAGCAGTGATTGCCCAAGAGCAGCTACCAGCAGTGATTGCCCGAGTGCAGCTACCAGCAGTGATTGCCCGAGAGCAGCTACCAGCAGTGATTGCCCGAGTGAAGCTACCAGCAGTGATTGCCCGAGTGCAGCTACCAGCAGTGATTGCCCGAGTGCAGCTACCAGCAGTGATTGACCGAGTGCAGCTACCAGCAGTGATTGCCCGAGTGAAGCTACCAGCAGTGATTGCCCGAGTGCAGCTACCAGCAGTGATTGCCCGAGTGCAGCTACCAGCAGTGATTGCCCGAGAGCAACTACCAGCAGTGATTGCCCGAGAGCAGCTACCAGCAGTGATTGCCCGAGAGCAGCTACCAGCAGTGATTGCCCGAGAGCAGCTACCAGCAGTGATTGCCCGAGTGCAGCTACCAGCAGTGATTGCCCGAGAGCAGCTACCAGCAGTGATTGCCCGAGTGCAGCTACCAGCAGTGATTGCCCGAGTGCAGCTACCAGCAGTGATTGCCCGAGAGCAGCTACCAGCAGTGATTGCCCGAGTGCAGCTACCAGCAGTGATTGCCCGAGTGCAGCTACCAGCAGTGATTGCCCTAGTGCAGCTACCAGCAGTGATTGCCCGAGTGCAGCTACTAGCAGTGATTGCCCGAGTGCAGCTACCAGCAGTGATTGCCCGAGTGCAGCTACTAGCAGTGATTGCCCGAGTGCAGCCACCAGCAGTGATTGCCCGAGTGCAGCTACCAGCAGTGATTGCCCGAGTGCAGCTACCAGCAGTGATTGCCCAAGTGCAGCTACCAGCAGTGATTGCCCGAGTGCAGCCACCAGCAGTGATTGCCCGAGTGCAGCCACCAGCAGTGATTGCCCGAGTGCAGCTACCAGCAGTGATTGCCCGAGTGCAGCTACCAGCAGTGGTTGCCCGAGTGCAGCTACCAGCAGTGATTGCCCGAGTGCAGCCACCAGCAGTGATTGCCCGAGTGCAGCTACTAGCAGTGATTGCCCGAGTGCAGCTACTAGCAGTGATTGCCCGAGTGCAGCTACCAGCAGTGATTGTGTAGCTGCAGGTTCACGGGTCAAATACTATCATATACCAGAGGGTCAAATACTGCCATATACCAGAGGGTCAAATACTGCCATATATCAGAGGGTCAAATAATGCCATATACCAGAGGGTCAAATACTGCCATATACCAGAGGGTCAAATACTGCCATATACCAGAGGGTCAAATACTGCCATATACCAGAGGGTCAAATAATGCCATATACCAGAGGGTCAAATACTGCCATATACCAGAGGGTCAAATACTGCCATATACCAGAGGGTCAAATACTGCCATATACCAGAGGATCAAATACTGCCATATACCAAAGGGTCAAATACTGCCATATACCAAAGGGTCAAATACTGCCATATACCAGAGGGTAAAATACTGCCATATACCAGAGGGTCAAATACTGCCATATACCAAAGGGTCAAATACTGCCATATACCAGAGGGTAAAATACTGCCATATACCAGATGATCAAATACTGCCATATAACAAGGGGGCTCCAATACCGGGGTGTAAATGGGACACACATTGTAATACATTGTGAGGTTCAAATACCAGGATATACCACTGGTATATCCTAGTATTGGCGAGAAAACTGCTCTTAGCGGATATATAAAGAAATATTCTTGTTTGTGCATTGTATTATATATGTGCATTGTATTATATATGTGCATTGTATTATATATGTGCATTGTATTATATAGTTTATCACGAAATATACGTGTAGGATATACTACAGAGTAAATTTCCAATCTTTAAATAATATATGAATTATACCTGATATATTTCAGTTATATTAACTAAGAAATAAAGATACTCAAGTGTTACACCTGTGTTTTATTCATCAATATCCTCAGGTGTTACACCTGTGTTACATCAGTAAAGATGCTCAGGTGTTACACCTGTCTTATTCATCAACGTGATGGTATCGTAAACCACTGAATCTTTCAGTTTTTATTTTTATTTAAAGTTCTCAGTGGAACTTGTGTATTACCCCGCTGAGCTGTGACCCTGTGACCTTTTCCTTGTCTCGATAGCGACCAAACATGAATATTTCAGCGTTATCGCATATTATGTTAGTTGGAAGTTTAAAGGTAATAACTTAATGGTCGTGGGAGGTTTACTGAGTGGTTAGTTAATTGGGTTTAAAGCCCATCGACTAAACCAGAATCATTAAGGGTAATAATGGTAGAATTATCAACAAAATGTTAGGTAAATGAACATAGATGCAACCAATGTGGCATTTTATTGTGGCAACGTTTCGCTCTCCAGGAGCTTTATAAAGTTCCTGGAGAGCGAAACGTTGCCACAATGTCACATTAGTTGGATCTGTGTTCATTTACCTAACAGGGTCATTAAGGCTGCAAGTCACCTGTTCACCACCAGTCAATACTGTAATCTTTCAAAGGGACAACATTCTCATCTATGTGGTTATAAAAGTCCTCTTGGTAGATTATAATATCTAACAATGTCTTCGCGAGAATCATGGGAGCGAGATACTTCCATATTAACTTGCAAATGTGGCCACTGTGTGTTCCAGGCTAACCTTCCTACTGCATAGAAATATACCTAATTACTTTAGCAGCCAAGAGGCTGAGCCTGTAATTGTTGGGTGACCAATAATGTTATGGTGATTGACCATCTTTATTGCCCCCTCATACAGGACCACTTGCATATCATACAGGATCACTTGCATACTCACGCAGGATCAGTTGCAGACCAACAAGGCACTATTGAATATTTTACATAATTCGCAAAAATTCAAGATGGCAGCAACGAAAATGTATCAGTTTTGGTCATTACTTCTGTTTTAATACAAATCTTTAATGGTTCAAACGTCTAAATCTATGTGAAGTGTTAATAGCATTACTGGATGACTACAGAAACCATCATATGGGGAAACAAAGCTACATTATGGTTCTAGGCAGTGAACTCCCGAATACCAGATACTGTGACAGATGGAGCTCAGTTGATCTACCATGTATCCTGACGTCATGCAGGAACTTTTCAAACACCTGCAGCAAACACAGCATCAATACATTATTCAATCAGGGTGATAAATATCTGCAGCTTCCAGGTACGTACGTTATCGCAGCTTGTGTCGTACAGTATATTGAAGGCAAAGCTAAAACCTTATAATCTTTAAAGATAAATTCCCGTAACTGGGTACTATACAAGGGAAAGCTGCTGCGTCACACACTGGTAACCTTCATTCTGAGACAGAGTTTTCAATGCTTTTTATTTATTCCAGTTTGTTACTCAGACGAACCAACTGTTTTGAAAATTTATGAAGAAAGGAGCAGCACCATCAATCAGGACCCTTCCGTGACTCATGAGAACCTGGTGTTCCCACTCCAACGAGTCCATCTTTAAGGTATACTACTTTAAAAAGCTAAAGATATGCAACACTTAGGTTATGGAAGTTGATTGAAAAATAATTGATAGTCCCCTTGTGTCTGTCTTCAGTTCTGGTCCTGTTTGCACTCCACTGGTGAATGTTGTCGCTTGCAACTGCTAACCTCAAAAGGCATATGTACAAATAGATGTAGCTGTTTTTTCTGATGATATATCATGCGAAACTATTGTCACTGCTCAGCTACTGAGGTGTGTAAGTAGTCCTTCACTGCTCAGCTACTGAGGTAAGTAGTCCTTCACTGCTCAGCTACTGAGGTAAGTAGTCCTTCACTGCTCAGCTACTGAGGTAAGTAGTCCTTCACTGCTCAGCTACTGAGGTAAGTAGTCCTTCACTGCTCAGCTACTGAGGTAAGTAGTCCTTCACTGCTCAGCTACTGAGGTAAGTAGTCCTTCACTGCTCAGCTACTGAGGTAAGTAGTCCTTCACTGCTCAGCTACTGAGGCGTGTAAGTAGTCCTTCACTGCTCAGCTACTGAGGTAAGTAGTCCTTCACTGCTCAGCTACTGAGGTGTGTAAGTAGTCCTTCACTGCTCAGCTACTGAGGTAAGTAGTCCTTCACTGCTCAGCTACTGAGGCGTGTAAGTAGTCCTTCACTGCTCAGCTACTGAGGTAAGTAGTCCTTCACTGCTCAGCTACTGAGGTGTGTAAGTAGTCCTTCACTGCTCAGCTACTGAGGTAAGTAGTCCTTCACTGCTCAGCTACTGAGGTGTGTAAGTAGTCCTTCACTGCTCAGCTACTGAGGTAAGTAGTCCTTCACTGCTCAGCTACTGAGGTAAGTAGTCCTTCACTGCTCAGCTACTGAGGCGTGTAAGTAGTCCTTCACTGCTCAGCTACTGAGGTAAGTAGTCCTTCACTGCTCAGCTACTGAGGCGTGTAAGTAGTCCTTCACTGCTCAGCTACTGAGGCGTGTAAGTAGTCCTTCACTGCTCAGCTACTGAGGCGTGTAAGTAGTCCTTCACTGCTCAGCTACTGAGGTAAGTAGTCCTTCACTGCTCAGCTACTGAGGTTGTGGTAAGTAGTCCTTCACTGCTCAGCTACTGAGGTAAGTAGTCCTTCACTGCTCAGCTACTGAGGTAAGTAGTCCTTCACTGCTCAGCTACTGAGGTAAGTAGTCCTTCCATGCTCAGCTGACTGAGGTATTAGTCCTCACTTGCTCAGCTATGAGGTAAGTAGTCCTTCACTGCTCAGCTACTGAGGCGTGTGTAAGTAGTCCTTCCACTGCTCAGCTACTGAGGTAAGTAGTCTTCACTGCTCAGCTACTGAGGCGTGTAAGTAGTCCTTCACTGCTCAGCTCACTGACGGTAAGTAGTCCTTTTACTGCTCAGCTACTGAGGGCGGGGGAAGAGCCCCTTTACTGCTCAGCTACTGAGGTAAGTAGTCCTTTTCACTGCTCAGCTACGAGGCGTGTAAGTAAATCCTTCACTGCTCAGCTAACTGAGGTAAATAGTCCTTCACTGCTCAGCTACTGAGGCGTGTAAGTAGTCCTTCACTGCTCAGCTACTGAGGTAAGTAGTCCTTCACCTGCTCAGCTACTGAGGCGTGTAAGTAGTCCTTCACTGCTCAGCTACTGAGGTAAGTAGCCTTCACTGCTAGCTACTAGGCGTGTTAAGTAGTCCTTCACTGTCTCAGCATGAGGCGGTGTAAGTAGTCCTTCACTGCTCAGCTACTGAGGTAAGTAGTCCTCAAATGCTCAGCTACTGAGGTGTAAAGTTTTTCCTTCACTGCTCAGCTACTGAGGTGTTAAGTAGTCCCTTCAAGCTCAGCTATGAGGAAGTAGTCCTTCACTTGCTCAGCTACTGAGGGAAGAGTCCTTCATGCCCCAGCAAATGAGGTGTTAAGTAGTCTTCACTGCTCAGCTACTGAGGTAAGTAGTCCTTCACTGCTCAGCTACTGAGTTGTAAGTAGTCCTTCACTGCTCAGCACTGAGGGCGTGTAAGTAGTCCTTCACTGCTCAGCACTGAGGTGTGTAAGTAGTCCTTCACTGCTCACTCTGAGGTAAGTAGTCTTCATGCTCAGTACTGAGTAATAGTCCTTCACTGCCAGCTATGAGTAAGTAGTCCTTCACTCTCAGTACTGAGGAAGTATCCTTCCCCTGCTCAGCTACTGAGGTGTGTAAGTAGTCCTTCACTGCTCAGCTACTGAGGTAAAAGTTCCTTCACTGCTCAGCTACTGAGGTAAGTATCCCTTTACTGCTCACTATGAGGTAGTAGTCCTTCACTGCTCAGCTACTAGGCGTGTAAGTAGTCCTTCAATGCTCACTACTAGGTAAGATATTGCCTTTCCACGGGAAATACCGCTCAACTACTGAGGTAAGTAGTCCTTCACTGCTCAGCTACTGAGGTAAGTAAATCCTTCACTGCTCAGCTTTGACGGTAAAAGTAGTCCTTTTACTGCTCAGCTACTGTAAGAGTCAATGAAAAGAGGTAAGTACCTTCACTGCTCGCTACTGAGGGCGTGAATAGTTCCTTCAAATGCTCAGCTACTTTAGGTAAGTAGTCCTTCACTGCTCAGCTACTGAGGCGTGTTAAGTAGTCCTTCACTGCACAGCTACTGAGGTAAGTAGTCCTTCAAATGTCAGCTACTGAGGCGTGTAAGTAGTCCTTCCACTGCTCAGTACTGAGGGTAGTAGTCTCAGTCCTCATATGCCTTTAGCTCAGCTCTGGGGGTAAGTTAGCCTTCACGCTCAGCTACTGAGGTGTAAGTAGTCCTTCCCCTGCTCAGCTACTGAGGAAGTGTCCTTCACTCTCAGCTACTGGAGGTTTTAAGTAGTCCTTCACTGCTCACTACTGAGGTGTGTAGTAGTCCTTCACTGCTCAGCTACTGAGGTAAAATAGTCCTTCACTGCTCAGTACTGAGGCGTGTAAGTAGTCCTTCACTTGCTCAGCTACTTGAGGTAAGTAGTCCTTCACTGCTCAGCTAACTGAGGGTAAGTAGTCCTTCACTGCTCAGCTACTGAGGGTGTAAGTAGTCCTTCACTGCTAGCTACTGAGGTGTGAAGTAGTCCTTCACTGCTCAGCTACTGAGGTTTAATAGTCCTTCACTGCTCAGCTACTGAGGTGTCCTTTTATGTAAAGGGAGGTCCTTCACTGCTCAGCTACTGAGTGAAGTAGTCCTTCACTGTCTCAGCACTGAGGGTGAAGTAGTCCTTCACTGCTCAAGCTAACTGAGGTAAGTAGTCCTTCACTGCTCAGCTACCCGAGGTAAGTAGTCCTTCACTGCTCAGCTACTGGGGGGGTAAGTAGTCCTTCATGCTCGCTACTGAGGCGTGTAAGTAAGTTCCTTCACTGCTCAGTACTGAGGTAAGTAGTCCTTCCCCTGCTCAGCTACTGAGGTAAGTAGGGCCTTCACTGCTCAGCTACTGAGGTAAGTAGGGCCTTCCACTGCTCAGCTAATGAGGCGGGGTAAGTAGTCCTTTTGTCCATGGGGGAAGCATACCCGTGTCTGAGGTAGTTCCTCACGCTCAGCTACTGAGGTAAGTAGTCCTTCACTGCACAGCTACTTTAGGGTGTAAGTAGTCCTTCACTGCTCAGCTACCCGAGGTAAGTAGTCCCTTCACTGCTCAGCTACTGAGGTAAGTAGTCCTTCACTGCTCAGCTACTGGGTGGGGAGTTTGGGGAAGTAGTCCTTCAAATGCTCAGCTACTGAGGTAAGTAGTCCTTCACTGCTCAGCTACTGAGGTAAGTTTGTCCTTCACTGCTCAGCTACTGAGGGTGTAAGTAGTCCTTCACTGCTCAGCTACTGAGGTTTAAATAGTCCTTCACTGCTCAGCTACTGAGGTGTTAAGTAGTCCTTCACTGCTCAGCTACTGAGGTAAGTAGTCCTTTCACTGCTCAGCTACTGAGGCGTGTAAGTAGTCCTTCACTGCTCAGCTACTGAGGTAAGTAGTCCTTCACTGCTCAGCTAAATGAGGTAAGTAGTCCTTCACTGCCCCAGCTACTGAGGTAAGTAGTCCTTCACTGCTCAGCTACTGGGGGTAAGTAGTCCTTCACTGCCCCAGCTACTGAGGTAAGTAGTCCTTCACTGCTCAGCTACTGAGGGGTGTAAGTAGTCCTTCACTGCTCAGCTACTGAGGCGTGTAAGTAGTCCTTCACTGCTCAGCTACTGGGGCGTGTAAGTAGTCTTCACTGCTCAGCTACTGGGTGTGTAAGTGCTTCCTTTACTGCTCGCTACTGAGGCGTGTAAGTAGTTTCCCTTTACTGCTCAGCTTTCTGAGGCGTTGTAGTAGTCCCTTTAATGCTAGCTACTGAGGCGTGTAAGTAGTCCTTCACTGCTCAGCTACTGAGGTAAGTAGTCCTTCACTGCTCAGCTACTGGGTGTGTAAGTAGTCCTTAATGCTTTAGCTACTGAGGTAAATAGTCCCTTCACTGCTCAGTACTGAGGTAAGTAGTCCTTCATGCTCAGTACTGAGGTAAGTAGCCTTCATGCTCAGCTATGAGGTAAGTAGTCCTTCACTGCTCAGCTACTGAGGTAAGTAGTCCTTCACTGCTCAGCTACTGAGGCGTGTAAGTAGTCCTTTACTGCTCAGTACTGAGGTAAGTAGTCCTTCACTGCTCAGCTACTGAGGTAAGTAGTCCTTAACTGCTCAGTACTGAGGTAAGTAGTCCTTCACTGCTCAGCTACTGAGGCGTGTAAGTAGTCCTTTACTGCTCAGCTACTGAGGTAAGGGAGTCCTTCCCCTGCTCAGCTACTGAGGGTGTAAGTAGTCCTTCATGCCTCAGCTATGAGGTAAGTAGTCCTTCACTGCTAGCTACTGAGGTGTGTAAGTAGTCCTTCACTGCTCAGCTACTGAGGCGTGTAAAGTAGTCCTTCACTGCCCCAGCTACTGGGTAAGTAGTCCTTCATGCTCAGTATGAGGTAAGTGTCCTTCACTGCCTCAGCTACTGAGGTAAGTAGTCCTTCCCCTGCTCAGCTACTGAGGTGTGTAAGTAGTCCTTCATGCTCAGCTTTCTGAGGTGTGTAAAATAGTCCCTTTACTGCTAGCTATGAGGTGTGTAAGTAGTCCTTCACTGCTCAGCTACTGAGGTAAGTAGTCCTTCATGGGTCAGCTACTGAGGTAAGTAGTCCTTCACTGCCTCAGCTACTGAGGTAAGTGTCCTTCACTGCTCAGCTACTGAGGCGTGTAAGTAGTCCTTTACTGCTCAGCTACTGAGGTAAGTAGTCCTTCATGCTCAGCTACTGAGGCGTGTAAGTAGTCCTTCACTGCTCAGCTACTGAGGTAAATAGTCCTTCACTGCTCAGCTACTGAGGCGTGTAAGTTTGTCCTTTCATGCCTCAGCTACTGAGGTGTGTAAGTAGTCCTTCATGCTCAGCTACTGAGGTAAGTAGTCCTTCACTGCTCAGCTACTGAGGTGTTGTAAGTAGTCCTTCACTGCTCAGCTACTGAGGGCGTTTTAAGTAGTCCTTCACTGCTCAGCTACTGAGGTAAGTAGTCCTTCACTGCCCCCAGCTACTGAGGTGTGTAAGTAGTCCTTCATCTCAGCTACTGAGGTGTGTAAGTAGTCCTTCACTGCTCAGTAAATGAGGTAAGTAGTCCTTCACTGCTCAGCTACTGAGGTAAGTAGTCCTTCACTGCTCCAGCTACTGAGGTTTTGTAAGTAGTCCTTCACTGCTCAGCTACTGAGGTGTGTAAGTAGTCCTTCACTGCTCACTATGAGGTGTGTAAGTAGTCCTTCACTGCTCAGTACTGAGGTGTGTAAGTAGTCCTTCACTGCTCAGCTACTGAGGGGGTGTAAGTAGTCCTTCACTGCTCAGCTACTGAGGTGTGTAAGTAGTCCTTCACTGTCAGCTATGAGGTAAGTAGTCCTTCACTGCTCAGCTACTGAGGTAAGTAGTCCTTCACTGCTCAGCTACTGAGGCGTGTAAGTGTCCCTTTACTGCTCAGCTACTGAGGTAAGTAGTCTTCATGCTCAGCTTCTGAGGCGTGTAAGTAGTCCTTCATGCTCAGCTACTGAGGTAAGTAGTCCTTCACTGCTCAGCTACTGAGGCGTGTAAGTAGTCCTTCACTGCTCAGCTACTGAGGCGTGTAAGTAGTCCTTTTATGCTCAGCTACTGAGGCGTGTAAGTAGTCCTTCACTGCTCAGCTACTGAGGCGTGTAGTAGTCCTTCACTGCCCCAGCTATG
>NC_069487.1:8293218-8305718 GCF_026875155.1 Cherax quadricarinatus | reverse complement strand
ACAGCAGTGTTTCCCGAACGTCTGTAGTAATGTTTATAACAGCAGTGTTGCCAAAACGTCTGTAATGTTTATAACAGCAGTGTTGCCCAGAACGTCTGTTGTAATGTTTATAAACGCAGTGTTGTTAGAACGTCTGTTGTAATGTTTATAACAGCAGTGTTGCCAGAGCGTCTGTAGTAATGTTTATAACAGCGTGTTGCCAGAAGTCTGTAGTAATGTTTATAACAGCAGTGTGTTGCCAGAGCGTCTGTAGTAATGTTTATAAAAAGCAGTGGTTGCCAGAACGTCTGTATAATGGTTTATAACAGCAGGTTGCCAGAACGTCTGTAGTAATGTTTATAACAGCAGTGTTTCCAACGTCTGTAGTAATGTTTATAACAGCAGTGTTGCCAGAACGTCTGTAGTAATTTTTTATAACAGCAGTGTTGCCAGAACGTCTGTAGTAATGTTTATAACAGCAGTGTTGCCAGAACGTCTGTAGTAATGTTTATAACAGCAGTGTTGCCAGAACGTCTGTAGTAATGTTTATAACAGCATTTTTGCCAGAAAAGTCTGTAGTAATGTTTATAACAGCAGTGTTGCCAGAACGTCTGTAGTAATGTTTATAAACAGCAGTGTTGCCCGAACGTCTGTGTAATGTTTTTTAACAGCAGTGTTGCAGAACGTCTGTAATGTTTATAACAGCAGTGTTGCCAGAACGTCTGTAGTAATGTTTATAACAGCAGTGTTGCCAGAACGTCTGTAGTAATGTTTATAACAGCAGTGTTGCCAGAGCGTCTGTAGTAATGTTTATTAAAAGCAGTGTTGCCAGAACGTCTGTAGTAATGTTTATAACAGCAGTGTTGCCAGAACGTCTGTAGTAATGTTTATAACAGCAGTGTTGCCAGAGCGTCTGTAGTAATGTTTATAACAGCAGTGTTGCCAGAGCGTCTGTAGTAATGTTTATAAACAGCAGTGTTGCCAGAGCGTCTGTTTGTAAGTTTATAACAGCAGTGTTGCCAGAACGTCTGTAGTAATGTTTTATAACAGCATGTTGCCAGAAAAGTCTGTAATGTTTATAACAGCAGTGTTGCCAGAGCGTCTGTAGTAATGTTTATAACAGCAGTGTTGCCAGAACGTCTGTAGTAATGTTTATAACAGCAGTGTTGCCAGAACGTCTGTAGTAATGTTTATAACAGCAGTGTTGCCAGAACGTCTGTAATGTTTATAACAGCAGTGTTGCCAGAACGTCTGTAGTAATGTTTATAACAGCAGTGTTGCCAGAACGTCTGTAGTAATGTTTATAACAGCAGTGTTGCCAGAACGTCTGTAGTAATGTTTATAACAGCAGTGTTGCCAGAACGTCTGTAGTAATGTTTATAACAGCAGTGTTGCCAGAACGTCTGTAGTAATGTTTATAACAGCAGTGTTGCCAGAACGTCTGTAGTAATGTTTTATAACAGCAGTGTTGCCGAACGTCTGTAGTAATGTTTATAACAGCAGTGTTGCCAGAACGTCTGTAGTTTAAAGTTTATAAGCAGGGGTTGCCAGAACGTCTGTAGTAATGTTTATAACAGCGTGTTGCCCGAAAGTCTGTAGTAATGTTTATAACAGCAGTGTTGCCAGAACGTCTGTAGTAATGTTTATAACAGCAGTGTTGCCAGAACGTCTGTAGTAATGTTTATAACAGCAGTGTTGCCATATCTTGTACTGAATCATTTATCAAAATTATTAAAGTTCCAAATGAATGTCTTATTTCATCAGTGTCTCAATTAATATGCGCACTAATGTACGTGCTGACACTCATACTGTCAGTACAAGACATGCTGACACTCATACTGTCAGTACAAGACATGCGACACTCATACTGTCAGTACAAGGGCATGCTGACACTCATACTGTCAGTACAAGACATGCTGACACTCATACTGTCAGTACAAGACATGCTGACACTCATACTGTCAGTACAAGACATGCTGACACTCATACTGTCAGTTACAAGAAAATGCTGACACTCATACTGTCAGTACAAGACATGCTGACACTCATACTGTCAGTACAAGACATGCTGACACTCATACTGTCAGTACAAGACATGCTGACACTCATACTGTCAGTACAAGACATGCTGACACTCATACTGTCAGTACAAGACATGTGACACTCATACTGTCAGTACAAGACATGCTGACACTCATACTGTCAGTACAAGACATGCTGACATCATACTGTCAGTACAAGACATGTGACACTCATAATGTCAGTACAAGACATGCTGACACTCTTACTGTCAGTACAGACATGTGACACTCATACTGTCAGTACAAGACATGCTGACACTCATATGTCAGTACAAGACATGCTGACACTTTATACTGTCCCGTACAAGACATGCTGACAACTCATACTGTTCAGTACAAGACATGCTGACACTCATACTGTCAGTACAAGACATGCTGACATCATACTGTCAGTACAAGACATGCTGACACTCATACTGTCAGTACAAACATGCTGACACTCATACTGTCAGTACAAGACATGCTGACACTCATACTGTCAGTACAAGACATGCTGACACTCATACTGTCAGTACAAGACATGCTGACACTCATACTGTCAGTACAAGACATGCTGACACTCATACTGTCAGTACAAGACATGCTGACATCTACTGTCAGTACAAGACATGCTGACACTCATACTGTCAGTACAAGACATGCTGACACTCATACTGTCAGTACAAGACATGCTGACACTCATACTGTCAGTACAAGACACATGCTGACCCCTCAAAACTGTCAGTACAGGCACATGCTGACACTCAACTGTCAGTACAAGACACATGCTGACACTCATACTGTCAGTACAGGACACATGCTGACACTCATACTGTCTGTACAGGACACATGCTGACACTCATACTGTCTGTACAGGACACATGCTGACACTCATACTGTCAGTACAAGACACATGCTGACACTCATACTGTCAGTACAAGACACATGCTGACACTCATACTGTCAGTACAGGACACATGCTGACTCATACTGTCAGTACAGGACACATGCTGACTCATACTGTCAGTACAGGACACATGCTGACTCATACTGTCAGTACAAGACACATGCTGACACTCATACTGTCAGTACAGGACACATGCTGACACTCATACTGTCTGTACAGGACACATTCTGACACTATTACTGTCTGTACAGGACAAAATGCTGACACTCATACTGTCTGTACAGGAACACATGTGACACTAAAAATGTCTGTACAGGACACATGCTGACACTCATACTGTCTGTACAGGACACATGCTGACACTCATACTGTCTGTACAGGACACATGCTGACACTCGTACTGTCTGTACAGGACACATGCTGACACTCATACTGTCTGTACAGGACACATGCTGACATCATACTGTCTGTACAGGACACATTGCTGATACTCATACTGTCTGTACAGGACACTGCTGACACTCATACTGTCTGTACAGGACACATGCTGACACTCGTACTGTCTGTACAGGACACATGCTGACACTCATACTGTACAGGACACATGCTGACACTCATACTGTCAGTACAAGACACATGCTGACACTCATACTGTCAGTACAAGACACAGCTGACATCATACTGTCAGTAAGGACACATGCTGACTCATACTGTCAGTAACAGGACACATGCTGACTCATACTGTCAGTACATACACTGCTGACACTCATACTGTCAGTACAGGACACATGCTGACACTCATACTGTCTGTACAGGACACATTCTGACACTCATACTGTCTGTACAGGACACATGCTGACACTCATACTGTCTGTACAGGACACATTCTGACACTCATACTGTCTGTACAGGACACATGCTGACACTCATACTGTCTGTACAGGACACATGCTGACACTCATACTGTCTGTACAGGACACATGCTGACACTCGTACTGTCTGTACAGGACACATGCTGACACTCATACTGTCTGTACAGGACACATGCTGACACTCATACTGTCTGTACAGGACACATGCTGATACTCATACGGTCTGTTCAGGACACATGCTGACACTCATACTGTCTGTACAGGACACATGCTGACACTCGTACTGTCTGTACAGGACACATGCTGACACTCATACTGTCTGTACAGGACACATGCTGACACTCATACTGTCTGTACAGGACACATGCTGACACTCATACTGTTTGTACAGGACACATGCTGACACTCATACTGTCAGTACAGAATACATACTGACATACTGTCAGTACAGAATACATGCTGACACTCATATTGTCTGTACAGGACACATGTTACATGCTGAGACTGTCAGTACAGGGCACATGCTGACACTCATACTGTCAGTACAAAATACGTGCTGACACCCATACTGTCTGTAGAGAATACATGCTACATCATGACACTCATGCTGTCAGTACAGGACACATGCTGGCACTCATGCTGTCAGTACATGACACATGCTGACACTGTCAGCACGACACATGCTGACACTGTCAGTACATGGCACATGCTGACACTGTCAGTACATGACACATGCTGACACTGTCAGTACATGACACATGCTGACACTGTCAGTACATGGCACATGCTGACACTGTCAGTACATGGCACATGCTGACACTGTCAGTACATGACATGCTGGCACTCATCCTGTCAGTACATGACACATGCTGACACTGTCAGTACATGACACATGCTGACACTGTCAGTACATGACACATGCTGACACTGTCAGTACATGGCACATGCTGACACTCAGTACATGACACATGCTGGCACTCATCCTGTCAGTACATGACATGCTGACACTGTCAGTACATGACACATGCTGACACTGTCAGTACATGACACATGCTGACACTCAGTACATGACACATGCTGACACTGTCAGTACATGACACGCTGACACTGTCAGTACATGGGCACATGCTGACACTGTCCAGTACTGACACATGCTGACACTGTCAAATACATGACACATTGCTGACACTGTCAGTACATGGCACATGCTGACACTGTCAGTACAGGACACATGCTGACACTCAGTACATGACACATGCTGACACTGTCAGTACATGACACATGCTGACACTGTCAGTACATGACACATGCTGACACTCAGTACATGACACATGCTGGCACTGTCAGTACATGACACATGCTGACACTGTCAGTACATGACACATGCTGACACTGTCAGTACATGACACATGCGAAAACTCCGTACATGACACATGCTGACACTGTCAGTACATGACACATGCTGGGCACTGTCAGTACATGACACATGTGACACTGTCAGTACAGACACATGCTGACCACTGTCAGTACATGACATGCTGACACTGTCAGTACATGGCACATGTGACACTGTCAGTACATGACCCTGCTTGACTGGGCCCCGTGGGAAAACAAAGGTCTTTATTTTTTTAAGCGAAATGATGTTCTGGAAGCGGACTGGGGAGACAGAAAAAAATTTACTAAAATCAGAGATTCACAACTGCAAGTGTACACTTGAGAACCAATGTACCGAGTAAGTATCTTGGCGGTCATTTATATATAATAGGATCACAACCCCCGGCTTTCATGCTACCAAACGTACACGTGTTACTACACTGACATACCCCTAGGTAGTTACTGGTAAGAGGGTCTCGATTGCTAATATTGACAAAAAAAACATGGTAACACCTGTCTAAACCCCTCCCCTGGCCCCGTCTTTGATTAATTACAACAGGTTTTAACTTAAAAAAATTTTTGATTGGTGCGTCTTTGACTTCATTTACTAGGGCAAAAAAAAGTAACCCCCGCCGTAGCCTGGGTGGTCGTCGATTAACCATGAATAAACGTGTCTCAACCTAAATGGCTCATCTTTTGGAAATCAAAATTGCTTTAAGAATTCAAATGAAGTCAGTCCGAATGAGGCGATCTTGAAACCTGAAACCTACTGAACCCTTTCCCCGATAAAACATGTTAAAAACTAAGGTAGTTCAGTTTTTTACGCTCAGACCGTTCCCGAGGTTTGAGAAGAGTTTAAAAAGGGGGAAACCCGATGGGAAATGGTAGAAAACCCGGGAAGACATTATAACAACATGCAAAATACTCAGGGGACTTGATCGAGAGGCGGGAAACAGTACTTGAAGGTACAATTGGAAGTTAAAGATACATGAGGCACAGTGATGTCAGGAAATATTTCTTCATCCTTAGGGTAGTGAGGATGTCGAATAACCTGGAGGTAGTAGTAGCGGAGGCAGATTTCAAATATAGTTTTAAGACAAGGTATGACAGGACCCCACCAGGCTAGCAAGTAAATCTAGCAAGTTCAGAGGCAGGGCCAGGAGCTAAGAGTCGACTCCTGCAACCACAATTAGGCGAGTACAAACACACACTCACGAGCACCCAAACGCGCCCCCACACACGCATACACACGCATACACATTACACACACACACACACACACACACACACACACACACACACACACACACACACACACACACACACACACGCACGCCAGGAGCTGAGTCTCGACCCCTGCAACCACAATTAGGTGAGTACACACACACACACTGGTAAAATAAGATGTGAACCAGCACTCTGCCAGACGTGAGACCTCCAGGATATGTTTACCACACTCAAACATTTCAACCATTATTGAATTTCTGCTGCCATGTGCCGAGTGTACTGCTATTTTTGTAATCCTTTCTTAGTCTCTATGTATCTTTGTGTGCGTATATATATGTCGTGCCGAATAGGTAAAATTCGCGATTTTGACTTAAATATCAACACTCTTCTTGCCATATAAGGCAAGCGAAAATTTGTGTATATAATAATTTCGCAAAAATCATTCTGAACCGAACAAAAAATATTTAATTTTGTTTGTTTATTATTAAATTGTAAACTTATCTAAAATATATTTAGTTGGATTGGGCTAAATTAAATTGTGCTTATTATAATAAGGTTAAGTAAGTGAATGAATGAGGCTCTTTTTAGTAGTGGTAATATGTAGTGGGTAATATGTAGTGGTAATATGTAGTGGCAATTTGGTAATATATAGTGGTAATATATAGTGGTAATATATAGTGGTAATATGTAGTGGGTAATATGTAGTGGGTAATATATAGTGGGTAATATAGTGGGTAATATAGTGGGTAATATGTAGTGGGTAATATGTAGTGGGTAATATGTAGTGGGTAATATGTAGTGGGTAATATGTAGTGGGTAATATGTAGTGGGTAATATGTAGTGGGTAATATATAGTGGGTAATATATAGTGGGTAATATATAGTGGGTAATATATAGTGGGTAATATATAGTGGGTAATATATAGTGGGTAATATGTAGTGGGTAATATGTAGTGGTAATATGTAGGGGTAATATGTAGTGGGTAATATGTAGTGGGTAATATGTAGTGGGTAATATGTAGTGGGTAATATGTAGTGGGTAATATGTAGTGGGTAATATATAGTGGGTAATATATAGTGGGTAATATGTAGTGGGTAATATGTAGTGGGTAATATGTAGTGGGTAATATGTAGTGGGTAATATGTAGTGGGTAATATGTAGCGGGTAATATGTAGAAAGAAATGTTGCAACAGAGGTTTCCCCTGCAATGTCCCTCACTACACCAAAGTTTAACCTATGATTCAAAATCTGTCTTTCACACCTCTAAGCATAACTTTCTTCAAGTAGAAGTTTGGTGAACTATCATCTTGCAAACCTGAGCGCTCCCTCTGGACGCTTGCTAAAAATATCTCCCTTAACTTCTACCTTTCTTTCCTCATTTGTTGAATTCTGACAGCTCCTGAGCTGCTTCTTTCTTCATAATCCCATGTCTTCTTCACTATCTTTACGTTCAGCTTTCCTATCGGTAGACCCTCCTGTCTCTCTTCCGATTTGGCAGTTTACCTCATTTATCATGGTTAGTGTGACGTAAATCATGTGATCAGGCGTGTACCAATACTTGGCAAATTTTTCTCCTTACAAAAACATGTTCTCATAGTCTGGTTTAACCTATTGCACTACTGCATTATCTTTTAGTATTCCAAGAGTGGGGTTACTCTAATGTTAAGTTTCTTTAAGCACGTTGAATGCAGTAATGGTGATGAACCATGGTTTTACATGACTCTTTGGAGAGGATCTTCTAACATAAATAAGGTTTGAGAGATCACTAACTTCTGAACAGTTTAAAATCTATCGTCAGGGTACAGCATAAATATTTACTCTCCAAACTGTAAGCCTTTCCTCCTTGGCACTGTAAACAACGCTGAAGCTTCTCTGATGGATTCATCTTCGCTGCTGACGATAGCTGGGTTTGTGCCTCTTCCTCCCTCAAGTATTCCGCAATATTCTGGTTGCAGTCAACTCTACACTTGTGAAAGACCTTTCCAGTAAAGTCACTCCTCACCCGACTTGCACTTTTCTTCGCATTTGATGTATGAACCTCGTTTTTTCAGTTCTCAGAACGTCGTATTATGCTGTCGCCTCTTTCTTACGTCTGGTTTTAATTATATTTCAATGTTATAACTCAGTCATATTTAATTATACCCACCAACAGTTTTTGCTCATTACATTATAGAAAACTTCTACTCATTAGCAGATTCTGAAATTCTTATCTCAGACAAAAATCTTTCTAATTTGTAAGAGTCTGCTACTGCCAACAGCGCTTTTAAAAAAAGTTATGCGTTCTATTATCTAGCCTAGAATACTCCTCTCAAATCTAGAAAGTTTCCATTTTATCAGGGCTCTTGGCGCTTCTTAGAGTAAAGCATTTATCTCCTCAGTGCACCTGTGACTTCCCTGACACCTGTGATCTGCAGTCCTTCCTGGAGCACCCGGGCAGTTCTCTTCCAGACACTAACTAATGATTCCATTACATTTCCAGGGACGAGCATCTGTTCCACTGCTTTGGTTATGACGTTATACATTTAAATTTTTCCACTGATCAAAACAAAACGAGAATAAAGTGGGAAAAGGAAGCATAAAGGAGAGAGAGAAGTGAAAAAGAGGAAATGTAAAGAAGGAAAAGAGAAGGTAATAGTATGAAATGAAAAGACGAGGAAAATAGGTGAAGAGGGGGAAATGTAGAGAAGAGGTGAAGAGGTAAGAGGTATAGAAGGGTCAAAGAGGTAGAGATGAAAACAAAAATGAGGAAAGTTACAAGAAGAGACAACACAGATCCAGACCTGGTCTTCAAGATGATACTGGTAATCTAGATCAGTGGTCAATACTGGTGGTAATATAAGACCACTTCGGCGTGCCAGCTTAACTCTTGCGCAGAACTAAACTCCTTCCAGTACCTGTCCTCAAGAACCATAAAATGTTAGAGAACTCCATCCTAAGAACGAATGTGGAAGATTGTGATTTTAAGTGGTTTTTGACCAGAAGCACTGTTCACGTAGTCATGTGCCAGGACCACTTTAAGAGTGAACGTGACCCTGGACACGGTTCAAGTGGACTTGGCTACTTTCACTATGTTCAGTATCATACTTCAAAAGTGATACATTGGTTTAACAGTTCCAGTCAATGCTGACAATATATTTCGCGCATTTAAGCAAGTATCCAACTTATTCTCAAATTTACCTATGGTTTCCCTTCTCAGTTGCTTTCAGTCCATTACAAAAAAGTTTATTTAGCATCGTTGCACTTAAATCGTGTGTCTGGAATTTTGCAATCAATGTTGCAAGTTTGGTTTGGTAATATTAACGACTTTAAATAAGTCATCATTATTTCTTTAATTATTTTATGTACTTGTATTAGATACATCTTAATCTTGTGATGAATGGTTTGAAAAACCGACAAGTTGAAGATTGAGACACTTATGCAGCATATGGGAATCTTTATTCAGGAAACGTTTCGCCACACAGTGGCTTCATCAGTCCAATACAAAGAGGAAGGCGTAAGGAGAGGAGGAGTATGAGGTAATCAGTCCCTCAACCTGGAGTCGATGTGTTCAGTCCATCAATCTTGTAGAATGTACAGCATAGGGCCGTAGACGTGGCTTATATACTGTAGTGAGGCGAGGTGAAGCAGGTGGAGGCGGGGTCATAGTGGTACCATCCACTAGTCGAAGTAGGTCTTCGTCCAAAGGTTGAACAAGTGTTGAAGAATTCTTTGTAGCAAGATCCTATGATGCTGCAGTGTCTGACAGTTGTGATGAATGGTTTGAAAACCCGACACTGCAGCATCATGGGATCTTGCTACAAAGAATTCTTCAACACTTGTTCAACCTTTGGACGAAGACCTACTTCGACTAGTGGATGGTACCACTATGACCCCGCCTCCACCTGCTTCACCTCGCCTCACTACAGTATATAAGCCACGTCTACGGCCCTATGCTGTACATTCTACAAGATTGATGGACTGAACACATCGACTCCAGGTTGAGGGACTGATTACCTCATACTCCTCCTCTCCTTACGCCTTCCTCTTTGTATTGGACTGATGAAGCCACTGTGTGGCGAAACGTTTCCTGAATAAAGATTCCCATATGCTGCATAAGTGTCTCAATCTTCAACATCTTAATCTTACTGGTGCAAATCTTATAGTCTGATAATTTGGCTAGAAATCTATCGACTAAGCAATAAGGAAGCATTGTGTTGGTCACCATTAGTAAAGATTACTTTAAATCGCAGGATAAGGATTTCAGTAAACTGTGTGTATACACACAGATGTATATCACTCGGTGCACATTTACAATTGTCTGAAGATATTACCTGGTTGATTGGATGGTTTAGTGTGTTTAAAGCTGCATGTACCCAAGAATACTCTTATCTCTAAAACAGGGACTAAAATAAATTCATCGCGTATGTGTGTGTGTGTGTGTGTACATATTATATATATATTATATATATATATATATATATATATATATATATATATATATTATATATATAATTTTTATATATATATTATACAAACACACACACACACATACGTGCCGGAGAGGCAAAACTTGCCATTCTGGTTTAAACAGCAACGGTTTTCTTGCCGAATAAAAAAAAAGCGAAAATTTGTGTATGCAATAATTTCGCAAAAGTCATTCTTAACTTAACAAAAAAATATATTTAATTTTTTTTATTAAATTATTGTAAAGTTATCTAAAATATATTTAGCTGGATTAGGCTAAATTAAATTGCGCTTGTTATAATAAGGTTGGGTAAGTTTTCTAACGTTCTTCTGGTACAAAATTATTAATTTTTACATTAAAATGAATGAAAAAATATATATCTTTAAACGTATAAGAATTTTTTTTTGAAAGGACTTGATTTTAAACGAGTTCTTGCTAAGTGATGAATTTTACCTATTCGGTACTTTATATATATAATTGACGATACCAAATTCGTTGCCGATAACTGTACTCAATTTTCAGGAATAATTACTGCACAATATTAACACGGGATGGTTAAATAATAACTAAATTTCTCTGAATTATTATTATTAATTACCTGGAGTGTTGTTAGTTAGTGGTTGTTGATGGCACTGTCGAGAGTATACTCACCTAATTGTGGTTACAGGGGTCGAGACTCAGCTCCTGGCCCCGCCTCTTCACTGAACGCTACTAGATCCTCTCTCTCCCTGCTCACTGAGTTTCATCATACCTCATCTTAAAGCTATGTATGGTTCCTGCCTTCATTACATCAATCGCCAGATTGTTTCACTACCTGACCACTCTATGATTGTGTTGTGGTGTTTGTGTGTTGTGATTGTGTGTGTGTGTGTGTGTATGAGGGCCGTTGGATGTGTGGTACTCTAGCCTAGGTTGTGTTGTTTTTGTGTGTGTGGTTGCGAGGTCCGTATGTGGCTCTGGCCACGCTCTTCACTGTCGCTACTAGGCTGTCACTCTCTTCCTGAGCCGTGGCTTTATCGTACCTGTGTTATTAAGCTATGTATGGATCTGCTCCACTACATCGCTTCCAAACTATTCACTTACTGCTACTCTGTGGCTGAAGAAATACTTCCTAACATCCCTGTGATTCATCTGTGTCTTTAGCTTCCAACTGTGTCCCCTTGTTACTGTGTCCAATCTCTGGTAACATCCTGTTTTTGTCCACCTTGTCAATTCCTTCAGTATTTTGTATGTCGTTATCATGTCCCCCTATCTCTCCTGTCCTCCAGTGTCGTTCAGGGTTGATTTCCCTTAACCTCTCTCGTGGACATTACCTCTTAGCTCTGGGACTAGTCTTGTTGCAAAACCTTTGCACTTTCTCTAGTTTCTTTAGTGCTTGGCTAGGTGTGGGTTCCAAATGGTGCCGCATACTCCAATATGGGCCTTAACGTATACGGTGTACAGGGTCCTGAACGATTCCTTATTAAGATGTCGGGAATGCTGTTCTGAGGTTTGCTAGGCGGCCCATATGCTGCAGCAGTTATTTGGTTGATGTGCGCTTCAGGAGATGTGCCTGGTGTTATACTCACCCAAGATCTTTTTCCTTGAGTGAGGTTTGTAGTCTCTGACCCCCTAGACTGTACTCCGTCTGCGGCCTT
>NC_069487.1:8218218-8288218 GCF_026875155.1 Cherax quadricarinatus | reverse complement strand
GTGATGGTTGTTGTGGTACGTGCGGTGGTGGTGACGGGGGTTGTTGTGGTACGTGTGGTGGTGGTGGTTGCTGTGGTAGTGTGGTGGTTGTGTGGTACGTGTGGTGGTTGTGGTACGTGTGGTGATGGTTGTGGTACGTGCGGTGGTGATGGTTGGTTGTGGGTACGTGTGGTGGTGATGGTGGTTGTTGTGGTACGTGTGGTGGTGGTTGTTGTGGTACGTGTGGTGGTGGTGATAATGGTTGTTGTGATGGTGGTTGTTGTGGTACGTGTGGTGGTGATGGTTGTTGTGGTGTTGGTTGTTGTGGTACTTGTGGTGGTGATGGTGGTTGTGGTGTTGGTGATGGTTGTTGTGGTACGTGTGGTGTTGATGGTTGTTGTGGTGTTATTGATGGTTGTTGTGGTACTTGTGGTGGTGATGGTGGTTTTACGTGTGGTGGTTGTGTGATGGTGGTTGTTGTGGTACATGTGGCTGTGATGGTTGTGGTACGTGTGGTGCTAATGGTGGTTGTTGTGGTACGTGTTGACGGTTGGGTGATGATGGTTGTTGTTGGTTACGTTGTGGTGGTTGTGATGGTTGCTGTGGTACGTTGTGGTGGTTGAGATGATGGTTGTGGTACATGTGGTGGTTGATGTGATACGTGTACTGGCTGTGATGGTGGTTGTGATACGTGTATTGGCTGTGATGGTTGTTGTGGTACGTGTATTGGTTGTGATGGTGGTTGTTGTGGTACATGTGGTGGTTGTAATGGTTGTTTTGTGGTACATGTGTGATGGTTGTTGTGGTACATGTGGTGATGGTGTTGTGGTACATGTGGTGGTGGTGATGATTGTGGTGGTACGTGTGATGGTTGCTGTGGTTACGTGTGGTGGTTGTGATTAGGGATGTTGATACTGGTGGTGGTGGTAACGCTGCTATTAGTGGCGCTGATGCTGCTGGTATTGGTTGCGGGTGTTGATGTTTCTGATTCTGGTTGGGGTGTTGATGCTGCTGGTACTGGTTGGGGTATTGATTTTCTTCTGGTACTGGTTCGAGGGGTTGATGCTTCTGGTACTGGTTTGGAGGTAGGGTTGAATGATTTTTTGGTACTGGTTGGAGGTTTGATGTTTCTGGTTCTGGTTGGAGGTGTTTATGTTCTGGGTTTTGGTGGGTGTTGATGCTTCTGGTATGGTTGGGGTGTTGATGCTTCTGGTACTGGTTAGGGCTGTTGATGGGTGCTGGTAATTTGGGTTGGGAGTGTTGATGCTGCTGGGTACTGGTTTGGGGGTGTTTGATGCTGCTGGTACTGGGTTTGGGGTGTTGATGCTGCTGGTACTGGGAGGGGTGTGTTGTGCTTCTGGTACTGGTTGGGGTTTCTGATGCTTCTGGTACTGGTCGGGGGTGTTGATGCGCTGGTACTAGTTGGGGTGTTGATGCTTCTGATACTAGTTGGGGGTATTGATGCTTTATACTGGTTAGGGGTGTTGATGCTGCTGGTACTGGTTGGGGGTGTTTTTGCTCCTGGTACTGGTTGGGGTTGCTGATGCTCCTGGTACTTTGGGGGTTTGGGGGTTGTTGATTTTCTTTGGGACGGTTGGGGTGTTTGGAAAAAAGCTGGTTGGTAAATTGGATTTTGTGAAAAGGTTAAGTATGAATCGGGTTTTAAAATGGTTGGGTGTTTGTATCCCTGGTACCCCCGGGTTGAGGAGTGAAAAGATATACTCCTTTTGGTTTAAAAATGGTTGGGGTGTTGATGCCCCGTCTTGGGGTTTATCTTGGGTTGGGGTGTTGATGCTGGCGGTACTGGTTGAGGGGGTTGATGCTGGGGGCCTTTGGGGGCTTGGGGGACTAGTTTTAGGGTGTTGATGCTGCTGGTACTAGTTGGGTGTTGATGCTTCTGGTACTGGTTGGGGTATTGATGCTTCGGGTACCGGCTGGGGTACTGATTCTTCTGGTACTGGTTGGGGGTGTTGATGCTTCTGTTACTGGTTGGGAGTGCTGATTCTGCTGGTACTGGTTGGGGGTGCTGATGCTTCTGATACTGGTTAGGGGTTTACCTGGAGAGAGTTCCGGGGGTCAACGCCCACGCGGTCCGGTCTGTGACCAGGCCTCCTGGTGGATCAGAGCCTGATCAACCAGGCTGTTACTGTTGGCTGCACGCAAACCAACGTACGAGCCACTGCCCGGCTGGTCAGGAACCGACTTTAGGTGCTTGTCTAGTGCCAGCTTGAAGACTGCCAGGGGTCTGTTGGTAATCCCCCTGTATGCATGCTGGGAGGCAGTTGAACAGTCTCGGGCCCCTGACACTTATTGTATGGTCTCTTAACGTGCTAGTGACACCCCTGCTTTTCATTGAGGGGATGTTGCATCGTCTGCCAAGTCTTTTGCTTTCGTAGCGAGTGATTTTCGTGTGCAAGTTCGGTACTAGTCCCTCTAGGATTTTCCAGGTGTATATAATCATGTATCTCTCCCGCCTGCGTTCCAGGGAATACAGGTTCGGGAAACCCTCAAGCGCTCCCAGTAATTGAGGTGTTTTATCTCCGTTATGCGCGCCGTGAAAGTTCTCTGTACATTTTCTAGGTCAGCAATTTCACCTGCCTTGAAAGGTGCTGTTAGTGTGCAGCAATATTCCAGCCTAGATAGAACAAGTGACCTGAAGAGTGTCATCATGGGCTTGGCATCCCTAGTTTTTGAAGGTTCTCATTATCCATCCTGTCATTTTTCTAGCAGATGCGATTGATACAATGTTTTTGGTCCTTGAAGGTGAGATCCTCCGACATGATCACTCCCAGGTCTTTGACGTTGGTCTTTCGCTCTATTTTGTGGCCAGAATTTGTTTTGTACTCTGATGAAGATTTAATTTCCTCGTGTTTGCTATATCTGAGTAATTGAAATTTCTCATCGTTAAACTTCATATTGTTTTCTGCAGCCCACTGAAAGATTTGGTTGATGTCCGCCTGGAGCCTTGCAGTGTCTGCAATGGAAGACACTGTCATGCAGATTCGGGTGTCATCTGCAAAGGAAGACACGGTGCTGTGGCTGACATCCTTGTCTTTGTCAGATATGAGGATGAGGAACAAGATGGGAGCAAGTACTGTGCCTTGTGGAACAGAGCTTTTCACCGTAGCTGCCTCGGACTTTACTCTGTTGACTACTACTACTCTTGTTCTGTTAGTGAGGAAATTATAGATCCATCGACCGACTTTTCCCGTTATTCCTTTAGCACGCATTTTGTGCGCTATTACGCCATGGTCACACTTGTCGAAGGCTTTTACAAAGTCTGTATATATTACATCTGCATTCTTTTTGTCTTCTAGTGCATCTAGGACTTTGTCGTAGTGATCCAATAGTTGAGACAGACAGGAGCGACCTGTTCTAAACCCATGTTGCCCTGGGTTGTGTAATTGATGGGTTTCTAGATGGGTGGTGATCTTGCTTCTTAGGGCCCTTTCAAAGATTTTTATGATATGGGATGTTAGTGCTATCGGTCTGTAGTTCTTTGCTGTTGCTTTACTGCCCCCTTTGTGGAGTGGGGCTATGTCTGTTGTTTTTAGTAACTGTGGGACGACCTCCGTGTCCATGCTCCCTCTCCATAGGATGGTAAAAGCTCGTGATAGGGGCTTCTTGCAGTTCTTGATGAACACGGAGTTCCATAAGTCTGGCCCTGGGGCAGAGTGCATTGGCATGTCATTTATCGCCTGTTCGAAGTCATTTGGCGTCAGGATAACATCAGATAGGCTTGTGTTAATCAAATTCTGTGGCTCTCTCATAAAAAATTCATTTTGATCTTCGACTCTCAGTCTGGTTAGCGGCTTGCTAAAAACTGAGTCATATTGGGACTTGAGTAACTCACTCATTTCCTTGCTGTCATCTGTGTAGGACCCATCTTGTTTAAGTAGGGGCCCAATACTGGACGTTGTTCTCGACTTTGATTTGGCATAGGAGAAGAAATACTTTGGGTTTCTTTCGATTTCATTTATGGCTTTTAGTTCTTCCCGCGATTCCTGACTCCTATAAGATTCCTTTAGCTTAAGTTCGATGCTTGCTATTTCTCTGACCAGTGTCTTCCTACGCCTTTCAGATATACTGACCTCTTTTAGCCGCTCTGTTATTCTTTTCCGTCGCCTGTAAAGGGAGCGCCAGCAGCTGATGCTGCTGGTACTGGTTGGGGGTGTTGATGCTCCTGGTACTGGTTGGGGTGTTGATGCTCCTGGTACTGATTGAGGGTGTTGATGCTGCTGGTACTGGTTGAGGGTGTTGATGCTGCTGGTACTGGTTGAGGGTGTTGATGCTGCTGGTACTGGTTGAGGGTGTTGATGCTGCTGGTACTGGTTGAGGGTTTTTGATGCTGCTGGTACTGGTTGAGGGTGTTGATGCTGCTGGTACTGGTTGAGGATGTTGCTGCTGGTACTGGCTGGGCAGTTGATGCTGCTGGTATTGGTGGCGTTGGTAATGGTAGTGGTGGTATTGGTAGTGGGTGGTGGTAGTGGTAGGTGGTATTGCTGGTACTGATAGGTGGTGGTGGTGATGGTATTGGTGTTGTATGTAGTGCTGGTATGGGTGGTGGTATTTGGTGGTGGGGGGTGGTGTGGTGGTGCTGGTATTTGGGTGGTGGTGAGTGGTATGTACTGATAGTGACTACGGCATGCTAAGAGTATGTTACATTATATTTGGCGTATATCACACACCCATATAGGCATGCTTCCCGACCAGTCAACCAGGTGCTAAGGGTTTAATGAGCAGGTGCCCCATCGTTATACCCGTACCTTGGTTCAGCCAGCCAATCACAAACTCGCCAAAGTTGTGAAGCAATGTTGTACACTCGTCAAGCAACTTAGGTAGTGCTAGCATTGGTAGTGGTGCTGGTATGGATAGTGATACCAGTATTGGTAATGCTGATGTTGCTAGTGGTGGTGGTATTGGTGGTGATAGTGGCACTGGTGGTGGTGGTGGCAGTGGTGGTGGTGGCGGCACTGATGGTGCTGGCAGTGGCAGTGATGTGTGGCAGTGGCAGTGATGTTGGCAGTGGTGGTGGTGGCACTGGTACTGGTGGTACTGGTAGTGATGGTCCTGACAGTGCCAGTTTTTTTAATTTTATACGTTGCATAAGCAACAGCACCATCAATGTTGACTCGGGTGTGGGGGAGGGGTGAAGATAGCACCATCAGTTTTGACCTGTGTGTGTGTGTGTGTGTGTGTGTGTGTGTGTGTGTGTGTGTGTGTGTGTGTGTGTGTGTGTGTGTGTGTGTGTGTGTGTGTGTGTTGTGGGAAGGGGAGTGCACCTACCCGTTGGGTAGGACCTACTTCCACTGGGGAATCCCGCCTACCAGTGACTATGCCCTCGTCTGCTACATGTCCTTATCCACTGACGCCTATATAACCGCCAGTCTTCTTGCCTTTGCTCCAGATTCTCCACCACCACGATGCTGTGAACACTAACTCCAAGGCTGAGGGACTGATTACCTCATCTTTTGTGTACAGTTCTACTGTCTTCTAGTTATGTCCTAGAATCTGTATTGATAAAGCCACTGGATGGCGAAACGTCTACAATTAGGATATCCAGACGTTGCACTTGTGTCTAAACTTTCATACTGTCAGTATTTTATACCTTTCTTGCACCACCATCATTGTTGACATGGATGTGTGTGTGTGTGTGTGTGTGTGTGTGTGTGTGTGTGTGTGTGTGTGTGTGTGTGTGTGTGTGTGTGTGTGTGTGTGTGCGCGCGCGCGCGGGGTGAAGGTAACACCATAATAAACACTGTTAATCTGACCATGACAAATATAAGCATGTTTCTGATATTTCAAGAAATATATTTAGCAATCATACAGAATCAAATAATTTTCTATTACAATTCCACAACAAGAATTACACCGCAGTTCAATGTCTTCCGTGTGGAATTCCACTCCAGGCAAGTATCACGGGTACAATTTAAATTCAGTCGAATTTTTCCCACTGTCGAAATTTCACACATTTTGAAAATCCCCGTGTAAAAGTTCGTCCCTAATCGATGGTTCACGATAAATCTCCATGAAATCCTGGCGTAGTCAGGCATGTCAAGAGGATTGGGAAAATCAGAGGGTTGTCATGAGATTGGTACAAGGCTTTAAGGAAGGACTTGCAGAGATATGATCATAATATTGAAAATATTCCGATGAATTGATACAGTAGAAAAACAAACAATACGAGTATAACAGAGAAAACGACACTGAGTGAACACTTTCATTTCATTCAGTGCTGGTCAGCAGGGCGGTGCTGCTGACCACAGGGTCAACAAGTACAGGTATTTGGTCTACGAGTGCTACTTCCTTCCCACAGAATCATAGACGCTAGGCTCCAGGGGGATAGTATGCCTTGGCTTTCCTCAAAGAGCTTCGTTCCAGACCCGAGGGCTGCTGCCTGTCTCTCCCAGCGCCTCAGTGTGGCGATCCTAAGAGTGAGTCTCTCTCCCAGCGCCTCAGTGTGGCGATCCTAAGAGCGAGTGTTTCTCTCTCCCAACGCCTCAGTGTGGCGATCCTAAGAGCGAGTGTTTCTCTCTCCCAACGCCTCAGTCTGGCGATCCTGAGAGCGTCTCTCCCAGCGCCTCAGTCTGGCGATCCTGAGAGCGTCTCTCCCAGCGCCTCAGTCTGGCGATCCTAAGAGCGTCTCTCCCAGCGCCTCAGTGTGGCGATCCTAAGAGCGAGAGTTTGTCTCTCCCAGCGCCTCAGTGTGGCGATCCTAAGAGCGAATGTTTGCTGCATCTGGAATTTCTACCAGTGACTAAAGATATCAACTTAAAGAGTTTAGACGTATGTGATGAATGGTTTTGAAAACCGACAAGTTGAAGAATTGAGACACTTATGCAACATATTGGAATCTTTATTGAAGAAACTTTTCGCCACACAGTGGCTTCATCAGTCCAATACAAAGTAGAAATGGGTAAGGAGAGGAGAGTTTGAGGTAGTCAGACACTCAGCCTGGAATCGGTGTTCAGTCCATCACTCTTGTAGGAAGTACAGCATAGGGTCACTGTGATCCTGCTTCGACTCACCTGACTGCAGTACATAAGCCACCTCTCTGGCCCTATGCTGTACTTCCTACAAGAGTGATGGACTGAACACATCGATTCCAGGCTGAGGGCCTGACTACCTCGAACTCTCTTCTCCTTACCCATTTCTACTTTGTACTGGACTAATTCAGTTTAGACATACTCTGTAATTCTACATGCATATAATGTCCTCAGCATAACCATAATCATCAAAATGTATACATGCGTTCCATGCATCATTCAAACAAAGGTTTAAAAAATATTTATAAAAATATACATTATATACAATTCCAACACACCGGCTGGATCCCACCGAGGCAGTGTGACCCATAAAAGAAAAAAAAATACTTTTTACATTTAATAACTTACATGGGAGAAAGGAGTTAACAGCCCTTTACTCCCGTCATCTTAGTCGCCTTTTACGACACGCATAGCTTACGGAAGAAGGATTTTTTCCACTATCTCATGAATAGTATATATATATATATATATATATATATATATATATATATATATAATGTCGTGCCGAATATGTAAAACTGGTCAATTAGCAAGAACTCATTTAAAATTAAGTCATTTCTAAAATTTTCTCTTACACGTTCAAAGATATATTTTTTTCATTAATGTTAATGTAAAAATTTATAATTTTGCACCAAAAGAATCTTAGAAAACTTACCTAACCTTATTATAACAAGAAAAAATTATTTTAGCTTAACCCAACTAAATATATTTTAGATTTGTTTACAGCAATTTAATACTAAACAAACACAGAAAAATATATTTTCTTCGTTAGGTTCAGAATGATTTTGGCGAAATTATTGCATACACAAATTTTCGCTTGTACTATATGGCAAGATTAACGTTGCTATTTAAGCCAAGATGGCAAGTTCTGCCTATTCGGCACGACATTATATATATATATATATATATATATATATATATATATATATATATATATATATATATATATATATAATATATTATATATATATATATATATATATATTATATTATATATATATATATTATATATATATATATAATGCTCAATAATAACCCACACCCCATGGAGTTCAAGAGACATTGTTCTGAGTTTCCGTCTCCACGTGGGTTATTGAGCGCACACACACACACACACACACACATCTATATAATATATTATATATATATATATATATATATATATATATATATATATATATATATATTTATATTATATATATATATATATATATATTTGTGTGTGGTATTTACTGAATAGATAATTTTATAATAAAAAATATGACCATAAGATATTTTCTGAGGATATTCCTTAAGTCTTCCGATAATTTAATTTAGTGTTTCATACAGAAAATTCATCTCATGAATTATTTTGACAAGGGTATAAATATTTACCAACAGTTACTAAAAAATTCCAAGATCATAAATGCTCAGCCGAGGCTTTGCAGGGAATTAATTCCTACATCAGATTCCTAAATAAACAAATCTTTAGACTTGTGGGTTCTTTATCTGGAGAGGAAAGCTGCATTCATCTGCCAGCGTCTGACCTTTACGAATGATATCAAAGCATTGCGCGACCTACTTGAAGAATTTCAGGATATTTCATTTGGTTCACCGCTGGAGAGGTTGGGACAAACTCGAGTTGAGCAGAAACTCGGCCTTTGAACCATTTTTAGCCATTCTGAGTGTTCTACTTCGGGGAGGCAGTGTGAATGTTGACACGCCGCCCGGTGCTGCATCCTTGAATGTTCTCTTCTTGCTAGCTACTCCTGTATCTAGTTTCTCAAGCCTTATAGGACAATCTATCTAGTTTCTCGAGCAATATGTACTCCTACCTAGATTCTAGAGCAGTCTATATATATATATATATATATATATATATATATAATATATAATATATATATATAATATATATATAATATTTATTATCACACTGGCCGATTCCCACCAAGGCAGGGTGGCCCGAAAAAGAAAAACTTTCACCATCATTCACTCCATCACTGTATTGCCAGAAGGGTGCTTTACACTACAGTTTTTAAACTGCAACATTAACACCCCTCCTTCAGAGTGCAGACACTGTACTTCCCATCTCCAGGACTCAAGTCCGGCCTGCCGGTTTCCCTGAACCCCTTCATAAATGTTACTTTGCTCACACTCCAACAGCACGTCAAGTATTAAAAACCATTTGTCTCCATTCACTCCTATCAAACACGCTCACGCATGCCTGCTGGAAGTCCAAGCCCCTCGCACACAAAACCTCCTTTACCCCCTCTCTCCAACCTTTCCTAGGCCGACCCCTACCCCGCCTTCCTTCCACTACAGACTGATACACTCTTGAAGTCATTCTGTTTCGCTCCATTCTCTCTACATGTCCGAACCACCTCAACAGCCCTTCCTCAGCCCTCTGGACAACAGTTTTGGTAATCCCGCACCTCCTCCTAACTTCCAAACTACGAATTCTCTGCATTATATTCACACCACACATTGCCCTCAGACATGACATCTCCACTGCCTCCAGCCTTCTCGCTGCAACATTCATCACCCACGCTTCACACCCATATAAGAGCGTTGGTAAAACTATACTCTCATACATTCCCCTCTTTGCCTCCAAGGACAAAGTTCTTTGTCTCCACAGACTCCTAAGTGCACCACTCACTCTTTTCCCCTCATCAATTCTATGATTCACCTCATCTTTCACAGACTCATCCGCTGACACGTCCACTCCCAAATATCTGAATACATTCACCTCCTCCACACTCTCTCCCTCCAATCTGATATCCAATCTTTCATCACCTAATCTTTTTGTTATCCTCATAACCTTACTCTTTCCTGTATTCACCTTTAATTTTCTTCTTTTGCACACCCTACCAAATTCATCCACCAATCTCTGCAATTTCTCTTCAGAATCTCCCAAGAGCACAGTGTCATCGGCAAAGAGCAGCTGTGACAACTCCCACTTTATGTGTGATTCTTTATCTTTTAACTCCACGCCTCTTGCCAAGACCCTCGCATTTACTTCTCTTACAACCTCATCTATAAATATATTAAACAACCACGGTGACATCACACATCCTTGTCTAAGGCCTACTTTTACCGGGAAATAATTTCCCTCTTTCCTACATACTCTAACTTGAGCCTCACTATCCTCGTAAAAACTCTTCACTGCTTTCAGTAACCTACCTCCTACACCATACACTTGCAACATCTGCCACATTGCCCCCCTATCCACCCTGTCATACGCCTTTTCCAAATCTATAAATGCCACAAAGACCTCTTTAGCCTTATCTAAATACTGTTCACTTACATGTTTCACTGTAAACACCTGGTACAAACACCCCCTACCTTTCCTAAAGCCTCCTTGTTCATCTGCTATCCTATTCTCCGTCTTACTCTTAATTCTTTCAATAATAACTCTACCATACACTTTACCAGGTATACTCAGCAGACTTATCCCCCTATAATTTTTGCACTCTCTTTTATCCCCTTTGGCTTTATACAAAGGAACTATGCATGCTCTCTGCCAATCCCTAGGTACCTTACCCTCTTCCATATATATATATATATATATATATATATATATATATATAATATTATATATATATATATATATATATATCTCGTTACTCGAGTAGTCTAGGTTCTAAAATAAGTTACGTGTTTATAATGCAGGTTTGACCATCATATGTTTATCTGTATATTCTTCACCAATTTAAGCCACTGTCTAATATTTTAGCAAGTTACGCCGCTATTTACTTGGTTTCATCCACTGTATATCATCCACCCTTCACATCATAACAAGTGTGCTACAAGTATTCACAGTATAAGGTAACATTAAAATATCATGCATAATGTACTTTTCAAATTATCATTGAGTCGATTGTTTTAGAAAATCATATAACCCAACTGACATCAGCTGTAGGAAGGACATCACCTAGTGTTGACCTTTCTGTGACATTCACACAGCAACACTGTCAGAGGTGAAAGGTCAGAGTTGTGTACATTAAGCTGGCAGGCGTGTTGCCCCAGTCATCAACATGAACACTGATGTGGTACTCACCTTGCGGTTGTCTGAGTGTGGTGAGGGTAGCAGACGATGGTTCTGCCTCTTCCTTAGGCAGATGGAGGAGGTAAGGTCACCTTGGGTTAGGGACGGAAAGGCTAGGTAAGGAGCTGAAGGTCAGGCTGAAACTCCTTTATTCCATAGCAGAGTTTGTGCCGGCGTGTCAAGAGTCACTACATGTTATAGAAAAACAAGTTGAGACACTATTACCGTGAGAGAAAGCGCGAGCGCGCGTGTGCGTGTGCGTGGTGTGTGTGTGTGTGTGTGTGTGTGTGTGTGTGTGTGTGTGTGTGTGTGTGTGAGGGGGTTGGTAATGACGATGTAGGCTGACAGGATTCCAGCCGGAAATTAATTAAAACACGCATCGAGGGCTACTTACAGGGGTGAGGGGGCGGAGGGAGGAAGAGAGAAAGAGGGAAGAACAGAGGATAAGGATAATAGGGAGAGAGAATAGGATGGAAGGAGAGTAGATGGTAGGAAATGAGAATGTTAGAGAGGGCAATGGTGCTATAATCCTCATTCAAACCTCAACATCCGGTGGATTAGCTTATAAGATCCTCCACAAGACTAACTTACAACATTCATTGGGTCATGTTTTGATCTCATAACATTACCATTGAATGTTGTATTTTAGACTTGTGGAGGATCTTGAGTTATGCACCGGATGTTCAGGGTTGGATGAGTAATATAGCACCACAAGAATAACATGGTGAAGGACCAGCCATGCAAACATTCTAATATCTTAATACCTGTACCAGAGTGGATGTATTACGGCAGCAGAGTAACAGTGAATGTTGCAGTGACACGGCACTGTCACAGGTGCCACCACCTGAAGAACTATCACAACCAACTGAGGAACCATCA
The DNA here is from genome assembly GCF_026875155.1 of Cherax quadricarinatus. Classification (NCBI taxonomy): domain Eukaryota; kingdom Metazoa; phylum Arthropoda; class Malacostraca; order Decapoda; family Parastacidae; genus Cherax; species Cherax quadricarinatus. Next base: position 8,276,290 of record NC_069487.1, on the reverse strand, counting down.
CAACCACCTGAAGAACTATCACAACCAACTGAGGAACCATCACAGCCACCTGAAGAACTATCACAACCACCTGAAGAACTATCACAACCACCTGAGGAACCATCACAGCCACCTGAAGAACTATCACAACCACCTGAGGAACCATCACAACCACCTGAAGAACTATCGCAACCACCTGAGGAACCATCACAACCACCTGAAGCTCTCACTGTTCATCACGCGATCCCTTCTCACCTCTCTCTCAAGCGGCAGGTGAAATCTTACTTACCGCTCAATCAATAGTCTCATCTACCGCTCATATATTACTTACGCCCCTCTAGCGGTAGCTTATCTACCGCTACAGCTATCAAGGGCCCCTTAAAGAAGGTTCCTTGATGCTGGTGAGGGGCTCTTGAACTTTAAAAAACCATAAGAAGAGTACAATAAACTATAAGAGACTAGTTATTCTGGCTCAAAGTTTTTTAATTATTTTATTTTTTGTGGTAAGCAGTAGTAGTACAAAAATCGATTAAAAGTGTAATAATCTACGTATTTTAGCTAAAAAAATTAATGGACCTGTGCTCCAGTTCCTTGAATCAAGCCTGAATGCCTTCCATTCCCCCAGGCGCTATATGACTACGCGTTTAGCGCTCCCCCATATATACAGCTCCCCTCGATACTAGACATGTAATCAAGGATTATGAATCTAGACTCCCGAGCGTCTCTGTATGTAGGAATGAGTGTGGCTGGAGCGGATGTTGCTGGTAGACCTTAGGGACAGAATGAGTGTGGCTGGAGCGGATGTTGCTGGTAGACCTTAGGGACGGAATGAGTGTGGCTGGAGCGGATGTTGCTGGTAGACCTTAGGGACGGAATGAGTGCGGCTGGAGCGGATGTTGCTGGTAGACCTTAGGGACGGAATGAGTGTGGCTGGAGCGGATGTTGCTGGTAGACCTTAGGGACGGAATGAGTGTGGCTGGAGCGGATGTTGCTGGTAGACGTGGGGGACGGAACGAGTGTGGTTTCGGCACTTGTGTGAGATAATTGTGGTGGGTGGAGTGGTTGCAGCGATGGTGTTTGTAGAAACCATGGTGGTCTGAGTAGTGGTGGTAATGGTAGAATATATGATAATTGTGGTGGATGTAGTAGTGTAATGGTGATGTTTGTGGCGATTGTTGTAGATGCAATGTATGTGGCAATTCCAGTATAAGGAGAATGTGTGGTGGCAATAGTTATGGTGTACAGTGTTAGTGGTGGTGGTGGTAGTGATGGATGTTGTGGTAGTGGTGGTGGTGGTAGTGATGGATGTTGTGGTAGTGGTGACTGCAGCTATGATGATAAAGGCGAGAAGATGAGTGATGTTCGTGGCGGAAGTGCAAGTTGTCTTAATGGCAAAAGTAGCGTAGTCTGTTGTGGACATGGTGGTGGTAGTGGTGGTCGTGGTGGTGGTAGTGGTGGTGGTCGTGGTGGTGGTAGTGGTGGTAGTGGTGGTCGTGGTAGTGGTGGTCGTGGTGGTGGTAGTGGTCGTGGTGGTGGTAGTGGTCGTGGTGGTAGTGGTCGTGGTGGTAGTGGTCGTGGTGGTAGTGGTGGTGGTCGTGGTGGTGGTAGCGGTGATCGTGGTGGTGGTGCTGGTGATAACAATGGTGGTGGTAATCATGACAATAATAGGGTGGCGAGTTTGATGGGAATATATTCACACACACGACCTAATCAAACCATCCTTATAGTTAGACTTTATATAAATCTTCAGAATCTCTCAAACTACACTAGTACAACCTTTTAACAATATCCGTTGAAAATATCGTATAAGGAACCACAAGCGTGAATTTTCAAAGGAAACGACTGCTGAATTTATTAAAATTGCCAGTTAGGCTATTAAGAAAAACGTTTACGGCTGCCTACAGTTTCCAGCAGGACCACCATGTGTTTGTGTGTGTGTGTGTGTGTGTGTGTGTGTGTGTGTGTGTGTGTGTGTGTGTGTGTGTGTGTGTGTGTGTGTGTGTGTGTGTGTGTGTGTGTGTGTCGGTGGAAACAAAATTTAGAAACAAGACATTCTGGCAGGACCCCGTCAAATTAACACAAATTAACTTTAACTAAAACTTCCATCCGAAAACGTTAAAATGACTTTTTCCATTAAAACGTATGTAGTGGAAAAATAAATGTATTTTCGTTGTTGCAAAAGTAAAGCAGACATGCGAGTGTAAGTACCAGGTGAGAACTGTTGGTGCGGGGTGACCCAGGGCTTCCAGGATCCGCTGGATAGACAAATGTTGACTTAAAACTCGTTAGAAAAACAATCCCGGAAGAAACACATCTTCACCGGTGAAACACGAAGCAAAAACTATGCTTGAAGGACCAAAAAGACTTTGAAAATGTGAGTGAGGATGACCAGGTTAGCAGGGGGAGCCACGCCCCCCTAACAAAACCCCCACAACACTAACTCGTACCTACAGTAATCGGTGTTGCTATTTCGAGGTGTGTCGAGTTGTTCTACAGTGCTGCGTGACATTGATTACCTTCTGCTGGACTTCTTGACTACGGGAAAGGCTACCACTTTTATCTCTATATTACATCCAACTCATATAATTCCCATTAAGAATATTTCAAGAATTAAGTATATTTCTCAGTTATGCTTTAATCTAAATTAATTTAATTTGAAAGATAAATGTTAAAGAAATGGTTAAACGTGAATTTTAAAGTACTTAAAATAATGGCATTGTCTGATATTAGTTTTGCCAAGAGATAAGCAAGTTTCTATATATATTGTAGTTTGTGTACGAGTTGTGTAAGTGTTCATTATGAGTGGGTCGGATGTCGGTAATGTTAACCACGACGCAACAAGACCGTGTGAACGACGCCCCCACACCACCCACAGGAAAGTATGAACGCCGCCCACCACCCACAGGACAGTGTGAACGACGCCCCCACACCACAGGATCGTGTGAACGCCGCCCCCACACTACCCACAGGACCGTGTGAACGCCTCCCCACACCACCCACAGGACAGTGTGAACGCCGCCCCCACACCATCCACAGGACCGTGTGAACGCCGCCCCACACCACCCACAGGACCGTGTGGACGACGCCCCACACCCCCCACAAGAAAGTGTGAACGCCGCCCCCACACCACCCACGACTCTACGGCAACCTAAACCCATATTTTATTACTGGGCCAATTAAGTCCTCTAGGTAAGGTAGCAAATGTCAAATTTGGAACGGTGAAAAACGAAAACTTGCTTCACTACTTTTCTAAATTTATAATAATCACATTATACTTCTACAAAATAGCTGTAAATTTTGAAGTTTCTCTCCGTGTACTTCTTTCGTTTGTTTCAAAGTATGGAAGTAAAGCGGGTCCTGCAGAACTCTGGTAAAGAGACTCCACGGGTCGAGAAGATCGAGTGAGTGTGAGGCGGGAGGAGCAAGCACACGTACCCTGTGAGAGTTCGGGCCTCGACTAACACACAAGACACTGTGGTGGGCGGCGCTCCTGGCTGCTGCAGCGAGATACTGCAAGCTGCGCGATGAGTCCTGCTCACCCTTCGACATCCACAACACTTTCAAAAAAAATAAATATTCTCTATCTCCTGGTAGCTTAGAGCCAAACTGATGCTCCGTATTTAGATAATTAATAAATTTCCCTACGCCAGAAATTGACGGGGATATCGTTCTTGCCAGACAGCCTTACTTTGAATATCGCACCACCGCCATCACTCTGAGTCTGGGAGAATCAATACCAAAGTGGCCCCCGGATAGCAGAGGAAAAGCTGCCGCCGTAACCTACTACAGCCCCTCCCCTTCTTCAGCAGCGACCTGCCTCTTCCCCTCCGCCGCCTCCTCCTCCATTCTTACTTTACACCCTCCTCCTCCTCCTCCTCCTCCTTCTCCTCCATCCAGAGTAACTACTTTCAGTAACTATCACTCATAACTGACATATCGGATGGATATGGGATGTCACACTCCAAATGTCATCAAATGATCGGTAGTTGAAAATGTTTAATCTTAAATTGGTTACTAAAATAATGATTTCCACAGTGATGAAAACGTCTTTAGGAAGAGTATGGGGGGAGATACCCTGGATAATTTCATCAGGAAGAAGGTTTAATCTTAAGTGCTGAGAACATCGCTTTTAAATCGACAATAAGAATTAACCTGGAGATGAAAGCTATATTGAGTGTTTCTCTTTAACACGAGGCCAGGCAGCGGGTCTTCCAGGAGGCCAGGCAGCGGGTCTTCCAGAAGTCGTGGCTCTCAGCTGCACAAATTTGCCTGCAGGCTGTCCAACTTGGCCGACCTCTCAGATTGTCTGGTTATGACGTAGTGAGGCTCCTAAGTTCACTTCGCTAGCTCTCCCAACCACTAAGTCATTTTACTGATAATTAACTAAAATGTTGAGGCAGAAAAATAAATATATATCAGATCTCTGTAATCTTATCCAGTTTTAATTAAAATCTGTCAGTTTATATATATATATATATATATATATATATATATATATATATATATATATATATATATATATATATATATATATATATATATTATAATCAGTGCTTGCACTTGTGTTCAAAACTCGCATAAGAGTAAGCTCAAATGACAAGCAACCAATTCTGTTGTGATAACGTAATGTGTCACAAACACAAGAGTGTAAGCAGACAGGTTCAGAGATCACACCATTGATATGAGAGCTGTGAACAAGTGCCAATAATGAGACTGTGTTGAACAAAACAGAACATACGAGACATAATATACAGCTGTGTTGAACAGTACAGGACATAACAGCTGTACTGAACAGTGAGGAACACAATACCAAGACTATGTTCATAATTCTGCCTCATTGTTAAGGCCACAAAGAAATAATTAGTCAAATATAACTTCTCACCACATTTAACTGTTCTCTCATGGTCGATCTGAAGTTAATATGAGTTCAATATTAATAGTGACAGTGCCATTAGTGTTCAGGGTCCCATAACAGTTGCTTTGTTTATTTGATCATCTGTTGTCATGAAGTATAAAAGTCACAATCCCGTGGCTGGAATAATTTTAAATTAACGTACAATACTCTGGCTGGAACAATTCACAGCCTATAATACTGTGGTCGGAACAATTCACAACCTACAATAATGTGGTTGAAATCATTCACAATACTGTTGCTGGAATAATACTGTATCTGAAACAATTCACAATCTACAAAACTGGGGCTGGAAAAATTTTCAACCCATAATACCATAACTGAAACAATTCAAAACTAATCCATAATACCGTGGCGAGAACAACTTACGACTAACCCACAATGCCGGACCTGGAACAATTCACAGCAAATCCACAAAACCGTGGCTGGAATTATAAATCCACACTGGAAAGAAACAGACGAATTTTCTGTCAGCAATGGACCAAATAATGGGCTCAAGCCGGCCGTATTGTCAGTAAAAATGTCTAAAGTTCGTGTTAATTTTAGCGAATTCAAAGTTACATTGCGAATGACTTACTGCCGCCTTTGTCCGTCCTGCGATTAATAATCAGAGGCGTTGAGTGCCGCCCCATCACTTGTTTACGACCGCTCACACCACCACATTATATCCTGAGTGTCACCTCTGGTGCCATATTCACTATATTATGTGTTGTGAGGCACCTGTGTTGCCTTATTCACTACATTATGTGTTTTGTGGCACCTGCGTCGCCATATTCACATGTGCTGTGTGGCACCTGTGTTGCCTTATTCTCTACATTATGTGCTGTGTGGCACCTGTGTCGCTATATTCACTACGTGTTGTGTGGCACCTGTGTTGCCTTGTTCTCTACATTATGTGCTGTGTGGCACCTGTGTCGCTATATTCACTACATGTGTTGTGTGGCACCTGTGTTGTAATAACTACATTGTGTGTTGTGTGGCACCTGTGTTGCTTTATTCTCTACATTATGTGCTGTGACACCTGTGAGCCCTTGTGTCTGTTTTATGTATTTAATAAGCGTATAAATCCTCCTAAGCCAACAAATCACTAGAGTACATCTGTATTAAACTATTAAACCAGGTTTCTTTACCACCAGATGCTGTATAACCCTTGTGGTTTAGCGCTTCTTTCTGATTTTTCCTTGTGTCAAAACTTCAATTATTCACAACAGCAAAACCGTAAAAATGATCATATTCATGAAAAGTTCAATTAATCCCTTCAAAACTCGCACATATATAGAGTAGTAATACGCAACTCAAATATAAAGGCCCAGACACCTTACGTCTCTTCCACAGGATGAGGGAATGGCTTACCTCCAGTGGTGCATCCTCTGCAAACTCTCCCAGCTGGTCCCTGCTGACATAACCAGCTCGGGCTATGGCGTTCAGGCGCTCGCTCGAAAAATTACGGGATGACAAACTAAAAAAAAAAAAAGAAAAAAAATCTTTGAAAATAATACGGTAATTGTTTTTACCTCGTTTGCTGCCGCCTTCCAGCAATTAGTTAATGATATTTTAGGAAAACACGAAGGAATTCTTGCTGGCGAGGCATCATAGCTCCCTCAAGCTTTATCAAGACCCGAGGAAAGAGGAGGAAGAGAGGAGTGAAGGAAGGGGAAGGTAAAGAGAGGATTAGAAAGAGGGAGGGGAAGGAAAAAATAACGTGGAAGAGCATAACAAGGAGGGAATGAGAAGAAATGGATAAGAAGAAGGAATGGAAGGAAAGAGAAGGGTAGAATTATGGATGGAACAGAGAGGTCTACGAGGAATAAAAAAGAAATGACAAAGAGAAGGGAAGGCATCGTAAAAAAATCATATTTCTGGTAAGGCTGATTAAATGGGATTAAGTTGATCGACACACGAGAGTAATTAAGAATTCCTCACTTGTTCACCATCAGTCAAGAATATGTTATGCCGAATGTGGAGTATTAAAGTCAAAGTCATATCTAAGAGTACATATACTCCACTACGAGTACATGCGCTGTTTCTCTCAGTGAGACAGGTACTCATCAGAATATATACAAACTTCTGTTGATTATTATTATTTTTGTTTTTCACGAATAAACAGAACAAAGTGTTCCCTGCCATGAGTTTGAGAGAGATGACTTTCTATATCTACTTATATTCTCCAGGACAAAGTCTTGACACGGGTCTTAATCTTCTGGCTTCTGTTAACGTCGTTCCTGAGTAACTCTGAATATCAATGGTGGTGTTATTATTATGGTGGAGCGCTAAACACGTAAGAATTATACACCGCCTGTGAAAGGGAGGGGGTGGAATTCAGGCTTAATTCAGGGAATCGAAGTATAGATCCAATTCCCTAGATCATAAGCCCCTCACCAGCATATTGATGGTGTTACTGTATCAATATTGATGGTGTTACTGTATCAATATTGATGGTGTTACTGTATCAATATTGATGGTGTTACTGTATCAATATTGATGGTGTTACTGTATCAATATTGATGGTGTTACTGTATCAATATTGATGGTGTTACTGTATCAATATTGATGGTGTTACTGTATCAATATTGATGGTGTTACTGTATCAATATTGATGGTGTTACTGTATCAATATTGATGGTGTTACTGTATCAATATTGATGGTGTTTACTGTATCAATATTGATGGTGTTACTGTATCAATATTGATGGTGTTACTGTATCAATATTGATGGTGTTACTGTATCAATATTGATGGTGTTACTGTATCAATATTGATGGTGTTACTGTATCAATATTGATGGTGTTTAACTGTGTATCACATATTGATGGTGTTACTGTATCAATATTGATGGTGTTACTGTATCAATATTGATGGTGTTACTGTATCAATATTGATGGTGTTACTGTATCAATATTGATGGTGTTACTGTATCAATATTGATGGTGTTACTGTATCAATATTGATGGTGTTACTGTATCAATATTGATGGTGTTACTGTATCAATATTGATGGTGTTACTGTATCAATATTGATGGGTTACTGTATCAATATTGATGGTGTTACTGTATCAATATTGATGGTGTTACTGTATCAATATTGATTGGTGTTACTGTATCAATATTGATGGTGTTACTGTATCAATATGATGGTGTTACTGTATCAATATTGATGGTGTTACTGTATCAATATTGATGGTGTTACTGTATCAATATTGATGGTGTTACTGTATCAATATTGATGGTGTTACTGTACAATATTGATGGTGTTACTGTATCAATATTGATGGTGTTACTGTATCAATATTGATGGTGTTACTGTATCAATATTGATGGTGTTACTGTAACAATACTCGATATTAATGCTCATCATTACAAGGTAACACTAAACATTTACTATAAAGTCTTACATTAATTTAATAATAATTCAATAATAAACAAACACAATGAAATATATTTTTTGTTTGGTTCACAATGATTTTTGCGAAATTACTGCATACACAAATGTTCGCTTGCCTTATTCGGCAAGAAGAGCATTGCTATTTAAGCTAAAATAGCAAGTTTTACCTATTCGGAACGACATTTACACACACATTATATAATATATATATATATATATATATATATTATATATAATATAATATATATATTATACATACATTATTAGTCCTTAAAATCTTATAAGGTAATAACTTTTAAGCATCAGAATATGTCAGAAATAAAACGCGTGAACGTAACACTTTCATGTAAATTTGGTTAATGGGGTGGGAAGAGTTAGACGAAAAATAAAAATAAATAAAAGGCAAATTTAAATACAATTAAATTAATAAATTTGCATGAGTTTCTTGTTATGCGATATATTTGTATATAGTTACACAGTTTTGGGTTGCTGCTGGTAGGCCATTCCAGATTTTTAGGCTCTATTTGCATGTGTTACAGAGGATCTATACACGCGAAGTTTGTGTATCTCAGTGCATGTATCCAGGGTTAACATCAGTCCCTATTTCAGGGGTAAATGTATTCTTGACTGGTGGTCAACAAGTCTAGTCGGAAAGTTTTAATCCCAATTAACCAAATTACACAGTGCAATGTTATACGTATACACAGAGAGGTGTACATCTCTCAATGTACATGCACAGAGAGGTGTACATCTCTCAATGTACATACACAGAGAGGTGTACATCTCTCAATGTACATGCACAGAGGTGTACATCTCTCAATGTACATGCACAGAGAGGTGTACATCTCTCAATGTACATGCACAGAGAGGTGTACATCTCTCAATGTACAAGCACAGAGAGGTGTACATCTCTCAATGTACATACACAGGTGTACATCTCTCAATGTACATACAGAGAGGTGTACATCTCTCAATGTACATACAGAGAGGTGTACATCTCTCAATGTACATACACAGAGAGAGGTGTACATCTCTCAATGTACATACACAGAGAGGTGTACATCTCTCAATGTACATACACAGAGAGGTGTACATCTCTCAATATACATACACAGAGAGAGGTGTACATCTCTCAATATACATACAAAGAGAGGTGTACATCTCTCAGTGTATATACACAGGTGTACATCGCTAAGTGTACATACACAGAGTTCAATTTCTGTGGAGATTTCGGCCCCATAAAGTTTAAGATTATTACACACGTGAATTATCTGCAGCTTTGCAGAGAGATCAAATAAACGGCGGAGCTGTTTCTGCATGACAACAGCATCACAGCTGATTATTGTCATGGTTATACTAGGAACAAAACGGTGCGCCTCCGTGTAAAGGCTTGTTGACTAGACGAGAGGAATTACCGTAAGGATGTTCTGAATCAGGAGAGTTCGAGACTCCTACAAGCTCTTCTGTCACCAGCAAAATGTCTTAATGAAGACTGACAAACTTAGGCAGAGCTTGGCCTAACTCAGGTTGGATATTATCTAGTTCTATTATTTAATGATGGTTAAGTTATTTTGCTGCGCTGCATTATATTGTAAAACCTAAGTAAAGTTTGGTTAAGTTATTTAGTATGGCAATTACCTAAGTTTTGGCGTCGTGTCTTCTTAAATGATAACACTTTTTCTAAGTTCTGGCCCACTCATTCTTTCCTTCGTCTCCCCCCCCTTCTCTCTCTCACTCCTTCCCCTCTCTTCTCTCTCTCTCCCCCCCTTCTCCCTCTCTCTCCCTCCCTCCCTCTCCCTCTCCCATCGTTCGTCTCTTACTCTTCCCCCTAACCCGTACACACACACACACACACACACACACACACACACACACACACACACACACACACACACACAAACCTTGTCACTAGATTAGACAAGGACAAGACAGTTCAGCAGTTTTCCAGCATATTAAAATACCTAAAATGTTATATATATATATATATATATATATATATATATATATATATATATATATATATATATATATATATATTATATAAACACTGATCTCTGGCTGAAGGAGACTCGAACCTACGAACCTTGTAACAAGGTACGCAGTGCTTTAACAATCTACCCACACTGGACAATACGTAAGAGTCCAGCTTTGCGCTAGACTTTGATCCAAGGCAGCCAGCTTTTCACCTCATCCCCTGCATGCATCAGCCTTACTAGAGATATTAACAATGCAAGGAATTCGCAAGAGCAGGCGAAATATATTTCGCCTGCTCTGCGTACCTTGTTCCAAGGTTCGTAGGTTCAAGTCTCCTTCAGCCAGAGATCAGTGTTTGTGTATATTTCGCCTGCTCTTGCGAATTCCTTGCATACATATATATATATATATATATATATATATATATATATATATATATATATATATATATATATATATATATATATATATATATATATATATATAATCACACACATTCCCCAGAGGTAACGAGTCACCAGTCTTCGTCCAGCAAGGTTGACTGTCATACTGGCGTCTACCTACCTGAAGGGTATTCCGGGGATCAACGCCCCCGAAGCCCAGTCTATGACCAGGCCTCATGGTGGATCAGTGCCTGATCAACCAGGCTGTTACTGTTGGCCGCACGCAACCCGACGTACGAACCACAGCCCGGCTGGTCAGGTACTGACATTAGGTGCCTGTTCAGTGCCTTCTTGAAGACAGCCAGGGGTCTATTGGTAATCCCCTTTATGTATGCTGTCAGGCAATTTCTCTGATCAAGAGCACTTCACTCAAAGCATCCCCTTTCCGTTCCTTCCTTCTTGGAAACAAAATAAAAACAACGACGGTGCATCATCTTCGGCGAGTTTTAATCTTTTCTTGCGTCGTCACATCAGACAAGCTCACTAGGTTATGTTTCTCCCTCCCACACTTAAACTTTCCCTAAACGGCATAACTTCGAGATATACGCCGGGGAGTTTTCCCTAACACGCTGAAAACGTCGGAGCTTACGGGAAAATTACCAAAAATATAGGGAATATAGGTGGCTGGAGGTGACTTGCAGAGAGAAAAATCACCAGTTGTTTACAGGGAAATTTTAGTAGTGTATATTTTTCAAGGCATTTTTGTTTATTGTGTCATTCTGAGGAGAGAGAAACGAAAAATTAACTAAATTTTGTTATTTAACCACCATAATAATCAACGTTATGAAGTATTTTTGAGAGTCGCTCAAATTAAAAGCTCTCGAGTCGCTAATAATTACAACACTATACTACTACTTTTATTACTACTACTATTTTTATTACTACTACTACTATTACATTCATAGAGAAATGCTAACTCAGCAAATATCTTACAGCATCTGTGGAATAGGAAGCAATTAATTTTGATTAAAGGAGAGGATAGCTAAATTCCTTGAATCAAGAACCTCTCACCAGCCTCGAGGCATCCACCTTGAAGATTTTTAACGATAATCCTTCAGGGATAAGGTTATACTCGGGAGCTAAAGTAAACTTAATTAAAAAAATCGCACTTGTGCTATCAAGGAGATCAAGGAGATGCGATCTCGGAACTTTAATATTGGCAGCCAGAGTAACCACACAGCCTCACTAAAGTTACAATACTGTGTTCCAAAGACAGTAACCACACAGCCTCACTAAAGTTACAATATTGTTTTCAAAGACATACACACAGCCTCACTAAAGTTACAATATTGTGTTCCAAAGACAGTAACCACACAGCCTCACTAAAGTTACAATATTGTGTTCCAAAGACAGGAACCACACAGCCTCACTAAAGTTACAATATTGTGTTCCAAAGACAGGAACCACACAGCCTCACTAAAGTTACAATATTGTGTTCCAAAGACAGGAACCACACAGCCTCACTAAAGTTACAATATTGTGTTCCAAAGACAGTAACCACACAGCCTCACTAAAGTTACAATATTGTGTTCCAAAGACAGGAACCACACTGCCTCACTAAAGTTACAATATTGTGTTCCAAAGACAGGAACTACACTGCCTCACTAAAGAAACCTACAACACTCTTACGTACTCGCGTTTTAAAGAAATGTTCAAGTGAACATGGGGAAGAGCACAAGTAGATTTAAGGAAATGAGAGAAAAACTAAGTAAAGAGTGACAGATGACAGGAAAAAAAAACAGATGATAGGCGGAGACACGATAATGGAGGAGACATAACGAGAGGGAGACAGACGGGAGGGAGACAATGATTAAATTTTACTTAGGTACTTACTGGTCTTAATGGCCATCGACCTATAAAGAGGTCATTAATCCAGGAGCGACCTTTTTGTTGTCCTGACACATGGTCACCTCGCAGCTAGGAAGGGATAAATTATAAACCAATGTCTATCTTACTGTCAAGTATAATAAGTGTCAATATAGTCTGATAGTGTGGTTTATCAGTGTACTGGAAGTTGACGCTTCCAGTAAACTCCTACTGACGATTGCTGTGTATGGCAGAAGCTACTAGGCTTTCCTTGTCAGAAAAGAATTTACTTACAGTACAGGCAAAATTCGTTATAGGTAAAAGCAGTGAGTGGGTCTTGGAGTGGAAGAGGAGGAAGAAAAGCAAGAATACATGTATGGAATGTGGTGTGACCATAAATCACTAAACAGGACAGGGTAAATTATTATTATTATTATAATCAAGGGGGAAGCGCTAAACCCGGAGGATTATACAGCGCCTGGGGGGGGGATATGTGGAAGGCATTCAGGCTTAATTCGGGGAACTGGAGCACAGATCCAATTCCCTAAATCAAGAGCCCCTCACCAACATCAAGGAACCTTCCTTGAGGGGAGGACAGGGTAAAGACGAGTATGTGCGGTTACATCACAATCAAGTTTGTCGCTTTGAGGAAGCGAGTCACAGAGACTACGCTGTTTGGTATATCATCGTTGAAAAGTACGTCTACTGTGAACGGAAGGTGTTTTACGTTCGCAGAGATAAAAGAGAGCGATCAGGAAGACCGTATTGGAGCAGAACGTAAGGATATGGGGGATGGTGAGGATTTTGCTGCAGGTACACTGGTGGAAATAGCCGGTCGATGCAGGGTTTGAGTTGAGACGGAGGCGAGCCAGTACAACCTCTTGACGGTGATCAGCACGGTAGGAGGATGGCCAGTCCGCGATTGTTGGTTTAAACTTTCAGAGACTAGCCAGGCTGCTCGGCTAACTTTGCTATACAAGGTACTGTAATTTCTTCCCCAGAGAGAGCAATGAACCTGGCTCCTGGGGCACCCAAGAACTCCCCCTCAAGCTCCGAGGTCGACTTAGTGAGGGAATCAGCCTGGTCATTATCAAAGATGTAAAAATGGCCAAATATCCAAATCATGGATATGACACACGATTTCAGATTATTAATAATGTTGTCCAAAATCTCGTGTGAGTAATTTCAGTCTCAATAGCTGTCAGTGCAGATCTGCCGCTAAAAACATTCTTTTATTATTTGATTTGTGTGTTAACGTTTAGTATTTTCTTCTTGTGTTTGTGAATTACATAAAACAATGATATGCTAATTGGTTTAGGAATAATTGTTACTTTCAGGCGTTGTTTGCCAATTAGAATAGATTAATCTGTTTGCCGTAACGTAAAATTCAGGGCAATGGACCCCAATGGAAATAAGCCATTCTGTCTGACTTTTTGGGTTATCCCAGGTTCTCTACACATATGCTATGTATTATAATTCTATGTAACTGTATTTGTGTATACCTGAATAAACTTACTAATTACGTCTTGGGCCCAACAAAAGGATTCTGTGCTGTACGTCTATGTACATGAGACAATAAATTGTTGCTTATTAACTCAACCCTGCAGAGCTGTCATACGACAACGATATTCACTGCCAACAGAACGAGCAGTGCGCCAACAACGCTACAACTGGCAGAGAACGCAAAATAAATATTACAGGAGCTTGACACTCCCTGGTGGCATTACTCAAACACCAAACAGTAACGAAGTAGTAACCAGCAAATATGTAATGTAAGAAGAGGCACCCATATCACCAGCACAAGTACGTTCAATGAGCTACGGTACCAGTGACCATTGTAAATAAGAACATAAGAAAGAAGGAACACTGCAGCAGGCCTACTGGCCCATGCGAGGCAGGTCCAATTCACTCACCGGATTAAGCCAATGCCTTAAGGTAGTCAGGTTAGGTCCCATTCACTAAGGAAGGAGCACGGCAACTGACCTACTAGCACAAGCTGGTCAGGTCCAACTCACACCTAAGTCCAAGTCGGACGGAAACGTCATCGTAAGCGTCTATGTGCGGATTATTTGTGTTGTTCCAGTCACGTTACGGTGCCTTTTTGTTCTTTATATACCAACTTACAGCGCAAAGTTGCGAAAGAAAATATACACAGTGAGACACTTTTAAAGTAAATTATATTCCCTACAGCAGAATGTATGTAGTTACATACACTATGATCAATTGAGACACTTATGCAACACATGGGAATCTTTATTAAAGAAACGTTTCGCCACACAGTGGCTTCATCAGTCCAATACAAAGTAGAAATGGGTAAGGAGAGTAGAAGTATGAGGTAATCAGTCCCTCAACCTGGATTCGATGTGTTCAGTCCATCACTCTTGTAGTAAGTGCAGCATAGGGCCAAAGAGGTGGCTTATATACTGTGGTGAGATGAGTTGAAGCAGGAGGAGGCGGGATCTTAGTGGGACCTGCCACTAATGTAAGTAGGTCATCGTCCAAAGGTTTGGGCTAGCGTTGAAGTCTTTGTACCAAGATTCCATGATGTTGCAGTGTCTGAGGGACTGATTACCTCATACTTCTACTCTCCTTACCCATTTCTACTTTGTATTGGACTGATGAAGCCACTGTGTGGCGAAACGTTTCTTTAATAAAGATTCCCATGTGTTGCATAAGTGTCTCAATTCTTCAACTTGTCGGTTTTCAAAACCATTCATCACATCTGTCAGACACTGCAACATCATGGAATCTTGGTACAAAGACTTCAACGCTAGCCCAAACCTTTGGACGATGACCTACTTACATTAGTGGCAGGTCCCACTAAGATCCCGCCTCCTCCTGCTTCAACTCATCTCACCACAGTATATAAGCCACCTCTCTGGCCCTATGCTGCAGGTTCAAGATTGATGGACTGAACACATCGTCAGTACAGTCAAGAAGACTCTCTTCGACCCCGCCGGATTGTAGAATTTATATTCTACAAACATCACATCCTTTTCACAATGCTGTCGAATCGTGTGAAAATCAAGCCTGTGAATGGTGCAATAAATGACTCCTCGAAGTTAGCTTTAGCTACTGTCGTTAAGACCCGCCTGCAGGTCAAATTTACGGCAATCCACTCTCTGAAGGACTCCTTCATTGTCGTCTGCACAGACGACACGGAAGCATCAAAACTTATGGACGACTCTTCAATCAGGACCCTACAAACACAACAATTCACTCTATCCCCGTCTCCATTCTTGAAGTCGAAACGTTCGGTCTTTGTGAAAAGACTGGACAATATGGTCACCTCTCTCTCTACTGAAGCACTGAAGACATCTATTGAGGAACAAAACACCTGGGCCTCGGTAGACAGCATCTACAAGATCCCTAACGCCTCATCTATGCTAAAGATTACATTTTCAGACATCTCCATGGCTGCCCAAGCTCTCTCTGACGGTCTGGCCATCTCATATTACCACATTCACCCTAGTCATATAGAACAAGAACGTTTCACATACATCTCCCACTGCTGGACCTGCTACTCCTATAAACACACCACCAAGGACTGCCCCATCAAGAATAAAAAGTTTTGTTCAAAATGTGGGAATGATGGACACGATTTCAGATCCTGCACCATTACTACAGCACCAACTTGTCTAAACTGCAAGGGTAATCATCATACCCTTGCAGCTAAGTGCCCAATCAGGAAAGAAATCATACTGAAGAAAACTAAAGTTCTGAAGAACACCTCCAATTCACCGACACACGCTGCAATAACCAAACCACAAACCGACACCACCAAGACTCTACACGCTAATCTACAGGCACCATCGCCCAGCAACTCCCTCTCTCCACTCCCAGACGGAGATTCCTCAAAGGTGCTGTACTGCATGGTGTATGCACACCTTGCAAACGCAGCAAACCCCGGCACTTTCAACACCACTATTAACGAACTATTCCGTCTGAACAACATGCCTGCCTTCAATTTTCCGGACTCCACACCTTCAGCAGACATACTCAAGATCCTTCCCAACGTCCTGAACTTTACTGCACCTGCAGACCTGTCTCCTGCCCAAGCAACTGCTCCTGCAACTTCTATAACCACTTCCACCGCTGACAACGTTGATCATGTTGCCTCAACCACCGTCTCCCACCTCTCCCAGCCTGCTGTTACACAACCATTACACCTCACAGCTGCTCCTGTCGACCCTCAGTCACCGGCTACCACCATTGTAGATTCTCCCAATGAATCCACTCCAGAAGAGGAAGATAACGACGACTCCAGTAAACCCTCATGGGAAAACCTTACCTTTTACACTTCTCCTTCAAATACTGACATCATGACCTGTACTGAACTCTACAAAAGCCTCGGTGCTGGAACAGTCAAGTATGCATGTGAATCACCGCTTCACTTCTCACTCACCCAAGTTCTTGAGTTCATCAAGCCTCTACGTTTCACCTTCAGTAACAAGGCTAAACTATACCACCTATCTAGAAGCAGCTTCAAAAAGTTCGAAAATGGCTCCATTGCTAACCTGCCTCCTCAGTTACTCCTATAACTCCCATATGTGTTCTACCCTCTGATGTGACCTAGCCTGCTGCCAACTACTCAAGATTCAAGACTTCAACTACCACAAGTCCAATGCAACAATCCCTGCTATTCCTGTTCTCAAGTCTGCCCCACGATCGCCTTAGCTGCTGGGTAAGCCCTGGCTCTATTTCTCTGACTAAGAACACTCCTCTCCAGAGCTATTCTTCATCTGTCCCATCTTCCCCGCTCATCCCATTGGGATCTTACCTGAACTTGTTTGCTTTGCTTGCTTGCCTATGCTGCACTTACTACAAGAGTGATGGACTGAACACATCGTATCCAGGTTGAGGGACTGATTACCTCATACTTCTACTCTCCTTACCCATTTCTACTTTGTATTGGACTGATGAAGCCACTGTGTGGCGAAACGTTTCTTTAATAAAGATTCCCATGTGTTGCATAAGTGTCTCAATTCTTCAACTTGTCGGTTTTCAAAACCATTCATCACACTATGATCAATGTTCAGAGTTCAATTAAACCGAATGGTGAATAGTTTGGAGAGATTAAGTATGAGAACACTCACTGTTACAGCTATACAACACTCGTTCAGAATGCCAGATCTAGGGTGGTGCGAGCCATC
The DNA here is from genome assembly GCF_026875155.1 of Cherax quadricarinatus. Taxonomy (NCBI): domain Eukaryota; kingdom Metazoa; phylum Arthropoda; class Malacostraca; order Decapoda; family Parastacidae; genus Cherax; species Cherax quadricarinatus. The sequence continues at coordinate 8,258,642 of NC_069487.1, read as the reverse complement.
CTGAGGCAGATGAGGATCTAACGGTCTGGGTGCTTCCTGTACGAGAGGTAACTTCACCCAACTCCTCCACCCTCACTCTGGAATTACCAGATAGCCAAAGCACCTAGTTAACCACCCCGTACCAAGATGGTGTATATACATCCTTGCAAGTAATGATCAACTGTGCTATGGTGACATGATGGCTAAGATGAAATGAAGGACAGTGGTTAAGCATATAGAGCCAAGACGAGTGCCTGATAAATTACACACATGCGCAACTCTTGGGTATCTTTGAGGAAACGTTTCGCCACACAGTGGCTTCATCAGTCCATACAGTCCTTTGCATGGACTGATGAAGCCACTGTGTGGCGAAACGTTTCCTCAATAAAGATACCCAAGAGTTACACATGTGTCTAATTTATCAACGTGTCGGTTCTCTGAACCATTCATCTACAACGAGTGCCTCTAAACGGAGAGCTTAAACAGTTGGTATAAACCTTGGTAATAAATACCGATAAGTTGGTTTAGAAAGACACGTAAGCAAACACTGGCATATTTCTAATAAATATGTCATAGTGTTTGCTTACGTGTCTTTCTAAACTAGCTTAAACAGTTACAGCTGCCAAAAACGCCTACTACTAGCACTCGGCACATGCCACAGTCTCTGAATTCTCCAGAGTGATAATTCTCAAAATAAAAGAGCAACGAGACTCGCTCAATCCTACTGGTGTAAACAGATTGAATATCCCCAACTTCACTAAGCTCAGGATATGAACCTAATACCTACACTAGAGTGGAATGAAGATTTAAGTTCATATATACGAGTCCATTATGTGGCTTTACAGCCTGAGTAAGACCATTTACTCATTCAGAGAATATCTGGGCGAGACTTTAACGAGACAGTTACTCGGGCCAAGTAATCTGGCCCGCTCATTGTATCCGAGGAGTTTAAAGTGAGTTAAAACTCCTTCAAAAGTTCATATCTGCGGCTAGCTTAAAGCAACATGTCAATGTACATTTTCGTACGTGTGAAGGAAAGGCACACGTTGCAGATTATTATTATAATCAAAAAGAAGCACTAAGCCACAAGGACTATACAGACACGTTGCAGAGCAAACTTCTAAAAGGGGAAAATGTTTGGCCTCTGCGTAGAGCTCTTTTCATGTCCTGACATGATCAAGCTCTAAACAGCGAAACGCTGTCCTGCAAGAGGGTGATTGTAAATTGTGTGTCTGCCTTCATGCTTACTGGTATTTGCCAATACCCTCTTTCATTCACCTGGTCCCTATTAACAGACTATCAGACGGTCATTATATATCATTTATAAGAAAATCTTGCTCGCCAGGGGCCTTCCCACCTCCACCCTTAGTTTAGTTAATGACGAAGCCGTCAGCAGCAGCCAACATTAAATTCTCAGTGGAAAGGAGAGACCCCCTAAACGAGTTATGAATATTTACCCGTGTCAGGAGCCACCACACGCCATCAATAACCCTGAAGAAAATGTGTGGGTAGCAGCACTTTGGGGAAGCGAGGGAAGAGTATGCTACGACGAAGACAGAGACAGTGTGTGTGTGGGAGTTAGTCACTACGGGCGAGGGCCAGACATCGTCAATGCCTAATCAAGAAACTTCCCATCTTTGCTGTGTAACAAAACACATTATCAGTTCCTCACTTCAAGCTCCTTGACGCCTCCGACTCGTGAGACTTTCAACACTGAGCCACTCTGCTGCAACGTGCAATACTGAGTTGTTCCCAAGATGCAGCACAGCTGCGACGTGTTCTATCATAATCCAAGGAACTTGCGATAGGAAGATACTGTTTGTTGTACCTGACAGGTGAAGCAGTGATTCTGTAGCCCTTGCTTCCTACCCTTGCTTCCTACCAAGTCTTACTTCTTCATTATGTAACATGATCTGAGTTATCCTGGAATATTATTTGATTTATTTTTACACTATGATTTATCAATGACAATAATTATTTAACTAATCTATGGATCTGATTACCCGATTTGTCCTTGGCTACGATTATTTGATTTATGGACTGCATAAAAATTTAATTAATAAAAATCCCACGATAATGACTGAGATTATTATTATAATCATGGGGGAGCGCTAAACCAGTAGGATTATACAGCGCGTGGGGGGGAGGGAAGGGATGGAAGGTATTTAGGCTCAATTCAGGGAACCGGAGCACAGATCCAATTCCCTAGATCAAGAGCCCCTCACCAACGTCAAGCAACCTCCCTTGAGGGGAATGAACGAGAAAAAAATCGAAAATATAAAATAGTTACTGTTAAGCGTGAAATAAATTATCCCTAAATTCAATAATGTGAACTGTAAGATTCAATAAGATAAATTTTTCACTATAACAGACTCAGGTACCTCGTGTCACACACAATATATAATACCCCGTGAGGCGTCTATCTCTCAGTAGACATTTCCTGAGTTTACTTTAATTCCTATTAAAGGGATAAAATTATTCTTGACTGGTGAACAGGCAACGAACAGCCTTATTGATCCTCGTGGAGTCGATATGCTTTAAACCCTAACATTAGCTAAGTAAACATAACAGGAAGGCACCAACACCACTAAGAGTCCAGCCAGAATTATAACACCACGCAATCACCACTTGCATCCAAAAGCAGCAGTGTAACGACAAACACTACTAGCGCCCGAAAGCAGCAGTGTAGCGTCACACAAACACTACTAACGCCCGAAGGCAGCAGTGTAGCGTCACACAAACACTACTAACGCCCGAAGGCAGCAGTGTAGCGTCACACAAACACTACTAACGCCCGAAGGCAGCAGTGTAGCGTCACACAAACACTACTAACGCCCGAAGGCAGCAGTGTAGCGTCACACAAACACTACTAGCGCCCGAAGGCAGCAGTGTAGCGTCACACAAACACTACTAGCGCCCGAAGGCAGCAGTGTAGCGTCACACAAACATTACTAGCGCCCGAAGGCAGCAGTGTAGCGTCACACAAACATTACTAGCGCCCGAAGGCAGCAGTGTAGCGTCACACAAACACTACTAGCGCCCGAAGGCAGCAGTGTAGCGTCACACAAACATTACTAGCGCCCGAAGGCAGCAGTGTAGCGTCACACAAACATTACTAGCGCCCGAAGGCAGCAGTGTAGCGTCACACAAACATTACTAGCGCCCGAAGGCAGCAGTGTAGCGTCACACAAACACTACTAAAGCTCACATTATGTCCTCAAATGAAGGAAAATCTTATTAAATAAAACGTTTTCTTACAAGTTGATAATATTCTCCCCAGACTTCAGCTGTTTACATTTGCATATCTGCCGAGCGCACACACTCGAGTAGAGTGATAAAGTGAAGCTGTATGTTTCATTTTCTGGTTTCTGTTACATTACTGCTTGTATTATCAAGTAACAGTATGTTTGTGTACAGACTTCGTGTTCCTCTCTTCACTTGTCACGGAAAGTTCGGCAGTGTGCACAGACCTGACGTTCCTAGCTTTTCCTGTCATCGTAAGATCGGCAGTGTGCACAGACCTGACGTTCCTAGCTTTTCCTGTCATCGTAAGATCGGCAGTGTGCACAGACCTGACGTTCCTAGCTTTTCCTGTCATCGTAAGATCGGCAGTGTGCACAGACCTGACGTTCCTAGCTTCTCCTGTCATGGAAAGTTCGGCAGCGTGCACAGACCTGACATTCCTAGCTTTTCCTGTCATGGTAAGTTTGGCGGTGTGCACACACATGACATTCCTCTCTCCACCTGTCATGGTAAGTTTGGCAGTGTGTACAGACCTGACATTTCTCTCTCTTCACCTGTCATGGTAAGTTCGGCAGTGCGCACAGACGTGTTATTATTTCGTCCATAAATCTGTACTACAAATATATAAAACCTTAGCAAGAAATTTCTTCACATACATTTCACCAAATTCTTCTGTTTTCCATTTTTTTGTCGTTAAATTCATGCAATAAAAGTTTTGCACAACCGTTTTTTATATTCCTACGTGAATTGTTTGTAAATTTCAACGTCTACATTTAAATGGTTCAATGATGAGGCATGAGTTGGCATTATCATAGATTGACATCTAGTATTATCCATCATATTTGCTTACAATCAAATATATTTTTGACAATATTATTCTCCAGTGTGGAGGTGCTCCAGTACTCTGCTGTGATAAGACTGTAACAGTGTGATAGTTCCAGTACTCTGCCGTGATAAGACTGTAACAGTGTGATAGTGTTCCAGTACTCTGCTGTGATAAGACTGTAACAGTGTGATAGTGTTCCAGTACTCTGCTGTGATAAGACTGTAACAGTGTGATAGTGTTCCAGTACTCTGCTGTGATAAGACTGTAACAGTGTGATAGTGTTCCAGTACTCTGCCGTGATAAGACTGTAACAGTGTGATAGTGTTCCAGTACTCTGCTGTGATAAGACTGTAACAGTGTGATAGTGTTTCAGTACTCTGCTGTGATAAAACTGTAACAGTGTGATAGTGTTTCAGTACTCTGCTGTGATAAGACTGTAACAGTGTGATAGTGTTTCAGTACTCTGCTGTGATAAGACTGTAACAGTGTGATAGTGTTCCAGTACTCTGCTGTGATAAGACTGTAACAGTGTGGTAGTGTTCCAGTACTCTGCTGTGATAAGACTGTAACAGTGTGATAGTTCCAGTACTCTGCTGTGATAAGACTGTAACAGTGTGATAGTGTTCCAGTACTCTGCTGTGATAAGACTGTAACAGTGTGATAGTGTTCCAGTACTCTGCTGTGATAAGACTGTAACAGTGTGATAGTGTTCCAGTACTCTGCTGTGATAAGACTGTAACAGTGTGGTAGTGTTCCAGTACTCTACTCAGATAAGTACTCTGGTCTGCTTCAAAGTCTGCTCTCACTCCCACCTTAGTAATACAGATGGTGTCTTTTCACCTTGGTTCTTGACCTTTCCTGACCTTGATTCACTGGTTGACTTGCTTCAGTGTCCAAATCCTCAAAGTTTTTCAGGATTTAAAATAATGTTCAATTTCTGTACATATGAGGAAAAGGGTGGAGTTGCTTCAATGTGAGGACAGCGAGAACACTATATTCTCCACCATCACCACTACTACTACCACCATCACTACTACCACCATCACCACGACCACTACTACAATCACCACTACTACCTCCATCATCACCACTACCACTACTACCACCACCATCACAACTATCACCATCACCATTACTACCACCATAACTACTAGTACCACTACCACCACTAGTACCTTCTTCACCCCTACCACCATAACCACTACCATCACCACTACTACTACCACTACCACCATCACTATTACCACCATCACCACTATTACAACCATCACCACCACTACTACCATCACCACCGCTACCACCACCATCACTACTACCACCATCACCACCACTACTACCACCACAACCAGCTAGGCCACTTCATAATTCCTCACCATTACTTTCTCATTTTCCAGCAGGCGAGTCTTACTGTCCTTTGATAGCCTTCTTTCTCTCCCCACACGTAGCTGACACTGTCAGTCTCCTCTCTCTCTCCCACATCTAGCTGACAGTGTCAGCCTACTCTCTCCCTCCCACACCTGGCAGCATCCTTCCTCCTACACCTAGCTGACACTCTGCCTCCTCCCTCTCTCCAGTACTCGATACTGTCAGCCTTCCCTCCCCCTCGAGCATCTAGCTGAGACTCTCAGTTGTACCCCCACCCCCACCTAGCCGTATGCATGTTTAGTGTCACTCAGAGAATCTGAGTGCGTGGTGTTATGGTGTTTTTCCAGTGCACATTGATTATCTTTTGAGTTTTTGTGAGTATTATGTCACCAAACTGTGTTTGTGAGTGTTGTCACCAAGCTGTGTACTTGTTTGTCCATGTCAGTGTGTTCTTTAACTACATTTCGAGAAAATCTATCTATATTCATATATATATAATATATATATAATATATATATATATATATATATTTATATATATATATATATATATATATATATATATATATATATATATATATATATATTTATCAACTGGCCGATTCCCACAAAGGCAGGGTGGCCCGAAAAAGAAAAACTTTCACCATCATTCACTCCATCACTGTCTTGCCAGAAGGGTGCTTTACACTACAGTTTTTAAACTGCAACATTAACCCCCCCTCCTTCAGAGTGCAGCACTGTACTTCCCATCTCCAGGACTCAAGTCCGGCCTGCGGTTTCCCTGAACCCCTTCATAAATGTTATTTTGCTCACACTCCAACAGCACGTCAAGTTTTAAAACCATTTTCTCCATTCACCCCTATCAAACACGCTCACGAATGTCTGCTGGAAGTCCAAGCCCCTCGCACACAAAACCTCCTTTACCCCCTCCCTCCAACCTTTCCTAGGCCGACCCCTACCCCGCCTTCCTTCCACTACAGACTGATACACTCTTGAAGTCATTCTGTTTCGCTCCATTCTCTCTACATGTCCGAACCACCTCAACAACCCTTCCTCAGCCCTCTGGACAACAGTTTTGGTAATCCCGCACCTCCTCCTAACTTCCAAACTACGAATTCTCTGCATTATATTCACACCACACATTGCCCTCAGACATGACATCTCCACTGCCTCCAGCCTTCTCCTCGCTGCAACATTCATCACCCATGCTTCACACCCATATAAGAGCGTTGGTAAAACTATACTCTCATACATTCCCCTCTTTGCCTCCAAGGACAAAGTTCTTTGTCTCCACAGACTCCTAAGTGCACCACTCACCCTTTTCCCCTTATAATTCTATGATTCACCTCATCTTTCATAGACCCATCCGCTGACACGTCCACTCCCAAATATCTGAATACATTCACCTCCTCCATACTCTCTCCCTCCAATCTGATATCCAATCTTTCATCACCTAATCTTTTTGTTATCCTCATAACCTTACTCTTTCCTGTATTCACCTTTAATTTTCTTCTTTTGCACACCCTACCAAATTCATCCACCAATCTCTGCAACTTCTCTTCAGAATCTCCCAAGAGCACAGTGTCATCAGCAAAGAGCAGCTGTGACAACTCCCACTTTGTGTGTGATTCTTTATCTTTTAACTCCACGCCTCTTGCCAAGACCCTCGCATTTACTTCTCTTACAACCCCATCTATAAATATATTAAACAACCACGGTGACATCACACATCCTTGTCTAAGGCCTACTTTTACTGGGAAATAATTTCCCTCTTTCCTACATACTCTAACTTGAGCCTCACTATCCTCGTAAAAACTCTTCACTGCTTTCAGTAACCTACCTCCTACACCATACATCTGCAACATCTGCCACATTGTCCCCCTATCCACCCTGTCATACGCCTTTTCCAAATCCATAAATGCCACAAAGACCTCTTTAGCCTTATCTAAATACTGTTCACTTATATGTTTCACTGTAAACACCTGGTCCACACACCCCCTACCTTTCCTAAAGCCTCCTTGTTCATCTGCTATCCTATTCTCCGTCTTACTCTTAATTCTTTCAATAATAACTCTACCATACACTTTACCAGGTATACTCAACAGACTTATCCCCCTATAATTTTTGCACTCTCTTTTATCCCCTTTGCCTTTATACAAAGGAAATATGCATGCTCTCTGCCAATCCCTAGGTACCTTACCCTCTTCCATACATTTATTAAATAATTGCACCAACCACTCCAAAACTATATCCCCACCTGCTTTTAACATTTCTATCTTTATCCCATCAATCCCGGCTGCCTTACCCCCTTTCATTTTACCTACTGCCTCACGAACTTCCCCCACACTCACAACTGGCTCTTCCTCACTCCTACAAGATGTTATTCCTCCTTGCCCTATACACGAAATCACAGCTTCCCTATCTTCATCAACATTTAACAATTCCTCAAAATATTCCCTCCATCTTCCCAATACCTCTAACTCTCCATTTAATAACTCTCCTCTCCTATTTTTAACTGACAAATCCATTTGTTCTCTAGGCTTTCTTAACTTGTTAATCTCACTCCAAAACTTTTTCTTATTTTCAACAAAATTTGTTGATAACATCTCACCCGCTCTCTCATTTACTCTCTTTTTACATTGCTTCACCACTCTCTTAACCTTTCTCTTTTTCTCCATATACTCTTCCCTCCTTGCATCACTTCTACTTTGTAAAAACTTCTCATATGCTAACTTTTTCTCCTTTACTACTCTCTTTACATCATCATTCCACCAATCGCTCCTCTTCTCTCCCGCACCCACTTTCCTGTAACCACAAACTTCTGCTGAACACTCTAACACTACATTTTAAAACCTATCCCATACCTCTTCGCCCCATTGCCTATGCTCTCATTAGCCCATCTATCCTCCAATAGCTGTTTATATATCTTACCCTAACTGCCTCCTCTTTTAGTTTATAAACCTTCACCTCTCTCTTCCCTGATGCTTCTATTCTCCTTGTATCCCATCTACCTTTTACTCTCAGTGTAGCTACAACTAGAAAGTGATCTGATATATCTGTGGCCCCTCTATAAACATGTACATCCTGAAGTCTACTCAACAGTCTTTATCTACCAATACATAATCCAACAAACTACTGTCATTTCGCCCTACATCATATCTTGTATACTTATTTATCCTCTTTTTCTTAAAATATGTATTACCTATAACTAAACCTCTTTCTATACAAAGTTCAATCAAAGGGCTCCCATTATCATTTACACCTGGCACCCCAAACTTACCTACCACACCCTCTCTAAAAGTTTCTCCTACTTTAGCATTCAGGTCCCCTACCACAATTACTTTCTCACTTGGTTCAAAGGCTCCTATACATTCACTTAACATCTCCAAAATCTCTCTCCTCTCCTCTGCATTCCTCTCTTCTCTAGGTGCATACACGCTTATTATGACCCACTTCTCGCATCCAACCTTTACTTTAATCCACATAATTCTTGAATTTACACATTCATATTCTCTTTTCTCCTTCCATAACTGATCATTCAACATTACTGCTACCCCTTCCTTTGCTCTAACTCTCTCAGATACTCCAGATTTAATCCCATTTATTTCCCCCCACTGAAACTCCCCTAGCCCCTTCAGCTTTGTTTCGCTTAGGGCCAGGACATCCAACTTCTTTTCATTCATAACATCAGCAATCATCTGTTTTCTTGTCATCCGCACTACATCCACGCACATTCAAGCATCCCAGTTTTATAAAGTTTTTCTTTTTCTCTTTATATATATATATATATATATATATATATATATATATATATATATATATATATATATAAACAGATAAGACACTGTATATATGTCTTTTTCACAGGTGTTCTACCAACGGGACTAACACCTAAAATCGCAACATCGCTGATGTCAGGAGCTCAGGATAACACGCAGCATCTGTGACTGACTCTGGATATACCCAGAGGGACCTTAACGTGTTGGCTCAGCGCTCCAGGTGCAAATGGATGTGGGACCAGGTGCAAAGCAATCAACTTTGTTTATAAAAATGTATAATTTATATTGAGTATTTTAAACCGTTATAGGGATTCCTGAAAGCAGTGGTGGCCAGACTTAAGAGGAGTTCTTTCTCTTCCTCTTCAGTAACAACATCTGATAGCCTCGGTATAAATGGTAAGCTCTGCTGGTACATTGTACCATTTGCGTTTCTCATGTACTACCGTTCTCCCCGGAGACAGTGGCCGGGATTTTATGAGTGGCACAGTCGGCGGCGTCGAAGGCAAACAGCAGCAGGCTGGGTGATCGTTCCCGCCTGTAGCAGAACCCACAGCAGCAACAGTAGCAGCAGCAACACCAGAGGAGGAGGAGGAGGGGCAATAGCAGCAGCAGCAAACGGGTAGATGGGATGGTAAAGCCGACAGTTCCAGGGATGGCGACAGCGTTCTTCATCTGGCTGGATGCTGTATAAATCTCTGGTTGTCTGACACAAGCTAGTAGTGTCTTGTCTCTGCCGCCCACGTCATCATTTTATGCAATTACTTTTATTTAAATACAGTAGCAAAAGTTTTTTATATTGCTGTTGCATTTTATTTTTAATTGTACTTTAAATTTCATATAGCCAGTAGTGCTTCAAAATGTTACTCATACACAAAATAACAACAAAAGGCGCAGTAATAAGTCTGGTTGGAGTAGCAATGGTAACACAATATATGAGAGAAGACCTCATAAAATTTACAAGAAGTATACACGAGTTATACAGGACTCGTAATACATGTGTTTTGAAGATCCAAGTGTGTATCATAAAAGGTAATGAAAATTTCATCTTAATAAAATGACGAAAAGTATATTCAGAGAAGTGAGAGGAAAGCATCATCATCATAAGGGTAAACAATAGCGAGTAGTAGACTAACAAGACACTTGTGCATCGTTTGGCTATTTCCAAAACTTTAACTAATTTGAATATAGAGGTGATCAAATATTGGAGACAGTAGATGAATGGGAGCTTTTGAGGATGTAGTGATTCACCGATTGAACCCCAGCACGGGTCTTCAAGACCTAGTTTTAGCCTAGATGGAATTAGAGAGGTAGTGGACTGAAAACTACATTACTCAAGATACCCAATATTACTTATTCGCCAAGACAAGAGTCCTGACACGGGTCTTCATCTTGCAACGACCAGCATGAGACAAAGATACCCAACTGTTGCATATGTGTTTTATTGAACCCAATGGAAAGTATCACAAAACTTGACCTGGGTTCTAACTTAATACGTAACTGATACGAGCCGAAAAACGTTTATTTTATGTGAAGCGAGAAGCCCATGTGGGTTACCTCTAGTAGTAGTGAAGGTTTGATTTTCCGTCCGCTAATCTTGAGAGAGACGCTACCAACCTACTTGTTGAAAGGTTCAAGATGACAGACGCGCTACCAACGTACTTGTTGCTAGTTAAGGATTAAAACGAGAAATGTTTTCCTTGACAGAAATGCACCAGTGTCGAAACTTGTTCCATTTGGTGATGTATTTGTTGCCTTTCAAAGGAGCAGATGTAGTGTCTTGATGCTGGTGAGTAGCTCTTGGTCCAAAGAACTGGAATTCTGCTCCAGATCCTCGGGCCAAACCTCACTGCCTACTATATCCGAGGTACTCTGTGATCCTCACAGATTTAGCGCTTCCTCGTGAATATGGCAACCATTACATATATTTGTGTTCATATATAATTTTTCTTGCTCTAATAGGTAAGACATTATTAGTTATGATGCACATCTGTAACAGGTGTCCTCGCACCTGAAACAGGTGTTCACTCATTTTAACGTTCAAACATCTGTAACAGGTGTTCAGCACCAATAATAATGTCCAGGTGCCGTAACAGGTGTGCAAGCACCTGTAACAGACACCACGCAACGTTCTAAGACACTATTCCAATTTTGGTGTGTTCTCTATTTTCTTTTACGGATGACAACTTGAGATTGGAAATATAAACACATATGCAGTATAATGTGATCCTTTATTGACAACGTTTCACCCACACAGTGGGCTTTTTCAAGTCACACACAGATCCACCCCAGGTAGATCTGTGTGTGACTTGAAAAAGCCCACTGTATGGGTGAAACGTTGTCAATAAAGGATCACATTATACTGCATATGTGTTTATATTTCCACTGTGTCGGTGTTTGATACCATTTATTTCCACAACTTGAGAATGTCTCTTTGTATCGTCCTGTAACTTATCATACGTATGATTAAAACAATCTAGTGTCCCCTTAGAATTTTTTTCAGTTTAAACTCCCCTCTGGTAAACATTTATTTTTTTTTTCAAAAAACCATCGCGTGATATGAAAGCAAATAATCGGATACTGAGGCAACTTTATACACAACTTTCTTAATACCCGGTGATGTGCTGGGCAGTCTCAGCTAAGAATGAAAAAAAAACGGATTATATTATATTAAATTTCTTTTGGATTTTATTTGTTCATATATTTGGGATGATACATCAAGAATGGTTTGACAGCGTCGCGTCAATTTCGGCACGCGTGCCTCAAGCCTCTGCCATATATTGTATATATCTTAAATTTTTTAGGCATTCTTGTCGCAAATTTCACAGAAAATACTTTCGTTATATTTTCTGTGAATCGAGGTATCACACTGAACTGGGAATCCAACATTTCTTTTTTTTTTAGGTATGGGTAGGCTTCAAGCTCTCATACCGGTATACACATCCACGATATGTTTACCGGTATATACATTCACGATGCTACGTTTACCGGTATATACATCCACGATGCTATGTTTACCGGTATATACATCCACGAGGCTGTTTACAGATATATACATCTACGAGGCTATGTTCACCGGTATATACATTCATGATATATTTACCGATATATACATCCACGATACTATGTTTACCGGTATATACATTCACGAGGCTATGTTTACCGGTATATACATCCACGATGCTATGTTTACCGGTATATACATCCACGATGCTATGTTTACCGGTATATACATCTACGAGGCTATGTTCACGGGTATATACATTCATGATATATTTACCGATATATACATCCACGATACTATGTTTACCGGTATATACATCCACGATGCTATGTTTACCGGTATATACATCCACGATGCTATGTTTACCGGTATATACATTCACGAGGCTATGTTTACCGGTATATACATCCACGATGCTATGTTTACCGGTATATACATCCACGATGCTATGTTTAACGCAACACTTCCACACACCCAGAAAACTTCAATTTTAACATAGCAACTTCGCTGTGTCACGCTAATGAAACTGTATCAACCTCTAGATCACCTGATGCTAAACACATGTGTATGGTACAAACTACAGAAACTAGCATAAAACCTAAAGAAATAATGAAAAGACACAGGACTGTTTACCTCTGGGGACGCCAGGAATAATGAAGGTAGTGAGTGAGTAATTAACTTGGCGCTCACCAGATGGTAGCAGAGAAAATATTTCTGGCGCGGTTTTTCAAAGACGGAGAACCACACCTGCATGTCGCGTCCCTTGGGAAAATTTGTAAAGGTTTATAACTCTCCCCAAGTCCTCCATTTGGACTTGAAATTGAGAGCCACTGATATACATAACACAGACGCCACACTCACCATACACCATAAACCCAACACTCATCAAGTCAATGAAGCAAAATTTCACACCATTCTAGTCGTTTGTGTGTGTGTGTTTGCTCACCTATTTGTAATTGCAGGGGTCGATTCACTGCTCCTGGTCCTTCTCTTCGTTAGCCGCTACTAAGTCCACGCTCTCCCTGCTCCAAGAGCCTTATTGTACCTCATCTTCAAGCCATGTATGAATTCTGTGTGTGTGTTGAGGGTTCGGGTGCCAATGTGTATCTTGGTTCATAAGTGTTAACGTGATGACTGTGGCCGCAGTGGATAAAAATAAATGCTGAAAAAAGGACAAAGTGGTGAAAATAAGTAGAGATACGAGAATGAAGGTCGGAGACACAGAAAATGTTACGTTATAAATGAGTCAGTAATGAGAATGTTGTGCTAAGAATGGGGAAAGAAGAAAGTGGAGTGAAAGAATGAAACAGGTTGGTTAGTTTACGGGGTTCAAAGTCTATCAACACACACGGGTCACTGAAGCTGCGTGTCACCAGTCAAGAATTATTTAATCCCTAAAATATAGACTAAAATATATTCTCAGCGTATATACACTGAGAGACGTACACCTGTCGGTAAAACTAGCCCGAAGTGTTTAATTCTTAGAGCAAAAGAGGGGGTTTGAACCGAGGAATGAAAAAAAGGTAATGTCCACGAAGGGACTAAAGAAATTCAGCTAGCCGAACTGGACTTTTGAAAAGAGGTTAAACACAATCTTTGCTCTTTGAAAGTTGTGTGCGGACGTTGAGGCTGAATGGGTCAAGTTTGTAGCCATTGTCTGTACCCAACTGACACAAACCTCTAGTGAGCCAGTGCAGATGTGAATATTTTGTGGCTCAGAAGGGACAAGAGCTAGCTCTAATATCTAGGTGTTGGCCAAGTCGAGATTTCTCCCTACAAGCACTTCACAGGATCGCAGTTAGTGGCCATCGTCAACCCACCCAGGGCATGGTTGGTGAAACCATACGACTCTGTCAAGTGTAAATTCGATAGGCTTTAAAGCCGTTACTGCATGACAAAAACTACACCCTCAAAACCCACCCTCAGTGGTCAGGCTACTTTACCTTTCTACTCTCTCTCTCCTATCCTCCTCCTGTCCATCCCTCGCCATTCTTACCATCCTTCATATGGCTTAAAAAAAAAAAAAAAAAAAGCCTTTAAACCCAATAAATCTTTTAGTCACAGAAAACAAACTTGATTTATATATATATATTATATATATATATATATATATATATATATATATATATATATAATATATATATATATATATATAATATATATACAGTGGTCCCTCGCTTTTCGTAGTTCTCGGCAATCGTAAATTTCGCCAATCATAGGGGTATTTTCGTATAAACATGGACTCGCTTTTCATAGGTTGACTCGCGAATAGTAGTTCGTCCAGGACGGGTACGCACGGTGTGAGCCGGGGAGGCCTCCCTACCCAGCCAATCTGGCATTGTTTACCAGTGAGTGAAGGTCCCCTCAAGTGCTCCTACGAAATATTTCATAATATTCCACTCATTTTAGTGCTTGCAAGTACTAAATAAGCTACCATGGCTCCAAAGAAAGCTCCTAGTCTTGGGCCATTTTAGGGAAGTGTTAAAGAGATGCCAGAAACAGAGCTCTCTCCACAGTTACTTTGCGAGACAGGACTAGAGTGACTCTCAAGGTGGTCCTAGTGGCATTAAGAAACAGAGAAGAGAAGCAACCCCAGAGAAGCAATTGGTATCTGAGGTGTTGCTGGAAGGGGATTCCCCTTCCACACTGTAAACAATCCACTCTCTCTCCTCCTCCAGTCTCCCATACACTAAGAAGAATCTCCAATAAAGGTAAGTGTTATGCTGTTAATGTTTCATTCATCATTTCCCATTGTATTGTTTATGTACTACATGTATATTTCATGTAATTTTTTTTTGTTTTAATACTTCTGAGTGTCAGAAACGGATTAATTGTATTTACATTATTTCTTATGGGGAAAATTGATTCGCAAATCGTAAATTTCGTTTATAGTAGCTCCTCCAGGAACGGATTAATTACGAAAAACGAAGGACCACTGTATATATATATATATATATATATATATATATATATATATATATATATATATATATATATATATATATATATATATATATATATATATATATTTTTTTTTTTTTTTTTCAACAAGTCGGCCGTCTCCCACCGAGGCAGGGTGACCCAAAAAGAAAGAAAATCCCCAAAAAGAAATACTTTCATCATCATTCAACACTTTCACCACACTTGCACATTATCACTGTTTTTGCAGAGGTGCTCAGAATACAACAGTCTAGAAGCATACACATATAAAGATACACAACATATCCCTCCAAACTGCCAATATCCCAAACCCCTCCTTTAAAGTGCAGGCATTGTACTTCCCATTTCCAGGACTCAAGTCCGACTATATGAAAATAACCGGTTTCCCTGAATCCCTTCACTAAATATTACCCTGCTCACACTCCAACAGATCGTCAGGTCCAAGTACCATTCGTCTCCATTCACTCCTAGCTAACACGCTCACGCACGCTTGCTGGAAGTCCAAGCCCCTTACCCACAAAACCTCCTTTACCCCCTCTCTCCAACCCTTTCGAGGACGACCCCTACCCCGCCTTCCTTCCCCTATAGATTTATATGCTTTCCATGTCATTCTACTTTGATCCATTCTCTCTAAATGACCAAACCACCTCAACAACCCCTCTTCTGCCCTCTGACTAATACTTTTATTAACTCCACACCTCCTAATTTCCACACCCAAATTTTTTCTGCATAATATTTACACCACACATTGCCCTTAAACAGGACATTTTCCACTGCCTCCAACCGTCTCCTCGCTGCTGCTTTTACCACCCAAGCTTCACACCCATATAAGAGTGTTGGTACTACTATACTTTCATACATTCCCTTCTTTGCCTCCATAATAACGTTTTTTGACTCCACATATACCTCAACGCACCACTCACCTTTTTTCCCTCATCAATTCTATGATTAACCTCATCCTTCATAAACCCAAATCCGCCGACACGTCAACTCCCAAGTATCTGAAAACATTCACTTCTCATACCCCTCCTCCCCAATTTGATATCCAATTTTTCTTTATCTAAATCATTTAAACACCCTCATCACCTTACTCTTTTCTATGTTCACTTTCAACTTTCTCCCTTTTTCACCCCATTTCCAAACTCATCCACTAACCTTTGCAATTTTTCTTTAGAATCTCCCATAAGCACAGTATCATCAGCAAAAAGTAACTGTGTCAATTCCCATTTGAATTTGATTCCCCATAATTTAATCCACCCCCTCTCCCAAACACCCTAGCATTTACTTCCTTAACAAACCCATCTATAAATATATTAAACAACCATGGTACATACACATCCCTGTCTAAGACCTACTTTTACCGGGAAATAGTCTCCCTTTTCTACACCCCTAACCTGAGCTCACATCTTTATAAAAACTCTTTACAGCGTTTAATAATTACACCTATTCCTATACTTGCAAAAATCTGCACATTGCTCCTCTATCCACTCTATCATATGCCCTTTTCTAAATCCATAAATGAATAAAAACTTCCCTACCTTTATCTAAATACTGTTCACATATATCTTCAATGTAAACACTTGATCTACACATCCCCTACCCACTCTGAAACCTCCTTGCTCATCCGCAATCCTACATTCGTCTTACCTCTAATTTTTCAATTATAACCCTACCGTAACTTTTTTCCCGGTATACTCAGTAAGCTTATTCCTCTATAATTTTTACAGTCTCTTTTTGTCCCCTTTCCCTTTATATAAAGGGACTATACATGCTCTCCGCCAATCCCTAGGTACCTTCCCTCTTTTTATACATTTATTGAACAAAAGTACCAACCACTCCAACACTATATCCCCCCCTGCTTTTAACATTTCTGTCATGATCCCATCAGTACCAGCTGCCCTTTTCCCCCTTTCATTTTACGTAATGCCTCACGTACCTCCCCCACACTTACATTCTGCTCTTCTTTACCCTAAAAGATGGTATACCTCCCTGACCAGTGCATGAAATTAAATGCCTCTGTTTTCTTCCTTAACATTTAAAAGTTCCTCAAAATATTCTCGCCATCTACCTAATACCTCCATCTCCCCATCTTACTAACTCCCCTACTCTGTTTTTAACTGACAAATCCATATTTTCCCTTGGCTTTCTTAACTTGTTTAACTCACTCCAAAATTTTTTCTTATTTTCTTTAAAAAATTTTTCTTGACAGTGCCTCTCCCACTCTATCATCTGCTCTCCTTTTGCACTCTCTCACCACTCTCTTTACCTTTTCTTTTACTCTCCATATATTCTGCTCTTCTTAAAAACACTTCTGCTTTGTAAAAACCTCTCATAATACCTTTTTCTCTTTTATCACAACCCTTTTACTTCATCATTCCACCATCACTCCTCTTTCCTCCTGCACCCACCCTCCTATAACCACAAACTTCTGCCCCACTTTCTAATACTGCATTTTAAAACTTTTTCCAACCCTCTTCAACCCCCCATTACTCATCTTTGCACTATCCCACCTCTCTGGCCAATAGTCGCTTATATCTGCCCGAACTTCCTCCTCCCTTAGTTTATTTCACTTTCAAACCCCCCTCTTACTTGTTTGTTGCCACCTTCCTCTTTTCCCATCTACCTCTTACTCTAACTGTAGCTACAACTAAATAATGAAACCGATATATCAGTTGCCCCTCTATAAACATGTACATCCTGGAGCCTACCCATCAACCTTTATCCACCAATACATAATCTAATAAACTACTTTCATTACGTGCTACATCATACCTTGTATATTTATTTATCCTCTTTTCATACAATATGTAGTTATTATTATTACCAAATTTCTTTCTACACATAGCTCAATTAAAGGCTCCCCATTTACATTTACCCCTGGCAACCCCAAATTTACCTACTACTCCCTCCATAACATTTTACCCACTTTAGCATTGAAATCCCCAACCACCATTACTCTCACACTTGATTCAAAACTCCCCACGCATTCACTCAACATTTCCCAAAATCTCTCTCTCTCCTCTACACTTCTCTCTTCTCCAGGTGCATACACGCTTATTATAACCCACTTTTCACATCCAATCTTTATTTACTCCACATAATCCTTGAATTAATACATTTTATAGTCCCTCTTTTCCTGCCATAGCTTATATTATATATATATTATTATATATATATATATATATATAATATATATATATGGTAAGCTCTTAGCATGGGACTATACCTGTGTGTCCACACTGGCTGACACCTACATCCATCACAGTGTGGGGCGACAGGGAGGAGCTGCTGACCACAGGGGAGTACAAGATCAGCAAGTACAGGGACATAAGCCAACAGCATCAATTTGTCCCAGTAGGATCAGAGACCTTGGGATCATGGGGAAAAAATGCCACACGTTTCCTTAAAGAATTGGGTTCCAGACTCATCGACACCACCAGGGACCCAAGGGCAGCCACTTTCATGTTCCAGCGCCTCAGCATAGCCATCCAGAGGGGAAATGCTTGCTGCATACTTGGCTCCCATCCAGCCTCGGAGGAGCTGGAGGAAATTCATGATCTTTGATACATTGTGCCATTGTATTCATGTTTATTTTTTTCTGTAAATGTATTGTTTATTAATAAATGTTCACATAGAATATAAAATATATAGGGTGTGGTAGAAGAAAATATTCACACAGCTCCGGGGAGAACCTTGAGTTTTCCATGAGGTACGTTTATTGTCTTCTCTGAGGATGAGGGTCCCCAGTCCAGCTATAGAGGTGGTACTTCCCTATATATATATATATATATATATATATATATATATAATATATATTATATATATATATATATTATATATATATAATATTATATATATATATATTATATATTATATATATATATATATATATATATATATATATATTATATATATATATATATATATATTAATTATATATATATATATATATATATATATATATATATATATGTATATATATATATATATATATTATATATATATATATATATATATATATATATATATATATATATATATATATATATATCAGTTGGCTTAATATTAATAATTGAATTTAGGGAGATTTTTAAGCAACATTTGTTCACTGAGTATGACTTCAATAAGTTTGAGGAATATTGAGTAGTTTGATGTACTCTGAGCAGGACTGTATTAGTACAATACTGAGATTTGAGCAGAGAATTATTTAAAGGCTACACACTAAATTCAAAATAATAAAAAAAATGAGATGAATTAAAAAAAGTGTATTTGAATGTAGAAAAATATTTACATTTATTTTAGTTCTAGATACGTTAGAAAGGCTAAAAAAAATTGCCTGTAATTTCATGGGAATTTTCTTGAGATTGCCTCTGAAAAAATCAGCTCCCTCAGTCGCATTCTTAATTGGGCCCTAACACGGAAAGGCAACTCCACTTTGTATATATTCTGATGAATACATCTCTAGATGAGTGCGTACTGAGCGGGAGAGTGCATGTACACATGGAGAAAGCGATGCACTCATGACTTCAATATGAGGAAGGGGGGGGGGTCTTAATGACTCGTTGTCGATAGGATAATTATAACCATAATTAATCAACCTTTGCAATGCTTAGGCATAATAAATTTACTGTATGAATTTGAATCATGCGAGTGGAACAGTTTCATATAAAATAGATAAACATGAAATAAAAATAAAAAACTTTTAAAGTCATAAGAAACTGAGTTAATAAATTCACTAGACTTTTTGTTTTATTTTAAATTTATGGTCTTTAGTTCCTCTGGTGGCTATTTTTTTAGAGATATACCACAAAAGACGTCTAAATTACCAATTAAATATTTTTTTAAAAGGGGTGGAACTGTAAGTTAGTGGAAGGCTTCGGTCAAATGACCAAAAGTTCCAAAAATGGTTATAATCATAACCATATTTTTTAAAGGGGTAGAGAGGTAAGCCAGTGGAAGGTCTCGGTCAGATGACCAAAAGCCCCAGCGGCGGGTCATCAAATGACTAAAACCAGCGTCAGAAAACACCTATCCTGTTTCCTGACAAATCCTACCTAACCTAACCAAAAGTACCAATGGCGGATCATCATATGAATAAGACCCGATGAATCTTACATAACCTAAATGATGAATGGGTGATCTAAATGGTTAAGACCCCTATTAAGAAGTAACTATCCTGTTTCCCGACAAATAAAATAACAACCAATTATTTCCCTTAAAGTCTATACACTAAAAATTTACTTGAATCCATACTTTCAGTATAAGAATATTCTTATCTAGTGGTCGAAAGGCTTAAAACTTCATTAACTATTTAAACCCCGTTAACTATATTTTTGTAATCACGAGCTGGTGTGAGCACCTCTAATGCTCTCAGTAATTGCAAATGGCCTTAATTCATTCTGGTGACATTTAAGCAATATTTGTACCTCAAGTATACGCACACATATTCCACATTCTTCATAAGTATTACAACATTCCAGAGATACTTCCAACGAGCGAGAGAGTTCAGTTAAACTATATTATTATGATACAAATTATGATGAAAGTCAAAATCATTAATATCGTAAATCATCTTTATTTTAAACAATAATAATCATCATCATCAATACTAACATTGTTATCACTGTCATGTAAGACCCTAGGCTTATCCCCCAGCGTGTGGTGGGTGAAGAATAGCTATGAGCTGAGAGGATTCAGTAATACCTAGTATAAAATGGTAATTGGTTTACGTTTAGAGGCCGGATAATGTTTTCTTGGAATACCATTACACAGGAAATGGTAAAGAGTGCCTCACGTCTTTTTTTTTTTTTTTTTTTTTTGTCTGCCAGGCTGCGTGTTTGTGTGTGTGTGTCTTTTCCCATATGTCCAGTTGTCTCTAGCTCTGTTTGTGTGTGGGGGGGGTATCTTGTTTGTTTTGCTTTGGGTGTGTATGTGTCTGGCTTTGTGCGTGTTATTTGTCTGGCTGTGTCTGTCATGCTATGTTTGCGTCTTTTTTGTCTAGTTGTTTGCCTGTCTGTCTCTGGTGAGAGTTTGTGTTTATCTGTTTAGGTATCTGTTTTTTTATGTTTCACTGTGCTTCTGCCTTTTCTGTGTTTAGCTTGCTTGACTGTCTTTCTGTTTTTGTCTGCTTGGTTTGCATCTCTCTTGTTTGTGTTTGAGTAGCTAATTGTCTTGTCTATACTATTTGTGTGTCTACATTATTTAATGTCGAACTCGCCGGATTGTTAACTGATTAATTTGAATAATGACTGAGTTACTGGCTGGACGACTGGCTTACTGGTGTTTTTGTTCACTGGTTAGATTCATTGTTGGCTGGCTGCCTTAGTAACTAACTGGCTGGCTTGGTGACTGACTGACTGGCTGGCTGACTCCACTTCTCTACACATCATTCCCACTCCTTCCCTCCCTCCTTCACTTCTCCACACACATTTCTTCCACACCTTTTTTCCCTCCTCCACACAGCACTTCCACGCCCTCCGTCCTTCATCCTCCCACACGCTCCTTTCCAGTAAAATCCTTTATAAGAACATCTCCCTAAGAGTCAGTTTTCCGCAGTGATCGTTCGAGATTTGCTGTAACGATCTTCCGGAAGTGATAACTTGGGAAATGCTGCTCTCTGCGGATGATACAAAGCTCATGTGAGGACGACAACGGGGAGTAGAGAAAACTGCAAAATAACATATTGGCAACAAGAGAGGTCCAATACAAGACTGTTCATGTTCAATTTCTATAAGTGCAAAGGGAAGACAATAGTCTTATAAAGAAATCCAACAGCATCAGGTGAATTGCTAGTCAGAGAGGATCTACGGGGAGAGGTAACAACAAATCTCTTGTTATCTCAGCCGTGAAGTCCAGACATCAAATTGCAAACCCACTAATAATAATAATTATATGTAACTAATCATTAGTGAAGGTAATGTGCCGAGTGACTGAAAAGTGGTTACTGTTATTGTAATGTTCAAAAAACAGAGCTCATTTGTCCTCAATTACTGCTCTATTAGCTTGATTGACATCATAATTAGGATCATTAATATAAAATTTTTTTAAAACAACACTTACTAGCCAAAAGTCAACAATGACTTAGAAATATTTAATCTGCCTTAATTTTTTTTTTAAATTCTTCAATTCCAGAAGGCCTTCGACAAAATACAGTCGAAGATTATGAAGTAAAATAAAGAATCGTGGTAAACGAGACGAACATTAGGCTTTAAATCAGAGACGGGTCGTAGGAAATATTACACACGGTGTATGTCTCTCAATGTACATTCGCTAAAAGTTTAATTGCTATTTTGGGGATTAAGTATTCACGACTGGTGATCAGCAGGTAACGTGCAACCTAGACGACTCTCGTGTAGTCGAAAAGCTTTAAATTCCATTAACCAACCAACTGACCAGGGGCTTTCTCATAAACAGGAAACAACTTGTAGTTTCAAAATGACAAAAGCCAACACTGAAATTTTCAAAGTTCGCAAACGACATGAAATTTGAGAAACACGCCACACTGTGATCCCACGGACGGTAAAATACTTAAAAGATAGGCTAGTGGAGAATTGTCTAAGTAATGCATAGGCTGATATTGTGGTACAAGACGTGAAGAATTTGTTCCAATATAGATAAATGCAAGGTAATATATTTTAGATATATATTGTAAAATAACAATAGAAAATATACGGAAGTCTACTAGTCGAGACAAAAGAAGAAAAGGGCCTATAATTAATTACTGTAAACCACTTTAACTTTCCTAAATAAGGTATAGCTGTGAGAAACAAAGCAGACAAATAAGACAGAAATTTCGATACAAAACATATAAAACAATACCAACACAAAGCGACTGTCAGACCTCACCTCTCAAATTTTTGATCCCCAACTTTGATACAATAGGAAGCCGAACTACTGTAGATTTTGAGCAAAGAAAGACAACAACAAAGTATCTCCATTAAAGGAGCAAATTTTTTAAAGAAAACCACAAACAATCTGTTGTTGCTTAGTAAACAAAGATTACGTGGAAAAAATAATATAAACAATCAGTATGGAAGCTGCAAGTGGAGGTTAGGTTAGGTTAGGTAAGGTTCGTCAGGAAACAGGACAAATGTTTCCTGACGCGGGTCTTAGTCAGATGATGACCCGCCGCAAGTGGAGGTGCAACACAAACATTAATTTATTTTTTAATATTAAAAAAACACTGAAGAAAATTCCCCTTAGGAGATACGAGCTCGGAAACACTTCAGATAATTAAGAAGCTGTTTATATGCAATTTGTATTAGCCTTAACTATGTAGTCAGAGGCTACTAGTGGTAGCGGGACAGTGGTTAGTCCTGTAGTTTGCATAATTTGTTACTTTCATGTATTCCATTACGGACCCGGCGTGACAGTCAGACCTGCTCCCACCAGCTCTCATCCCCCACTACTCCCCAAAGCCACCCATCCCCACCCCGCTACACACTGCCACTCCCACGTTCCACCACTCCCCACATCACTATAAACGTCCAGTCGGAGCCTCTCCTTTCATTCCCTTGGCGCCAGTTAGACCCACAGCTTTCCAGATGTCGGAAACTCTCTCCCTCACCACTTACTCTCCCTCACTAATACTCCCTCATTACTAGTCTTCTTTACGACTACTCTTCCTCACAACTACTCTCCCTCATTATTACTTCACCGTTACTCTTCCATTCCCTTGGCGCCAGTTAGACCCACAGCTTTCCAGATGTCGGAAACTCTCTCCCTCACCACTTACTCTCCCTCACTAATACTCCCTCATTACTAGTCTTCTTTACGACTACTCTTCCTCACAACTACTCTCCCTCATTATTACTTCACCGTTACTCTTCCATACCATTACTCCCTCACAACAACTCTCTCTCGTTATTCTCTCTCACCACCACCATCACCACTACAACTACTAATATTTGTGGTAGTGCAACTGAAACAGTAATAGCAGTTTTTATACCACCACAAACTACTCACACTACCACCACAAACTACTCACACTACCACCACAAACTACTCACACTACCACCACAAACTACTCAAACTACCACCACAAACTACTCGCACTACTACCACAAACTACTCACACTGCCAACTCACAGAGCCAATAAAACTTTTAAATTACTGGGAACGCTTGTCTTAAACATGTACTCGTAGGCGCGGACAGAGATACACTATATGCATGGAAAGAATGTGAGAACCTAGTCCCAAGTCTGCACACTGCTACAATAGTTTAGAAAGACACTTAAGAAAACACTAGGACATATTAGAAAATGTTTCGGTCCAGGAACCTTGGTCAGAAGTGATCAATGTCCCAGGACCGAAACATTTTCTAATGTCTTAGTGTTTGCTTAAGAGTCTAAACCTACTTGTCGGTATCTATTACCAAGGTTTATACCACACTGCCATAACAACATACTGGAGTGAGAGACGTACAAGTGTAAAACAAAAAGTGAAAAGCAGGAGCGCCGTGAGCACAATAACAAACACTGTATCAACATCCGTGGTCCCAGACTATTCAACATCTTACCAGAAGATATCAAAAACACTGCTGAGACAAGTGGAGAAAGTTTTAAAGAGGAAAAATGAACCAGTATCCACAAGTGCCAGATCAACTAGGCTGCAACTGATATGCGGGCCAGCAGCAACAGCATGGTTGACCGAACAAGCCTGGCCCAGGGACGGGCTTCGAGAAAAAAAAAACTGTGGAAACTCATCAATCGTATATCAAAGGTATATCAACACAAACTACTCACACCAGCCTCCCTCAGCCTCAACAGCTCTCAAGAAGACACTGCAACACAAGTTTCCATCGAAAAGAAAATCAATCGTTCAAAAATCATGAACTGACTAATGTCCCGACAAGTTGTTGATCCCCCTCCTCCCTTCCCCTCCTATTACCTCTTATTCTCTTCCCTCCCCTCTCAGTGCCTACCCCTCCTATACCGGCCCCTTCCCTTCCTCACCCCATCGTGTGCCTGGCTCTCCCCGATAACAAATTTCGCCCTATGGGAGGAGTATTAGTGTGGGTGGGTGTTTGGGTGATAGAGGGGAAGGGTAAGTAAGTCGGGGAGACCTCTGTTGGGTGGGTGTTTGGGTGATAGAGGGAAGGGGCGAGTTGAGGTGGAGGGTGACCTGTTTTGGGTAGGTGTTTGGGTGATAGCAAATGAAAGAAGGCAGGATATGGAGTTCTTTTCAAACAGTCTGTCCCTATCAGTCCTGTCAGTGACTTGAATATTTCGTACATTGTGACCAAGTTGTCGCTGGATCTCCTGTCTTCTGAAGTATTGAATCTCAGTTAGGTTAGATAAAATTCATCAGGAAACAGCAAGTGTTTTATGATGACCTCTCCTCAACTAGAGTTTTTGGTCATCTGACCAAAAAAGCTAGGTTAAGTCTGATTACCAAAAGAAAACTTTTTCCCGTTCGGCTCAAAATATGTTTTTATTGCACAACCCGTTTTAAGTTGAAAAAATACATAATAAATAAGAAAATAACCTTATCTCAATATTTTATTTTTAAAAGAGAAAATGTTACAAGCGAGCCAGCCAAGGCTGGCATTGGCCAAGGGTGATGATGTCGTTGCCACCTAATGAGGAAGGATGTCAGGTAGTTAGACAAGCGTTAAGCAGTTGACCTGTAAGTATTAGGGTTACGACTGACATTGCTGCGGGTCAGTTCCCGCGTCGCCAGCTTCATACATCACCATATTATCAATAATTGTTAAGATTAAGTATATCTGCTTCCCTCAAACTCCCATTTCTGGTTTTCATGTCGTTTCTCATAACAGAAAATATGCACTGAAAAAAAAAATAAAGGAAAATGGTTGGTTTATTTCGTTTAAAGCCTATCGACTAGAAAATTTTTTAATTCTGAGAGTAACCTTTACAGTTTACACCGATGATATCCTAGGACCTAAAATAATGGTTTATATGTCAGTGTATAAACTCTTAAGAAAGTGATCTTCGGGTTTATGTCCTCGCCTGGGAGACAATTGTTTAAAACCTATTCACTCGATGCACGTCATTAAGCCTGCATTAAATTTAACCTTGGCTTAGCTTATATGCAAAGGAAAAATACTGTTGAGGTATTAAGCATGGAAAACGGGATAGAAAGAATAATAAGCTTTGTTCGGGGTTAACGTTTAGTTACACTGTATTATGGACATGAATAAATGTGAAAGCTGGTGTATGTATAATTCTCAGTGAGGAACGCAACTCTGTGGCTGGAGATACAATAACCTGTTTTGGTGTTAATAATATGCAAATGTGACGTGAATTTCATTAGCTCCTTTGCTTTACGAGCTGCTGCGAGAAGTCAGAATATTCAGTGTACAAGCAGACATGGAATGTGTAGTAGCAGAATGAAAGATGCAGAGAGACGGAGGGAGCACATAGTATATTCAAAAGACTATATTATGAATTATATAGATACATTATATGCTTGGAATTTCTATACTTCTGTCCAGATAAATTAGCTGAAGATAAAAAACTTAGAAGGGCCTCTCCTTGCTTTGATATCGCTACTGCTACAATGCTGACATAAACAAAGCGGGTGAGAGACATACCTCGCCTTATGGAAGGAACGTTCATGGAATTAATACGAAAAGAAGAGCGTAGACCGAACACCATTACCAGTAGTACTATCAGTTTTTAAGTTAAATACTTGAGGATATAAAGTCCTCACAATTGTATCTTTCTTAGTAATTACAATCGGTAATAATTGCCTTTTAGTACACACACACAAGCAAATCAAACTTGCAACATCTCAATGGTGCAGATCGGCAGAAACAGCGTCCTGTGTTAATATTGGATGAGTGAGTTAGTTGTGCAGTGTTCCACCTACGTTACTGTAACTTTTATTCTCCAAGAAGAAATTGTGTGTGGAGCCTGGAGGCAGCATTGTGATTCAGTCTACCGATGTTCTGGGAAGTTTATGGACAGACCTCAGGAATCCAGGAACAACTGCCGGAATCTCTAGAGGAATCAATTTCTGCTCATGCACCAGACAAGATTCCGATTCGAGAAGAGAGAGAAGTGCTGGGAAGAGAAGAGGGTGATTCTGCAAGTAGACGACGCAACGAGAGGACGTCGACGAATTCACTTCGAGCACTAAGACCCAAAGATATATTTTTTGGGTTATCCTGAGTTCTTCAGAGCTGAGAAGAAACTTGATTGCTGCCACTTCGAGCCCCATCCCTTCAAGAGGGTAAGGCGGTGACTAGCTTGCTTGTTCTCCCCCCCCTCTCCCCCAAATCATCCAATCCCCCCAATACCCCAACCACTACACTGGCCTAACCACAAACACACTCTTTACACTGTTGTCCTACCTTTCCTGTCTTCTTTTTCGGCATTGCATTATGCATGATAATCGAACTTATGTGTACCTGTGCCTAAATAAATTACTTAGCCTTTGAATTATATTAATTTAAAATAGGATTGAAGAAGCAACTCGTGAAGAATTTTTTCCTTTAAAAAATGCCTTGAACTGTACATTACTGTATTTTACATTAAATTACACATTTTCAAAGTATCTCTTAAGCCGTTTATTAGACCTGAGATAAAAAATAATATATTTGTTTTTGTAGGTTTCTGATCAGATCGTTAAAAATTGGACACACTGAAGCAAGGCTTTTATTATTTTTCACTCTCTCTTTTCAGTTTACTTCTGGTTGGTTAAATGGGTTTAAAGACTATCCCCTACACGAGATTCATTAAGATGCATGTTACCTGTTCACTTCCGAAGATACTCAATACCAATAATAGGGTAATGTGACTTTGTAAATGGCCCAAGTCGGACCGTAACGTTGTCGTAAGCGGGTTATTTATATAAATACGTAATTATATATATATATATATATATATTATATATATTATATATATATATATATATATATATATATATATATATATATTTAGGCGTATATACACAAATAACGGGCACATAGGAGAGGGGGGCTTACCACGGCGTTTCGGTACGACTTGGACCATTTACAAATGGCGTATATAACCTGCTGAGAATCTCCGATAAGTTTTGGGTTGAATCTTTCCTGGATTATGAACAACAATGAAAATAGAAATTGCTAAAGGCATGCATGAATAGTGATCATTCTCAAGTGTGAAGTCTATATATTCTGGTAGAAGTTGTTTACTGTGTCACAGCCAGAGACCAGCTTACACTCAGGCCTCTGTTCAGCACTACATGACCATCACGGGAGCTGCCTTAATGCTAGTGAAGGGCTCTTGTTCCGAGGAATTAGAGCTCATCTTCCCTTCCTCAGGTCAAATCTGTCTGCCTTCATTCCAACGTTTAGCGCTTCTGCAAAATAATAGTAGTAGTAGTAGTAGTAATAATAATAATAATAATAATAATAATAATAATAATAATAATAATACGCACTGCATTACATAAAATGAGTGACATCTGGTTAACGAAATTAATATTAAGCAATTCGTAATTTCAAATTGTAATCATTATATTAAATTGCAGTGATAATTATGTTTCATTTTTTTATTCTAAATAATTAAGAGTGAAGTACAGTATTAATTTCCCAAGTGACTTGTTGCGATATTTCCAAACAATTTAAATAATTGTTGCAATAATTCCGCTGAATAATTCAACTTGAAAATAATTATTACTTTCAAAAAGTAATATTTTAATTAATAATATATATAATATATATATATATATATATTATATATAATATATATATATAATATTATATATATATAATATATGTTGTATATATATATTATAATATATACAAATATAACTATCATATTATATTAATTATTATATATTATAAATATATATTAAATTAATAACATTTATTTACAAAGCATTAGTTAAGAGCATTATATAATAATCTGATCCCCCTTCATAATAATGCATATTTATTATATTTGGATTGTGCTTGCTGTGTTATTTTAATATGACTAACATCACATAACCACTAATCATTAATTGTGAACAAATTCATTTTAATATTAACATCTTTAAAATTCTACAAGTAGCCACTTTGTCTACAAAGCATTTGGCTCTACAGAAGCCTATATCTCAAATATCTTGATCCCCCTTTGCATTAATAATCGCTCTATTATACTAGCTTGCGATCATAGCTGCTGTTAACGGTACAGTACAGTCTATATAATCCCATGAACTCCTTAAATCCGATTAATCAACAACCCAAAATCATTATCGTACAGATATTTACACTATAAAATGCACATGTGTATACATGCTTAGTGAGGGATTAAAGTATTCTCTACTGGTGACGAACATATGACACGCTGCCTTAATGACTGTAGTCGATTGGCTTTAAAGCTCATTAACCAACCAATATCATTATTCTTGACTGGTGGTGAACTGGTGACATGCAGTCTTAATATAAATCCTCGTGTAACTCAATGAACAAAAAACATCTTGGTGGTGATAGAGCCGGAGGCGTTCGATTTTGCTGTGATGGTAGAAGGGCCGAAGTAGTAGAACTAATAAGCAGAGGGTAATAGACATGACGAAGTAAGCACAGAGGTGGAGAATAAGGCTGCTATTAGTGTGTGCACATTGGAGGTGAGGCTTTAGTTGTTGTAATGGGACACGAAAGTTCGAACAAGGGACTACAAAGAAAAAAGATTGTTGATTTTGAATGGTTCTTCTTGTGTCTTTCTTGAGACTAGAACCACGGAGAGGTGTCAGGGACCTGCAGTAACACATGTGCACTAACATATGTACTAAACACATGTGTGATGAACGTGTCCTACACACATGTATGCTCAGCACGCAATTGCATATGGCCTGCTTCTAGATTCCTTCCTAAAAGTTCACATATCAAAGGTGGCATTGAGGGCGTGTGTAGTTGGTGTATAACCTTCCCCTGAGTTCCCTGCCCCAGCAGTTCTCTCTCTGAGAGGTGCTACAAAGCGACAGTGGTCAGCCCCAGATATTACCCCTAAACTCAATTTGTCCTGACTGCCTGTCTCCCCGGCGGCCGCCAACCACCTTCATATTCCAAGCTTTCTCTCTCTGTTTCCAGTATGTTTCACCTTTATGCACTGTAGTGTTTTACGGCGTTCTTGATCCTACCACTACATTCTTTCACGTGGAAATATTTTTTTATTCTTTTGTCTCGGTGCGTTTTTAGTCTGGTTACCAAACCCATTTCTTTTGCATTAGCTATAAGGCTTTCACATAAACACTAATTGTACACTTCTCACGTATACAAAAGCTGTACACCTATTACTCGTACTCCAACAGTACACCTCTCACGTAAACATCAACTGTGCACCACTAATGTGGTGCTGTATATCTCATGTGTACACTTGTTGTATACCTATGTGAACACCAGCTGTGTATCTCCGACGTGCACATCAGCTGTGCTCCTCTGATGTGAACATCTGCCTAGAATATCTAATAACGAATTGGTTCCATGTACATGAAGCTCGACTCAGGTGAACACTTGCGTTTAATTGACCTGACTATTGGATTTCTGATATACCTGAGTTATTGCATCTCTCTATTGACCCTTTGAATAAATCTTAAAATTTCAGTTATTAGAATTTGTCCAGTAAATATAAAAATATTTCACCATTTTTATCTCAGATTTCCATTACAATATTTTAAAGAATGGAGAAGTTGATTTCCGCAGAGAAGAGAAATTGAAACGAATGCATTTTGCGTTTCAAATTGTCTTTAAAGGAAGATTTAGGTTTTTACATTATTTTATCACATGATTGAATATTTGATAAATCGACTTTGCCTGTCTTGTGTAAATTGCTATTAAACTTGTTCGCAAGTTGTAGGCTCCTTGTTCCTCACTCCTTCACAAGCTGCTGTTCATTTCATGCAAGACGGAGACTATCAGATCATTTAAAAATAAAATTCAGCTTTTGTTTCAGTCCTCACCACTTGCAGTACATCTGTACTTGTGCCACCTGTGTTCCCTTTACACGTCACCCATTCTCCGTCATCACTGAAGTCACCTGCTCATATAATGACTAGCAACATGTTCATTTGAGAAGTCAGGTGCAAGACCTGCTCCGCTTGGGTCAGTAGGCCTATTGCAGTGTTCCTTCTTCCCTATGTTCTTATACAAATATCCGAGAAAATGGAATAAATGTACTATTCTTATGGATTCAATCACACGATGGAAGTTAATAAATTAGGTAAGTTAATTAATTAGTCAAGGAACATACCCTGAAGGAAAATGTAGAATACAACTTGGTTACATCTGTCTAGCATTATGAATAATATTAGGTGAGAAGTAAATAAAGAGAATGTCATACTAATGCAGTCTAATAGAAAATTTAAGTAAATAATGATATTCTACTATGAAAACTTCAATGAAGTAGACTAAAATATCTATGCGAAAAAGTTTGGGCAAGAGGGAATAGCCAGACGCAATGATCAGTAGATTTTTGGGCTTAGGCTTGGTTAAAGAAACTTGGACTGCTTGTCCAGACATCCCAATATCAAGATAACAGAAAAATAATTGTGGCAACCTTATGTGTTACTTTGTTGAATACTTCCTAGCAACTGATCCCATCTTGCATTAATACATGGATACCAGACATGATCATTGACTACATCCAACATTTGCACCTATGTCTGATACAACATAAATTGTCTTGACAATCCAATGTTCTTGCATTAACCCTTTGTTGCACTACATCCTACAGCTTTCACTACATCCACATGCTCTTGCACTACCATCCACATTGCTCTTGCACTACCATCCACATGCTCTTGCACTACCATCCACATGCTCTTGCACTACCATCCACATGCTCTTGCACTACCATCCACATGTTCTTGCACTACCATCCACATGCTCTTGCACTACCATCCACATGCTCTTGCACTACCATCCACATGCTCTTGCACTACCATCCACATGCTCTTGCACTACCATCCACATGCTCTTGCACTACCATCCACATGTTCTTGCACTACCATCCACATGCTCTTGCACTACCATCCAAACATGTTCTTGCACTACCATCCACATGCTCTTGCACTACCATCCACATGTTCTTGCACTACCATCCACATGTTCTTGCACTACCATCCACATGCTCTTGCACTACCATCCACATGCTCTTGCACTACCATCCACATGCTCTTGCACTACCATCCACATGCTCTTGCATCCCATCCACATGTTCTTGCACTACCATCCACATGCTCTTGCACTACCATCCACATGTTCTTGCACTACCATCCACATGCTCTTGCACTACCATCCACATGTTCTTGCACTACCATCCACATGTTCTTGCACTACCATCCGCATTTCCCTCCTTGCAGCTACCATCCACATGCTCTTGCACTACCATCCACATGTTCTTGCACTACCATCCACATGTTCTTGCACTACCATCCACATGTTCTTGCACTACCATCCACATGATGGATATGGAGCGCACAATAACCTAGCCGCTTCGGCACCAAAATCTAAAATCTTATTATTTACATAATCTGATTCATTACTTTATCATTCATGAATAATCATCGGTTTAATGTTCATCAATATTTAACATTACATTCCAAATGATCCCTCATTAGTTTTATGTTTGTCGACGCTCAACGTCGCTATCAGGAGCATTTACTAGATTAGAAATTTTGTTCATGTACGTTAGCCTGCATTCTGGGTAAACTAATTATACCTCTTTGTTCACAGAGGGTTAGTGCTGCATTCAGTCTAAACCACTGCTGACTACTCGTTCATAGAGGTTTATGTGCACTCAGGATAAATCATTACTGACTAATCGTTTATAGAAGTTTTATTCTGCAGTAAAGATAAGCCATTACTGGCTTCTCGTTCATAGAGGTTCAATTTGTACTAAGGATAAACCATAATTCACTTCTTGTTTGTCGAGGTTTAGCGTTGCAATCCGAATAACCCGTGCGTGGTATCTTCGGTGAAAGCTGCAACAGCATTTGCATGCAGGTGAGACAGCCGGTGCGTATCAACATTGCTTTCTCCATCAGTTCATCACACAGTATCTGTCTCACAGTTAACACAGGCAGCGCTGACCTAAAGTTACCTCCTGAAGGATAGCCTCTTTCAGAAATCCAAAATTGGATTAATAATTTAGAAAAATATAAGTTGGAAATGACCAACAGAGGTAATTACTGTAGCAGTACAATAAGTATGAACAAATTCAGTAATTTTACATATACTAGCAACACCTTGAAGTAACTGCACATATCCCAGCAACAACTTAATTACACAATAGCAACAACTTAATTGTACAATAGCAACAACTAAAAACAAAAAACTTAAAAAAAACTGAACAAATAACAAGAAACCTAAAGTCCAGTCATATCTACAGTACACTGTCATCTCTATGGTTCGTCAGCAGCACACAGATGTCAACCATCACCCAGGTACCTATTAAGTGCTAGGCAAACAGGGACAACTGGTGTGGGAAGACTTCCCCATCAGCCAGGAATCACTGCACCTTGCATTCCTTCATTTTTTACATAAAGCACAAATGGTATCGCGCCTACGAATAATTAGCGGTTGTTGGCTACCCTGAGAAGTTGTTATCAACCCTACACTCCTGCAGCCACAAACCTCTATTCACACGAACTGTCTTAGATGGCTTATCAATTGCACGTGGGTTATTAAGACTGAATACTACCAGTAACAATTAAGAAAATTTTAATTTTAAATTCTTTTAAAACCATAAAGCAAGCTTATTTACCAACTACATGCCTCTACTCTACTGTTCATGTGTAAAAGGCATAAGTGTAAATTCTTTGTATGATAAACTAAAGTAACGATTTTTTAAACTCAAGTAATCAGTCAATTTTCTGCATACTGACAAGCTTCACTGCACCTGCTAATCATGTTTAAGTAGCAGTAAATAGGTACCTGAGTGGTACTCTACTGACGTATGTTGTATCCTGTAAGATCTATCAAATAATCAGCTGCAGAGAACTCGATAAGCTAAGGGGATTCTTGTCTCGATACAATTAAACACTTGTCGACCAAAACAATTCAGTTTATCCTAACTCACTGTTTCTTCTACTCATATAAAAGAAAATGATTCTCGTAGCCATTCTACTTTAGGGTCAACTTTACAGAACTCTCAAACACTAAAATTAACACCTCGTGGATAAACTGCACCTTGGTATGTATTATATTAACACAAAAAAAAAGTCATGCATATAAATATATATATAATTGTACCCACGGAATAAGTGGTATTGATCAATAACAACACTGCACTAGCCAAGGAGTCGAACCCATGCCGTTTTGGCCCGCCTCATGGTGAGAGAAAACGCATGACGCTTTTGACCACTATAAGACTGCCATCCCCACGAGCCCCTTTGAGGCGGGGTAGATGGCAGACCAGAGGCCTAGCTTCTCCCTACGAGCCCCGTGAGGGCGGGGAATGTGGCTAGGCCTGGGGACACTTGGTCCCAAAGATGAGGAGGTACTTGTACCTCCTCCCATGGGAGACTTAAGTCTCGAGACACTCCCCAGATAGGGAGCCAAGGCCGGGTCACCACTACTTGGAGAAGACCCGGGCCGGGAGAATACCGGCGAATAAAAAAAAAAATAAATAAAAAATTGACCACTAGACTAGTCTAGTCTAAAGCATCATGCGTTTTCTCTCACCATGAGGCGGGCTAAAATAACATGGGTTCGACTCCTTGGCTAGTGCAGTGTTGTTATTGATATAATTACATTACCTAATAGATTACTCCATTCACTTTAATGCTCAGTAACTCCTCAAATATGCTACAAATGTGTACAACTATAAAGCTTTTTATTTGAAATGCACATTTGTACCTTATGTTGTAATTTGTTTACTGTATTGTTACCACTGAATATATCATTGCTTAGTTAATCTTAAGTTAATTTTAAGCCTGCGAATAATGCTCTGCATACAAGGGGCTTTTGGCATGTACACTAAACCACTGTATTTCTTTTGTACAACTATGTATCATTTTCCAAATAATATATATAATATATAACATATATAAATATAATAATATATATATAATATATATATATATATATATATAATATATATATATATATATATATTTTATATATATATAATATATATATATATATATATATATATAATATATATATATTACTGGGGAACACAGTCCCTACAATTTCCACTTACTACTCTTCGTGTGTTACTCCCTCTCTTAGGGAAGGTTCGTCAGGAAACAGGACAAGTGTTTCCTGACTCAGGTCTTGGTCAAATGATGACCTGCCATTGGAGATTTTGGTCATCTGACCGAGGCCTTTCGCTGGCTTACCGGTTCACCCCTTTAAAAATTAAAATTAACATCATTACTCCCCCTCTCCTCTTTTCTTCTTGCTTCGCTCTCTAATTCTCATCCATTTGTCTTCATCCTTCTACACCTCTTTCCTCTCCAAAGCCATTTAAACTTCGCTAAGGGATTTAAAGCTCATGGCGGCCAGTTGGTATTGGTGGTGGTGGTGTGCTGGTGGTGATGGAGGTGGGCTGGTGGCGGTGGAGGTGGGTTGGTGGTGGTGGAGGTGGGTTGGTGGTGGTGGTGGTGCGCTGGTGGTGGTGGAGGTGGGCTGGTTGTGATGGAGGTGAGCTGGTGGTGGTGGAGGTGGGTTGGTGGTGGTGGAGGTGAGGGTGGTGGTGGAGGTGGGTTGGTGGTGTGGAGTGGGTTTGTGGTGGGAGGTGGTTGGGGGAGGTGTGGGTTGGTGGTGGTGGTTAGTTGGTGGTGGGTGGAGGGGGGTGGTGGTGGTGGAGGTGGGCTGGTGGTGGTGGAGGTGGGCTGGTGGTGGGGGAGGTGGGCTGGTGGTAGTGGAGGTGGGTTGGTGAGGTGGGCTGGTGGTGATGGAGGTGGGCTGGTGGTGATGGAGGTGGGCTGGTGGTGGTGGAGGTGGGTTGGTGGTGGTGGTGTGCTGGTGGTGATGGAGGTGGGCTGGTGGGGGTGGAGGTGGGCTGGTGGTAATGGAGGTGGGTTGGTGGTGATGGAGGTGGGCTGGTGGTGGTGGAGGTGGTGTGGTGGTAGTGGAGGTGGGTTGGTGGTAGTGGAGGTGGGTTTGGTGGTGATGGAGGTGGGGTGGTGGTGATGGAGGTGGGCTGGTGGTGATGGAGGTGGGTTGGTGGTGTTGGTGTGCTGGTGGTGATGGAGGTGGGCTGGTGGTGATGGAGGTGGGCTGGTGGTGGTGGAGGTGGGTTGGTGGTGGTGGAGGTGGTTGGTGGTGGTGGAGGTGGGTTGGTGGTGGTGGAGGTGGCTTGGTGGTGGTGGTGGTGTGGTGGTGGAGGTGGGTTGGTGGTGGAGGTGGGTTGGTGGTGGTGGAGGTGGGTTGTTGGTGGTGGTGGTGGATTGGTGGTGGTGGTGGTGTGCTGGTGGTAATGGAGGTGGGCTGGTGGTGATGGAGGTGGGCTGGTGATGGAGGTGGGCTGGTGGTGGAGGTGGGTTGGTGTGGTGGTGGGTTGGTGGTGGTGGAGGTGGGCTGGTGGTGATGGAGGTGGGTGGTGGAGGTGGGTTGGTGGAGGTGGGTTGGTGGTGGTGGTGGTGGGCTGGTGGTGGTGGAGGTGGGCTGGTGGTGGTGGAGGCGGGCTGGTGGTGGTGGAGGTGGGTTGGTGGTGGTGGTGGCGGCTTGGTGGTGGTGGAGGGGGGGGTGGGCTGGTGGTTTTAGAGGTGGTTTGGTGGAGGTGGGTTGGTGGTGGAGGTGGGTTGGTGGAGGTGGTTGGTGGTGGAGGTGGGTTGGTGGTGGTGAAGGTGGGCTGGTGGTGGTGGAGGTGGGCTGGTGGTTTTGGAGGTGGTTTGGTGGAGGTGGTTGGTTGTGGAGGTAGGCTGGTGGTGGTGGAGGTGGGTTGGTGGTGGTGGAGGTGGGCTGGTGGCGGTGGAGGTGGGGTGGTGGAGGTGGGCTGTGGTGGTGGAGGTGGTTTGGTGAGGGGGTTTGGTTGTGGAGGGTGGGCTGGTGGTGGTGGGGGTGGTTTGGTTGTGGAGGTGGGCTGGTGGGGGGTTTGGGAGTGGAGGTGGGCTTTGGTGGGAGGTGGGCTGGTGGTGGTGGAGGTGGGTTGGTAGTGGAGGTGGGCTGGTGGTGGTGGAGGTGGGCTGGTGGTGGTGGAGGTTTGTTTGGTGGAGGTGGTTTGGTTGTGGAGGTGGGCTCGTGGTGGTGGAGGTGGTTTGGTGGAGGTGGTTTGGTTGTGGAGGTGGGCTGGTGGTGGTTTAGGTGGGTTGGTGGTGGTGGAGGTGGGCTGGTGGTGGTGGGGGTGGGGCTGGTGGTGGAGGTGGGCTGGTGGTGGTGGAGGTGGCCTAGTGGTGGTGGTGGGTTGGTGGTGGTGGGTTGGTGGTGGTGGAGGTGGTTTGGTTGTGGAGGTGGGTTGGTGGAGGTGGATTGGTGGTGGTGGAGGTGGTTGGGTGTGGAGGTGGGTTGGGTGGTGGTGGTGGTGGTTGAGGTTGTTGAGGTGGCTTGGTTGTGGTGGGTTGGTTGTGGAAGTGGGTTGGTGGGGGTGGAGGTTAGTTGGTGGTGGTGGGGGTGGGTTGGTGGTGGCGAAGTGGGTTGGTGGTGGCAGAGGTGGGTTGGTGGTGGTGGCGGGTTGGTGGTGGAGGTGGGTTGGTGGGGTGGGGTGGGTTGGTGGTGGTGGGGTGGTTGGGGTGGTGGTAGTGGGTTATAGAGGCAGGTTAGGTGTTAGTGTGGTAGTGAGTCCAGTGGGTAGATGATTGGTTAATGGTCACGTGGGCGGTAATTGCAAGACAGTGAGGGCAGGTAGTGTTAGTTTAGTCATGACTGGGCAGTGGTTTACTGAGTCAGGGTGGGCTGGTAGTGGTAGTGATCAGGGTGAGGCAGGTGGTGGTGAGTTTGGGTGGGCAGGTGGTTGTGAGTAGAGGGAGGGTGATAGTGGGTCAGTGTGGACAGGAATGGTGTAGTCATGTCATGGTGGGTAGTGCTAGTGGTCAATGTGGACAAGGGATAAAAGGTGGTCATGTCAGGTGGGTCAGGTGGGTGTTGTGAGTCAAGGTGGGCAGGTGGTAGTGGGTCGGGTGGGCAGGTGGTGGTAGGTCATGTCAGGCGGGCAGGTGGTGGTGAGTCAGGTGGGAGGTAGTGGTTGTGAGTCAAGAAGGGAAGGTGATAGTGGTCAGTTTTTGGCACACGTAAAGGTAGGACATGGTGTGGTGGCGAGTCATAGTGGGCAATGGTTGTATCAAGAAGAAGTGGTAGGGGCTGGTGGCAGGGTGGGGGTCACGTGGTGGGCAGGTGTATGTGTCTGGGTGGGCAGGTGGTGTGGGTCTGGGTGGCAGGGGTGGGGGTCACTTCATGGTGGGCAGGTGGTAGGTGGGTCTGGGGGGCAGGTGGTGGGTCTGGGTGGGCAGGGGTGGGGGCTCACGTCAAGGTGGGCAGGTGGTGGTGGTCAATATAGTGGGAACTCAATTTTGTGTCCTTACAAAAACTTTTATATGGTCTTTCCCCACAATAAACCTTCTACATGATAAACGGCATAACACGTCTGAAATCCACATAAAATATAGTTTCTTTGAGGTTGCAAAGGTAAAACTATGGATTATAATTATGGGTGGTAGCCGAGGTGCCGCTGTGCTACTTCAATTTACAAGAGTAGGCATCAGGGTGGGATTACAATGTAGGGGGCCTCAGTAAAACAAGTGTTGTGGGACCACCAGGAATAAAACTTGCGGTCCCTGCAAGCAATCATGCAAAGGCTCCACAAACAACTTCTGAGATCTTCAGGGCCAAAACGTGCGTAAGTAAGTCCCAACAGATGATAGAAATTTTTTATAGGAAGGGCCAAGCGGTAACCTTCATTCTTTTACTGCAACATGCATAACGTTCAGGAATAACTGTCATCAGTTGTATTATACATAAAATATAGAGGCAATTTTACGTAGGTATCAAGAAATTGGTATAATCATAACTATAGTTTTTAATGGGGTGGACCGGTAAGCCAGCAGAAGGCCTCGGTCAGATGACCACAAGGTCCAGCTGCGGGTTATATAACTAAGACCCACGTCAGGAAACACTTGTCCTATTTCTTGACAAACCTTATGCCTGTCTTTACGCAGGTAATAATCATAGATCTACACAGTTCTACGAATCATCAGCATCCCAATAGTATAATCTTTAAGCACATCTTAGACACTACTGTCATTAAAGACAACCAGCAAGAAACCCACAAGACTAACTAAAACGCAAGTTGGAGTTTATGTGGAGGATTCGAGAAATTATAGTTAATTATAGTTACCTAACGTTGATGCATTTGATTTAACACATTCGTAGGTTGTATATACCCTGTTGTAACAATTCGCTTGTGTCCGTAAATAATAAACTTTCCTGGTAGAGGATAGCAGTTGCCTCAGTGCTACGTCTCAGCCTCTCATCTCAGAGCAACAGCCTTTCAAGAACCTTCAACTCTGAGCTGAAACCTCCCAGGGACCTTCAGCCTTCAGTTCTCAGCAGAGTCTCCCGGGACCAGCAGTTTCCTCAGCTCTGAGCTGGAGCCTCACTCAGACCATCAGTTGCATCAGCGTTCAGCTCCAAGTGACATTATTTCAATAACTTTCTGCTCTGCATGATCACGCAGTTTTGCAACACCTGGACCTCCTTGAATGTGTATGTATATATATATATTTATTAACACATCGGCCGTTTCCCACCTAGGCATGGTGGCCCGAAAAAGAAAAACTTTCATCATCATTCACTTCATCACTGCCCTGCCAGAAGGGTGCTTACACTACAGTTATAAAACTACATTAACACCTCTCTCTCTCTCATATATATATATATATATAATATATATAATATATATATATATTATTATTATATATATATATATATATTAAATATTATATATATATATATATATATATATATATACATACTACACACACATAAATATATATATATATATATATAATATATATATATATATATAATATAATATCACCTATTATTTCCATATTCACCTATTGCATATCAGCCGAAACACAGACATAAAATATATATAATATACATATTACCGCAACTATTTAAATATTTATATATATTATATATTATATTACATACACACATATATATATATAATTATATATTTATTTGATTTTATATATATATATCACCCTCATCTGTCCACATTCCACCTACTGCATCTCCAGGGCCGAAACGACAGACAGAAAAAAATATATAACACCACACATTCCCGCAACTACTTTAAGCAAGTGACTTTTTTGTTCACCCTCGCTGTTTTCTTTTTATCTCCCCACCGTACCAGGGCGGCGATGAGTTTTTGTTTTGGTTGTGGAACGGCAGCGATAGACGGCATTGGTGGCGG